>CM035197.1:15896904-15936045 GCA_020233015.1 Callinectes sapidus | reverse complement strand
TGCGCGTGTGTATATAAAAGAATATCGTAGTTCATGATATTCAAGGGAGGACACACTCTGGCCATGATTGGGGAGCACTTCATTAAGTTTGTGTACGCACATGCACACACAGTTTACATTAACTCCTCGTTCAATTACTGATAGATGGTGTGCATACACACACACACACGATCAACTTTCTACTAAGGCAACTAATGGTATATAGCAGTAATACGGAGGGAAACAATCGTATAAGAGAGAGAGAGAGAGAGAGAGAGAGAGAGAGAGAGAGAGAGAGAGAGAGAGAGAGAGAGAGAGAGAGAGAGAGAGAGAATACTATTAGTAGTAGTAGTTTATTGACAATCTTTGTGAACATATAGAGTTCACTTGCAGGAATTTCACTATGTGCATACTGTACATGAAGGTATGGTATGCATGATGCACTTTTAATGACACCTGCAATACTAACATGCTTTATATATCATGGATATGACTAAAGTCCTCACACTTTCAAGTTCATCTTAATTATTCTTACAAAAAGGAACCAGTAAGTAAACTCATGTTTGTTTGAGCAAACTCTTTTTATTTATTTTATTATTTTTTTGTAATCAGCTTTCTACTGCATGATTACAAACTCTTAAAACAACATGTAGTCAACATTTTCATTGACTGCACTCTTATTTCATGAATAGAGATTTGGAAACATTCTGGAGATACAATACCAAAAACACCTCAAAACCCTGAGGCAGGTGCTTGGATGGAATGTAGGGGAGAGGATAGGGCTCTTGGTGTATTCACAAAGGAAAACTACAAAATTTATGATAATTCAAGGGCACAAGTTTGATAAATATTAAATATACAGTACAATAAATATTTTCATGCTGTCTTACACCTAATATGTTTGAGAGGAATGAATGATATGTATGTGTTGCTATTCTAATGACTATTGCTTGATAATTATGGCATGTTATTTCACTGAAATATATGATTTGACTTTTTTACATCATAGGTTTTTGATATAACAAAAAATGGTAACTCATAATCTTATCAGTGAAGAAACTTTTTTCAAATATTTCCTTATTGCTTTCAGTATTATGCCCTCATACATGTAACACAAACCTGACACATCTTGTTACTCCATTTCATATCTAATCATCACAATATACAAGTAACTTTATTTACACGAGTGTTACGTTCTTGAAGGGGTCATGTAAAACAAAAACAACATAAATCAAACTACAATATATATATATATATATATATATATATATATATATATATATAGATATATATCTATAAATATATTATATATATATTATATATATATATATATATATATATATATATATATTTATTTATTTATTGGCTCCTTGACAGGCTGAGCTTCGGATGTCAAATGTTTACTGAATGCCGGACTCGGCGGCGGCAACGGTGTCACATTTACAACCACACACTGTTCTAAACCTGATGCTGATGCGCGCACATGCGCATGTGTGTGTGTGTGTGTGTGTGTGTGTGTGTGTTGTTTGGGTGGCACACAAACTTGCATGAGACATCTATTGGCCACTCAATGTAATACTGTGTATAAGTGAAAAAAAATCATAAATTGCACATTTATTTGTATTTTGGACCTCATATAGATTAGAAATGTGTAGACAAACTCATGTAAAAAAACGTTACTTGTACCATTTTTCATTAGCAATTGTATGTAGGTTCTCCTGACTTGTGCAAAGAGAAATGGAAAAGCTGTCAAGTAAACCTTTTTCACAAAGTCCATACAGATCAACTATTTCCCCATTTACTCTAAAACTGACTAAAGGGATTAGTGTCACATGACATGACAAAGAAATCCAAACCTCTTACAATTTGCTTACACACACACACACACACACACACACACACACACACACACACACACACAACCTCCATATAAATGAGGTTAAAGTGTGCACAATTAAGTACAAGATTAGAGGGAGTTCTTATTATACTAACAGTTTTGAAATTTGTTTCATCTGAAGCCATAAATATATACTACACTTAACTTGAATCCAAAGAACAATATGTTGGAAACAAGTAATGTGTTTGGAAGGTACCACCTCATTTACATGTGTGTCATTTAGATCTAGAAATCTTCATCTAAAGACACTATGTATAGATTCCGAAAACTCCTGGTATATTGCTCTTTGAAAAAAATAAATCAACTGGATTCAAAATGAATGAAAGATACATGATACTGTTAATAGTTAAACTACATGTACCCCACTACTCAAAGATCTGTCTTGATAACATAAGCTTCTTTCTCACTAAATTAAAACAAAACTGCACTGTTGAGAGTTTCCCTAAGACATCACCACAGACATTTTTCTTATTTTTTTCTCTTTGTGATACTATTTACACACTTTATATCATACAATATTCAATGGAAGTGCAGGTGTGTGTAATAAAATTAATTATATGTATAACAGTATGCAATTCACTTCTAACCTCATAAGATATAAATCAATAATTATGTTTTTTCAAAAGAAAAATTTGATGTTTCTTACTGGTCATATATAATTTAAAAGCCATTATCTATATATATAAAAAAAAAGTCATGTTATGAAAAGATTATACATTTCTTGCATTAACTAAAGTCCAGTGCAGTTCAATCATAGCACCACACACACACACACACACACACACACACACACAAACCAAGCCTCTGTTTTAATCACTTGAGCTAAGAACCACCAAGGAGTGGACAGTGTTATTGAACATGAGACATTTGGGGCAAGAACGTATCATCCAAAATGGAGTGAAATTTCATGGTGATTGTATTGCTGTAAGAAATTATAAGGCTGAAGGAACATGAGTAAACCTTATTTGACACCTCACAGTACACTTACAGGGGAACCAACTACTATAAGCTAAGAATATTGTCAAGAAGGAAAACCAAAATATTGCTGAAAAGAAGATTCTACCAAAATAATGCGGATAAAAAGTAAACAGTAACATCAAAAAGAAAGAAGTATCAATACCAAAAAGAATAATGGATTGATAATGGATACAGATTAGAAAACACACACAATACCTACAAACAAAGACACCCACTAAAACAAAATCAAGCAATGTAATAACTATCAAAAACTTAGTAACAAAATATACATGAAAAGTCATGCAAAATGCAAACAATGTAAAAAAGCAGAAAGTAAGAACTACGATGATGTCACCTACGACACACTGGCTTCTCTTCATCCTATTTCAGATATTATTTCATATAAACAACTAATAAAAGGGGAACATACTAAGTGAAGATCAAATATCATTACTGACTGACCAAAAAGTTCATCATGAAAAATTTGGATACAGTATAATCCTTATGTTCTTCACCCAGCAGTACCTTCTTCTACCAGTATAAAAGCATGAAAAGCAACAAAGCTTTTAGAAATATAAATAAGTGCATGATGTTAGAAGAGATCATCCACATGTTGCGTTGAGTTTGTCCAGCCTAAAGTTCGTACATACCTTCTAACAGTTTCTATACGATTCATATTTCTTAAAATATTTTCCAATGAATTATAGAAGGTGATTAAAATAGAATTCAGTGGTTCTAGGAGCACATGGACATTCCTTGTACTATCACAAGAACCAAAGTTACTACTGAATGCTGGAAGTACCAAAAGGTTTAACATTTATTACCAATAATATAAAGATGGATATATGAAACAATAACGTGAAATGAGCTTAATAACAATAATAATAATAATAATAATAATAATAATAATAATAATAATAATAATAATAATAATAATAATAATGATAATAATGAAAATAAGAGGGAGCAGTTGAAGCAAGGGCTTACTACCATATACCATGCCATTCCCATAAGCTTTCCTTCATACCTAGCTCATACAAGCAACAAGATTAGAGCCAGACAGCAAGTATACCATTGTAGTAACACAGAACAGAACCATCCTCATTCCTGCATCTCACCTGATTAGACTAGATGCAGATAAACCTTCCATAAAGGCTCTTTAAACTACAATATACATGCTTCCAATCAGGACCTGATGGTTTTTTTTTTGCATTATTGTGCAGTGATTACTAGATTCATTGTACTCTGTTACTCTTGGCAGCCACACAGATGCTTCATTACACTTATTTATCAACATATCACAATTACTATTTGTGTTGAATTAAATGTAATCAAATTTAATTAAGACTGTTACAATTATTTCTTTTCTTTTTGGTGTGTGTGTGTGTGTGTGTGTGTGTGTGTGTGTGTGTGTGTGTGTGTGTGTGTGTGTGATTTTCCTACAACATTCTTCCCAGTAGTATTATTGGTGCACCATATTGCTAGTGAATCTATTCAAACCATGTCATATCACAAAAACCTATAAGTGCATTCACAAACTCAAGTTCAATGCAAGCTAAAATAACACATCAAACAAAATATAATTATAATATTAGTCATCATCAGCTAACAATAACTATATCATGAATTTCATACAATAAATATATTCACACACTATGTGCTATATTGCATTTATGTTTATGTAACATAATTTCAGGGAATGTACCTGCAACAGGCTTAGGAGGAGGGAAACAAAAGATAGACAAAGGAAGGGAAAGAAAAGCAGATATGACAAAAAGAGACAAGGGGAGTGAAAAAGAGGCAGTGATGTCTCCATGTTTGAACTATTTTCATTTCTAATAATCAATAATAATGTATGATTGGGAATACAGTTTTTATACTAGTCTCTTATCTATAATGGAATATGCTGTAATCAGCAGATTGGGTTTTGGGGATGCAAATATGTGCAAGCATCCTGAGACAGTACATATTTACAGCCTGTGCAGATAGTAATGTCCAATAGTCTCATGGAGCAATCACTGTTTCCATGCAAGGCACTTGATTAATACCACACAGTTCTACAAAAAACATTTACAATGAAATGCCTGCATTTAGTTCACTACATCCCTGCTCAGTGCCCATATCTTACAATCGGCAGCCAGGATTAAGAGTGTCAGTAAACTCAAGCTTTAACCATTACCATAAACTTGTGCTTAACTGTTCCATTACCTCAAACACTACAATCCATCAAATATTGTTCTTTAGTTCCACCATATTTGTAATTAAAGAATGTGAAGATCTGACTCTAATATGTATTGTAACCATAGGAATGCCATGCTCAATGTCAGAAACTTTTTGAATAATTCAATAACATTCTTGATGCAAGACTTCAGGAACCGTAAGTTTAATTTCCTTATTCAATGCTTCCAGAGTAATCACTAGGATCTCCATTAAGCAAATTATAGCAAACATCATTATCAATACATATTACTTATGGATAATAATCCAGTGACTGAATCACAACTGCATCCAAAGTTAATTCATAGAGCTACACAAAAATCATGGAGCAAAGGTATTTGAAGTTTTATTCCTAAGTTACTCTAAAGGAAGTTAACATCAAACTTCACTACAAGATCCACAATCCAAATATTGAGACCAATCAGAAAACTAGTAGTATGTGAGAATGTAAGATTGATTGGTTGTCTACTAGCTAAAACCTAGACACACATCAACCTCTTCAGCAAAAGACTGAATGCACATCTGCATCTCAACTTCAAGTTGGCATTCTGTATCAGGATCTCACAATAGAATTTATTTTACAGAATCAACCAACAAGACATATTTCCCAAGGCTAAGAGATGATTAGGAACATAATTCCATACACCTGTGCTTCAAAATTGTAACAAGAAAAATTACATATGTTGATGACAACCAACTTCATTAACACTTTTGAAGAAATATCAAACATAATAATGAAAATGTATGAAGGAGAGAGAGAGAGAGAGAGAGAGAGAGAGAGAGAGAGAGAGAGAGAGAGAGAGAGAGAGAGAGAGAGAGAGAGAGAGAGAGAGAGACTCCCTGCCTAATCCAATCCAATTCAATTTATAAAAGTCCCTTTCCCGCAGTGAGCTTAAATGCTCTTGCTGATATAGGTATGTTTCATCATTGAAGAAGACAACTTTGTTTTCATATCAGTTTGGCAATATTAATAAGCAACTGATATAATTAAATTTTACACCATTGTACACATCAACTTGAAAAAAGTTTGGACACCATGATTTGGATTATAATACTAAGAATTTGAGGAAGTTAATTCACTTAAAAGTTGTTGAGTTTGTTTTGATACTTTGCTTCATATGCACACATTAAACTATGTAACAAACTTTTGTATAATATGCAGAATATAAAACACTAAGATATAAAAGGCAAATACACCAAACAAATCAGGTTATATGGAGGGCTCATAAAACATTTAACCTCAGATGAAGCTGATCACGGTTTTAACAATTAATTATCACAAAATCTAGCATAACTAAGACTATATTTCTATCTCAATGTTTGAGTTACCTTAGCTGTTTTACAACTATTGTTATTCCTGATATGTGAAATAGCAGAGAGCTCTGAAGAGTCTTCCTTTTCTATGTGAGGTCAACATGATATAGACTGCTACACGACCAGTTCCTACAAAGGAAGTTCAACCCTCTACACTGACACCATTCTAGTACACACACATTAGTCAAGGCAGAACAGAGAGGACTAAATATAAACTACTGACCATTTTTTTTCAATACCCCTTCCTTTTCCCATGTGTATCTATTTGGTTGAAGTATACAGGACCTGAACTACACTTCATAATTAAATACCATATCCAATATTTTCTTCCTTTCTGTTAATGTACATTCTTTGTTTTGATCATCTCTTCTTCTACATACAAGTCTACTCCAGGTATCTATATGTCCATAGGGAAAGCTGTAGTACATTTTTAAGTAATTCAAATACATATTCCACATTTTTTTACTTTTGCTATATCCTCTCAGATATCTAGGTAGTTTCTATTTGTCTTCAATAAATATTCATTTATTCTCCCGAAAAGTACTTAGTCTGATTCTTAAGCTATGTGGCAGAAAATTGTGCGCTTTTTTTTTTCCATGATGCTGTCTCAGTCCACCCAGGAAGTGTACAAGCACAAAGGTATGACATTCAGAGTGGAGTTGCAAACATACTGCTTCTTAACAGAAACAGAAGGCTAATAATTTTTTGCTTGGCATCTGAGTAAATTTTTGGAAACTGCTTATCAAGCTGCTTTCATCCACACAATCACTAAACACTGCTTATTTGTAACAAATATAAACTCAACAATGCAATTGAAGAGTCAATAGTACCCGTAAAAATGGCAAATGCTAATTTTGCATATTTAAAAGCAGCTTGCAGCTCTTTAACAAAACACACTATAAAGTAGTTTTTATCCTTATTGGTTGAAGAGTACAGCATTTTAGAAATCCACACCTTTTGTAACACACTATCAGTTAAAATCTTTGACACTGACCATTAAACTTGCTCGCCTCAAATGTTACTAATGATAAATTAAGAGCAAATGTATAAACCTCTGACAGAAACACTTTATCAACCTTATTTGAAGAATGCTTGGTTCCCTTTATGTATTTCAATACTGCTCAATTCTACTGAAACTGAATATTTCACTCTTATTTTAACTAATATTCTAAAAACACCTCCAGCAAAGGCAGTGTGTCCAATACACTATTTGCTAGCTTACGCTTTTCCTTCTTTCCCCTTCCCGAAAAATTATAATAAATAAATGAAAAAGTAAATGAATATTAATAAAATTCTGGACATGTGGCACAAATGCATGAAAAGTGAATTTTTTTGCAAAGATTACTATAGTAGAGGGTAACTTCCTGAGAGCTAGTGTCATGACATTAACAAGTAAAGTATTCTCAGTTTTCACATTTCTAACTTGTACAGTAGATCATTTCTGTAGTTAAACTTCATTATTAAAATGAAGGCTTGATAGTGAAAAAGCTTTAATTCTTCCTTTAAGTCAAATACTTCTACTGAATGAGTGAGTAGCCTAATTTTTAAAACTTACTATTGAATTCTCTTTCTACTATGGACTATGAAGCAACAATGACTGGGAAACATACATATTCCTGGCTTACTATCAACAAGAGATAATGGAGTAAACTATCAATGCTGTTCTTTACCCTGTAAATGTCTATGAATCATGTTTAACGATAGTATTAAAACTCCAACACACTCTTAACATTGCACACTTCAATCACAAAGTACATCAGCCAGGAATATAGTCCCTCACTTACTATATTGCATTATAAACTTTTGATAAATTCCCCTAACACCCACAGCAGGTCTGACACGTTACTTAACTGGCACACATTGGAAGAAACATAGAAGGACCTTTATTTTGCATATATTATGATGCTCTTTAGGACATTTTGTAAGCAAAAATACATAGTACAATTTAGGGTCTTTTCTATTTTGTTTCATCAAATTTAATCATAAAGTTTACACAATACATTCAAAAGTTGATTGCAATGAAAAGGAACCTACAATGTGCATCAGCAGAGCCTTCCTGCAAACCTACACCACTACTACTCTAAAAATAGTCAACAATCCCATCACAAATAAACTATTGATCACCTGGTGAGTTATATCTGCTTGCACACACACTTGCTGAAATGGCTGTCATGTTTAGTGAGGATGCCAAAAACATATCTCCTTGCACTGTGATGTATGTATGTATGTATGTATGTACTAAGATGGGTAAAATGGAACCATTCTCTTTACACACTGCTACATATTCTTGTATCCTCAACAGCCAGTACAACAGGTGATGGTGATTGCATCCCTCCAGAATAACAATAACACTTTTAAAATGAACATCACAGTCAAACCTTCAGAGGCAAACAAGAGTTAATCTGCCAACACTCCTGAGATGACTGGGTAAAATATTCTCCTGCACAGATTCAAGATATTTCAAGGATACAAACATCAATCATCTACTGTTTTGAACAGAAATCATTTTTGTTTTGCCTCCATCACTTTGGGGTTATCTAACTACATATTACTAGGCCATGAGTACTTTCACTCATAAGGAAAGCCAAGAATGGCCACAACAGGTACATCTTATGACATTATGACGTATGAAATAAGTGAAGGTGTGTGTTTAAATGACAAAGTGGCAGGAGTGATTACATATCTCTATGTATACATCAAGCAGGATGGACAGTTAGTTATGCACAAAAAATTGCATATCCACCAATGGCTTGTTTGATTCAGATTACTGATGTGAAGATAAATGACTCAAAACTGCATATAACCCCAGGGTCTCAAAGAGTACTTAATGCCTCATTTCCGCACAAATGTAATATACATAGGAACAGTTGGAAAGTTAAGCTCCTTTCCTTGGTATTGGTCAAAACACCAAAGTAGGACACATATTATCTACAGGACTTTTTCATGCTTAAATAGAAATCAGCACCACAAAATTCAAGGCTTCATGAAATGACACATCCATCACAAAGGAAGATAAAAGACTTTTCTACCCCTCAAATTGAGGATTATGGCATCTCTTCCACTGATATCCACCTGACAACTCCACCTTGTAAATGTATATGTATTTGCATATTAATGCAGAGAATTCTCCACACTTGTCTAAAATCATTTGAAAACATTGTTGCCTCAAGGACAACATACATAAAACCTATTGGAGATTAAATGAAAAGTCATCATAAATACTATAAATCAAATAAAATAATCTTCAAGACATTATGGCTGCCTTTAATAGGCACATGTAAAAGCTAATAAAAAGATTTTGCATGATCAACTTGCATTGCACATCACTGGTATGACTGGAAATCATACAACACTTTCTTGGTCCCACACAACCCATTGAACTGCCCATGAAAAAATCAGCAACTCTTGCTTTTGAGCCTACTTTCATGAGTCAACCCTTACATACTCAAGATTATTATGGTAGCATATCAGCCTGATATAATGAGAATTAATTATGTGGTAAAGTTGTTATAGTATAAAAACAACATACTAAACAACTTGAGCAGAATAAATGCAGAAAGTTTCCTGTAATATTTGTAAGAAGAGCCATACTGCAAAGAAATGTCAGTTTCATAAGGTTTCTTATTTATGTATAGCTTTAATCATTACCACTCCATTATTATTATATCAAATTTTCATATCCATTCATATTAGCTGATCATAAAATAAACTGGGAATGTATATTCAAGATACATTTCCCTTCACGAAAATTCAAAACTAAATCTATTACTGTTATAATTAAAACTTCCATTACTGATGCAGTTGACAGATCTTGTTCATATCAGGTATTTCACACCTCACTTCTTTACTAGATAGTCCGCCAAATGCATCACACCGCCTGTTACACCTTTTGGTCATTATCAAGGCCCCATTCATCATACATTTGTACTATTACTGTCAGATTTTTTTCAAGTTGTTTGGTGTACAATGAAACATCTTCAAATAAAGCAGCTTCTGGTCCTACTTTACCATAATAAAGTGATCTGATAAGGACAGATCTGTACGGCACAGATTTCACCACCACCTGAAACAAAAATTATTTCAGTTCTAAGGTTTCTTGATTGAAAAAAAAATACTTAAAAGAATTTGACACTTAAACTAACTTCAGTCTTGTCTTGCATTTCACACCATAGAAAAACTGGTAATATATATATATATATATATATATATATATATATATATATATATATATATATATATATATATATATATATATTCTCTCTCTCCTCCTCTCTCCTCTCCCTCATCTCCGCTCTCCTCTCCTCCTCTCACTCTCTCTCTCTCTCTCTCTCTCTCTCTCTCTCTTCTTCTTCTTCTTCTTTTCTTTTCTTTTCTTTTCTTTCTTTTTTTCTTTCTTTCCTCCTTTCTCTCACAGTAGCAATTCTCATGTTGTATTAGCAGTTTTCTGCAGTTAAGTAGCTACATTTCTTTTGTCTGACCATTGGTCCTAAGCAACTGACACCATGTATGTATAATGAAATATGCCTAACTCAGATCTGAAACATTGTGAAAAGGAGGATGAAACAAACCTCCTTAAATAATTACTTTGTGAAAATACTGGAGACAAAAGACACTATTAATATAATTATCATTATTAATATCATTATCATTATTAATATTACAGTATTACAATTATTATTATCATTATTATTATTATCATTACTATCATTATTATTATCTTAATAATGGATGTTACACACACACACACACACACCCACACACTCTTATCTCCCCTCTATCTTGTTTATCTCTCTTCCATCCTGTCACATATCTCTCTCTCTCTCTCTCTCTCTCTCTCTCTCTCTCTCTCTCTCTCTCTCTCTCTCTCTCTCTCTCTCTCTCTCTCTCTCCTGCCACACACAATCTATGCCTTTTTCTTTCTTCTTTTTGTTCACACACACACACACACACACACACACACACACACACATATCTTCACACCACCCAAGCTTTGTTTTCCACACAGCCTAAGTGCTTCTTTGTTTTTAGAAATACAGTGAGGGATCACTGAATATCATTTAGCATTGTTACTTATTAGAAAATTACTTTGATTTTCTACCATACACTTCCATTATATAAGCCGAGATACATTCCTACAACCAAAAATTATGTCCATGTGTTATGGTAATGTATACCTACGCATATTTCCAACTGGTTCAGTTATCATTATTGTCATCATAGCCGTGGTATCAGTGTTACCAGTGATGGCTGGCATGAAAAACAATGTCATTCTCAATTGTTAAGTTTGTGACACTTTTCCTTGACACAACTGTTTGTGGGCAGAGACTGCATTTTGAATGGCATGTTCAAATTTGAAGCTTCTTTCACAATTAGGGTCAGTGTCAAGAATTTTCTGGGTACAATTTTCAAAGTTACAGAAAGCATCAGCCATGGGTGAGACACAACTGTGTTGTGGTGTGTTATCCTCTCTCTCCCCCTCTGCTGCTCATTGTTGCTCTATTGTCAATACAGCAAGCTTTGTCTCTAAGCTAATGGCTTTTCTAGCTTTTTGGAGCTTGTCAGAACACCTCATTGAACTTGTACTATACTTGCCTAGCATTTTGTACTGTTGTACAGAATACAACTTCATAACTGTGTACAGTCCAACAAAGAGAAGGCAAGGGAACACTACTTCATCAAGATACTTAAAAATAACATCATCATCAATGAAGGGTCATATGTCATGCATGTCCTGCTGCCAACTGAATTCAAAGAGCTCTCTACAAGAACATCTCATGTAATGGAATGTTTAATCAGATCAATAAACATGCTAAAACAGCACATACATTCCCCTTATTTACAACCAAAGCACAGTTTTAAGAGCATGAACTTATGAGATACAACTATTCATCCAATAGGAGTCTTCTCATTAACTAATCTTTTGTAGTTTCTAAATACTCTTAGAATATTTACCATTAACTTTCTCTTTATTCCTAACCTTTATCAACTTAAAACCTATTCTTGGTCTGTTAAACTGACAGTTTAATATAATAGTAGACAATGATAAAAATAGAATATTGATAAATCCAAATTACACGCACATGTATCTACAGATTCATAAGAATTTATATATGTACATGTGAAACAGTCATGAAGAGAAGTCATATTAAGACCCACCTTGAAGACGTTCTGCACTAGCCAGGAGTGGTAACGCTTGAGAGTTTTGTTGTAGGCATCCGTCGCAAGATGGTCCAGCCTGTCTGTGGTGATACCTTTTTTGTATTCCTCACACAGCCCCTTAATAAAGATGACTGTGAACTCCAGTGCTCTGAGGACAATATAAGAAATATTTTATAGTCCTTTCCCTTGTATACTTTTACTAATACATACATTGTAATATCTCTGGATTCTAGCAAAACTTAAAATCAAAGTTACTTTATTTACTATGAGATAATGGTCTCAACTCCTTTTTTTTTCTTTTCTTTTTTTTTAATGAAGATGGATTGTAAGCATAATTAGTGTTCTGTGCACTGTACAACATAATTTGTTTTAAAATCTTAGAAAATCAAAAGTCAAAAGGGGGAATTTGTGAAAAGCATGAAAAACTAGATACAGTTTTCCTTATTGGAAAATTGTGACATTTTCAAAAAATTTCTACAATTTCTAAAAAGCCTACATAAAAAAACAGGAATTTTAAATGTTAAATCTAATTTCATCAACATATTTACTCATACTTAATAATTATTGCTTAAACCCCCAATCCCACAGCAAACTTACAGTACACCTATCTCTAACAATGGCAAGAAATATGAACGAAAGAAATGCTTGATTTGCCCTTTCTCGCTTTGCTTGAAAAGATGCCTTACCATAAGCCAAGCCGTCATTATTTGCCTCTAGCCTAAAAGATCATAGAGGAGAGGGAGGAAAAAGACACTCAATTATAATCAATAATTATGGATGAATATGTAGATAAAAATAGATTTTGCATTTAAATAAGAATCCTTCTATGGACATAAGAAATTATTTCCAGTTCTTAAGAAAAAAAGCATAGATCAAAAACTTTTTCTATTGAAAAAAATAAAAACTTCAGGAAAAAACTCTCTTTTTCCAATCATGCATAATGTTAATATCAATATTCTTCTATCACTACTTCTTATCATAAAAATTATTATTGACAAGAATTTTCTGGGTGCCATTTTCAGTCATGGAAAGTGTCAGCCACTGGTGAGATGCAGCTGTGTTGTGGTGTTGTCCTCTGCTACTCAATGTTGTTCTATTGCCAATGCAGCAAGCTTCGTCTCTAAGATAACACCTGTCCCTTGATTTACGAACACTCTATTTACAAATTTTTGAAGTTACAAATAAAATATTTAGGCAGCGTACAGCAATCCCTCTTCCTAATTCGTTAATCTTCTTCCCTTACAGCATACAAAGCTTCATCACCCATCTTGCCACCATAAAACAAATCACACTTCACCTCTCACCTCTTCAGCCACAGAAGGGCATCAACAGCAAATATGGTAGGATCCTCTCTCTCCAGGTAGATCAAATCATTGAGGAACTTGTACTTTTCTGGAGACTTGTTGTAGGTTTTATAGAGTTTCTGAAAACAAATGTGTCAAAATAACAGTAAGGGTAATGAAAAATATAAACCATCTCAATGTTATAAAGAGACATCAGCACACAGTACAAGATGCAGACACCCATTGCATTATTATCACTGACAAGGGGTACGCAAGCTGTGTTCTTTTTAAACAGGAAGCCCATTGATCAAGGGCATACAAGCTAGTGTGACAAGTGTTGTGGCTAACAAGTGGTTTTATCCACAAAGAATCTGTGTTCAAATATATGAATATGCATACATATGTGAATTTATTTTTATTATTTGTGATGCTTGTAAATGTAAAAATACATGATCCATAAGCCATAAAAACACAAAAATCATGGAGATAATGCACTAAAGTTGGAATGGTAAGGATCATATAACTCATGAAACCCAGGAAGGGAGGTTACTGTAGTTATTGTACAGTTTACAGTAGGGTAAGCAATACAGTCATGCCTTTTAGGGTTCATTATTCTTTTGGATATTATCTATTCATCTCATTTTTCAACAAAAAACATTCATTAGTAAACAAGAGGGAGTTCTTCAGGATAACATAGATAATAATGATGAGAAGATGTACTACCCCGTGCAATAAAAGTGAGTGGTGCATCCTAAGCAGCCAAAGGCACTACACAACACACACACACACACACACACACACACACACACACACACACACTGCAAACACCATTCCTCCCATAGTTATTACTAACAGAAGCATACATAAATGACTCACCTCAATATTTCCAGCCATGTCCTTTTTAACTACATAAAATGCAGTACCAAGTAAATCTGAAAAACAAACAAAGAAAAGCACAAAGCTAAGAGGAAAGCTTCAACATGCTACAGACACACTAAGTCTGTTAACTAGAACAGGACGGAGATACCTCACATTGATACTTTGTTAAAAGATCAAAAGCTTATGGAGTCTTTAACACTTGCTAATTATATAACAGATTATATTGCCAAATATTTATGTACTTTAGGTTATATAGATACTAGATTTTGTTTTTACTCTACTCACTAAAGTATATTAAAGGTAGCCAACTCTCAATACATATATCAATAAAATAGTATACTTGTATTGTCCATTCTCATGAATCTGATAGGTAGGTCCCTTGCCCACATCACATGCTATTAGTTAATTAATGGATAGGTAATCCTTCCCCAATGTCCCCACAACAACACACAAGACTGGCATATTATTGAAGTGATGATTAACACATGTGATACATTACTGGGCACCAGGACTTATCCAGGAAGCTGATGTAAACCGGTGAGTGCTGAATAGTGATATGCATCTCAATGAACAATCATTTAATTCACATCACTACTGTTCAGAGTAATGTCTGGTGTCTGGCCTCTACTTATGTTGTCACTTATTGTCTTATAAGTAGTTTTCTTCACATAAAAAATATAAATAATAAAATGTTTCATTCAATTTACATATTTTTTATTATTCAATTCCTTACATGTAAGGAAGACTGAAAACATATTTCAGAATCTTGGTGCATCTAAAAGATTTAGTGTTGCATAACCACATATGTGTTAAGAAATATCATATCAAGTGATATAATCAATAGATACACTTGAATTGTGAGGCAATATTATGAAGAAAGTCAAACTCCCATCACATGTGCACTGTTTCTACAATGACAGTTCTTCCCTGCGATCACTAACTTTCTTTTCTCCCTCATTTTTCCATCCTTCATATTCTTATGAAGCAATTCTTCTACCTCTCACACCTTGCATTTTCTAGGAGTGTCCCACATAAGGAATACCCATGGCGGAGAGGCACTAATTTCTCCCTATCCACATGAAGCAAAGTTCATCATCATTAGAATGAGGTGAAATGACACACCCTCACACAAGTGAGGCAACTGATCCACACTGACCTTGGCTCATTCAGACCTGGCTCATTCAGACCGCTAATGGATGATTCAACCAAAATGTGTTAATAATATGTTGTGTGTGTGTCCATGCATGAGTGTACTTATATGAACATGTCTTTTAGTACCTCTGTGGCATTGACAGCAATTTGTACAGTACATAGGTAGGTACTTAAAATGTTTCATTGTCATCATTCAGTGACTGTTTTGAGGGTGACACATCAAAGGATTCTTCCTGTGATTTTATAAACATGTATACTCGTATAGCATGAATTTTCTGGATTAACATATAATTTTTTAACAAATTTTAAATCTGAAACGTCACTCTGTAAATAGAACAGTATGTACTGTACCTGTTATATAAGCTTATTGATAAGGAACATAAACTTGAGACTTTGCAGCCATCATACCACGTTTAAGTGAAAAAAAGCGTAAATTAAACATCTGTTTGGATTTTATACCTATTGTAAATTTAAAAACGTGTAAAACAAACTCGTATAATAAAGACTTACCTGTACTTGTTTTGACTTATGCACTTTACACTGTAAATGAATATTTCTCTCAACACCAGAGTGGCATATTTTTTGTATATATCATTACTTTTGCTAGAGTTAAATATCAAAGTAATTATTGCCTGTGCTTCCACATAGTCTGTGTTACAAGTTGCCACAGGAGTCACAGTTGATGGCCTGATGGTGCTCTATCACGGTTTTTTTTTGCAAGCTAGGCAATGCACATCACTCATCTTGACTTGCTGGTGACTGATTATTTACACCAAAGAAACATTTTCTCATGGACTGCAAAAACAGCCAAGAAAGGTCCAAATTAACCACAAATGTCCAGTCTGAATGAATCTCAAATCCTATCCAAATGAGCCAAGGTCCGAATAAGCTTGCATCCATGTGGCACCAAATAGAATACTGCGTTCCATCAAGAAAATATAATAGTACTTATAATGGGTGAAAAAGAAAAAAAGTGAAATATGTATCATTAATAAGCAGGCATACACATCAGTAAATAAATGATAAATTAGAAAAATAATAATTCCGAAGCTCTACAGGAATTTCAAAACATCAGCCACTTGCAAAGGGCCCAAAGTGTCCTGTCATGGGTAAGTCCCTTTTTTTTGCCAAAGCAGGAAAAAGAAAAATATCTTCTACTCCCAGTCCTACACTGGAAGTATACCAGTTCAACACATCTCTGGCTCAGGGCATGGAACAAGTGAGTCACACAGGCCATCAAAGGGTTCAGCTTGTTGAGCAAGAAGGCTGCCACACAGTGTGACCCATCTCTATATTTGCCAACACTTTCTCTGAGCAATGTCATCATTTTTGGCAGATGCCCAGGGAGATGGATGCCATGGTTATGCTCTGCCCCATCTCACCAGTGATAAACAGCTCATATTTTTTAATTCAAGACCTAAAGAACTGTATGTCTAAAAAAAATCAGTTTTACATAAAGACAACATCATTCTAAGCCATTCTAATCAAAACAAAATAATAATAAAATGAACATTGATACAGTTTATGAATGATGCACACCATTTTATCCATTATAACAAACTCCACAGGGTTAGTGTCCTGTAGCATGAAAAGCTACATTCTTAGTTTAATCAGTTGATTCCCTAAACTTTTGCATGGTCGCATTTCATTTACAATTTATTTTTCAATCAAATATTCTATTTTTCATCAGGTCCTCATCTTTATTGGGGGAGAGGGAAAGAGAGATAAAATCCTAATTTGTAAGAATCAATGAATATGCTGCTTTGTATGCAAGCCTGAGCTGTAACATCTTATTGTGAATCAATAGATATTCAGCAAATCTGCAGTTTCAACCAGTACCTCATTCCCACTCATACCAGATCCTAACCTACTGGATCCCCCTTAAGGTAAACTGAACTAACTTATTATTTTGTAACCTCCTAACTGGGGTATTTTGTCCCCTCCAAATGGGCTCCCCATAGATAAACTAACCTGACCTAGCATTTTGGAATCTACTAACAAGGAAGGGGTTTGTCCCATGGACCCATAAAGTAAACTTGTTAATTTCCAACAAGATAACACGGGGATAAAAATGCTCTAAATAGTTTAATGAAACCCTTATGAATGGCTTTGGCTATGTATAGTGCATTGGTTGAAACAACAATAGATCCAATATAAGTCCTTCACGCCCCATGACCTTAACACTATTCTGTGTAAGCTCTTCTTATTCTTAAGACCTCTTCTGCTTTATATCATTTATAGGTCCTCCATCCCTTTGGTGTTGTTTTCAGATCCTTCCACTATCTGCAGGAGAGCAGAAAATACAACACATGGGATATATATTAATATTCAACACACCGTTTCCTCCACGCCGTCACCAGGAATTCTTTCATTATAATCCTTTCTTAGTCCCTCTTTCTCTCCTCCTGATAGAGGCCCAGCACTGTGAGGACTCCACCATCCTCCTGTTCTAACCTCCTATTCCACTCATCTTTTCCTATGTTATGGATCCTAGCAACTTGTCCCTCTCTTCTTCATATCTTGCACCCTCAACCAGCAGGAAGTGTTCTACAGCTTCCCTCTCCCCTGTACAACTGCCACAAACCTAGGACAGTACCACCGGTCATTACATAACTCGCCAACACTAAAATGCCACCTCTTCTGCACGTCGTCTTTAAGAAACCAACATAATCACCAGTACATCAAAGACTGCTAAATTGTTTTGTTCTTTTTTCTATCAGTAGGAATGCCAGGCACTCGGCCACAGTCCTCACTGCAATTCTGTACTGTCAGCTCACCGTATATTTTGATGAAAGCCTTGGACGTTTCTAGGAACTGCACTGTGTCTATCTTGCCGTCCTCCGTCACTTCCGGATACAAGGGCGAGACATGGAAGAAGTGAGGGAGAGGGGAAGGAGGAGGAAGAGGAGGAGGAGAAGGCTCGCCACTCATCTTGGACGTTGTTTATCAGCTGACTGGCTGATGGCTGCTGCTGCTGATGTTGCTGCACGCCAGTGCTAAGTGCTGGCCCCCAACGGCACTCTAACCACTTACAAATACAAATGGACAAACACTTCACATACAAGACGCGGGGAAAATAGAGAACATGAGCAGATAGACGTAAGAATGCACAAAGATAAGTAATTGAATGGATACATAAAATATGATATTCCTTAACCCTGGTTGGCCATCTCTGAAGCTTTCCAATATACCCTCTTGAAGATAAAAGAGTGTTTCAGAATAGTCAGGGCCGTAAAGAATCTATAATAAAGACAAATTTAGAAAGATGTAAACGTGTACTGCGGTAAACAAGGAGCATTAGCAGGCAGCGAGCGCATTTGTCTTTGTAACGGTGGCTGTCTATTCGACTTTGTTATTGTTCTGCGAGTTCTTTCCTTCATTTTACGTAATCAACATTTCATAAGGTTTCTTGTGGTGCGTAGTGCAGTCCTGAAAGATACTGAAGCAGGGAGGAGTGAGTGTGTGTGTGTTAGTGTGTTGGTGCAGGCAGGGTGAGTGTTGTTGTGATGATGCGCACATGTTGGTAGCATTATTAAGGCGACGCTGAGGTGAGGCGGAGGTGCTGTACTGCTTATCTCGTCCCCTGCGGCGTCATTTCCCCTCTTTCCTCTCTGTAGTGGTTATCATCCTTGCCCTCATCATCTGCTCCTTCATAAATAAACACACCACGCCAATAAAGAAGGAAAAGTCGTGGAAAATAACTTAGATCCTGGCCACAGCAGTTAGTCCAGTTGTATCATCATCCCCTACGCACAAAGGCTGCTACTGTTGCCTCCTCATCCATTAGTAGAAGCATAGATAGTACCCACGGAAACCATTCGATCCATTTCTTGGGTTGGTATCCTAATGTTAAAAAGCATCTCCCTAAGAGTATACCTTCCAATAGCACCAGCAGGAGTGTCAGTATAGAGATGGCAGGGATGTTCTGTTTCCATAGCTAATGAAGGATCACATAGCAGTAAAATTTGATTAGTTTTAGCACTCTATTTCCTCCATTATTTTTTTTTATTTTCTTTAATTACTTCACAAAAGGCTAGCCAATTTTTTTATATATACTTGGCTACTGTTGGTGTTATACAAAGAAGAGGCTGGAAAAATGCTGGTTTGCTGGTGGCCTTTTCCTCCTCTTGGTGTGGATGATGGGATGTTCATGGATTTACTCTAATAGATTGCAGTGCCTTTTGCATATAGGATCAGCAGCATATAACAAGAAAAACTGTCATTAACTATGATCCTAAAATAATTATAATGCTCTCTCTCTCTCTCTCTCTCTCTCTCTCTCTCTCTCTCTCTCTCTGATTCATTTATAGAGTGTAGTGACTGGATCTCATCAGTTATAAGGTTAGCACAGGATACAGTTAGACTGAACATAATCGGTATATCAAAGTTCTGCATCGTATTTTCCAAATTACTGTGAGGGATGTTATATCAGCATCATGTTTCCTGATGTTTTTATATGGTTCATGTCACTCTGATCATTTACAATAAAAATTATAAGTTCTTGTGATTTCCTCCCCCTGGAAAAACCTTCAATTCTTTGTAGGTTCTCATTATCACTATAGAAGATTAGATATCTTTAAAACAGGTGATTTTACATGAGATGAAGGCCAGGACACATAAATAATATAACCCGGTATACATTTTAGTATGAAAATTGATAAAAGGACTTTATAAAGAATTCTGGCAAGCATTGTAGAATTACCTTCCCTTTATATTGTTGAAAGAAGTATGTTGCCGAGTAAATACATGATGATCTGTCATCAGCTGTACTGCAAAGCACTAAATAGCAGACCATCTTTTACTTAAACATTGAATAATGCTGGCTGATAAAGGTGTTTAATAGTATGATAGTTACGACAACTTGGATTGGGTCATTTTCTGCAATGTTAAAATTATACTTATACAAGACAGTTTTCAAGATATGTTTGTATTTTCAATAAATCTGTAAAAACATCATGACTGTATATTTCATTATACAGTTAAGCTTTGCATGGCAACCAGAATTTATAGACTTGGATAATCTGCAATCACGTGCAAGCTTTGATACAATTTCTTGTGTCCAGATGCACCACATAACCTTGATGTTACAATGCCTTAGCTCTTAAATGGATCTGCTAAATCTAGGTATCCAGTACTATTTACCAAAGGCCAATGTGATATCAGTTAAAAGAATCAGAGTAATGATCTTAAAGTTAAGCATGACATGGAGTAGTATTACATCAACATTTCATTCTCTGCATAAGTAGGTTTAAAACTTGAATTGTAGTGTACAGTATTCACACATAAGTTACTGTCATGGGAAAGTTAATAATATCTGTGAACATTAACAAGCAGCTGAGTTATATTAGTACAAATACTATAATGTTTAAGTTGAAATAATAATGATGATAATAATGATAATCCCTGATAAATAGTGGTCATTGTCCAAGCATCTCATCCATTGATTATAACCATTTGCATGATTCTACATGATCTTAATCATATTAAGTTATTCTTGAGTAGGTATTTGTGCAAGGTTTTTAGATCTACGTGTTGAATTTTAATGGGACTACTTAAATTATCAAGCATACAGAAGATGCAATGCCTCACAAGTGTATTCTGTTTCTGATTGGAGATTCTTTTTGTGATGTACTCATTCAAAAAACTTAAAGTAATCATATTGTAACAGTGATAGAAGAAGTAGTAATGAAATGTCTCCAATCATGCATTACTGATAGAACAATACAAACTAGAGGATTATTTGGCACAATATAAGATGTGTTACATGCATCAAGAAAAGTACAAATATTACATAGTAATTGGCCTGCAATTCTTATGTAGCATCATCAGTGCATACTGATCATTGTCTTCAGTGTCTGTTTTTTCAGGGAGTGGTGCATGCTGAACCTTCAGCAATTACCTCCTCCGGAAGACTTGCTCCCCCTGCCACCTCTCCAGACTGCTTAGTGTTGTGACACTGACACCGAGAGAGACAGGACACCAGTGGTAGAAACATGTCTCAGCCGGTGCAACAAGTGGTTGGAGGCCAGATGGTGCAAGTACAAGGACAAGTAGTTTCTGGTACTCAAGTGGTCAATAGTGCAGGTCAGTACATGTTACCTTCATGCCATAACTACATTGTCTAGCTGCTTTCTCAGTAAAAGAAAGTGTTGTATTGTCAATTATTTTTTTCTTCTATATACTACAGTTGTATTTTTAGCAATCATTCCTTCCCTGTATGCTCTTACTGATGATAATTCTATTCACATTTTTACTGAGATTACATTCTCTAACTTGTTAACAGTTTCAGAGTATTTTTTTCTCTTTCCTTTACGATTTTCATCCAGATTGATTGTTATTTCCTCAGGCCAGGTTGTGATGTCAACAACAGCAGGTCTAACAGGTCTGAATGGACAGCAGCTGGTGACACAGTTGGTACCAAGTCAAGGCATGCAGGGCCAGGTGGTGCACCAAACTGCCACTCCCATTGGTGTCACAACCACCCTTGCATCAGCCATCTCTCAGGGACAGGTGGAGTGGACAATTTTTTATAGACTATACAAGACTTAGAACAAATTTAAGAAATAACAGAACACAGTTAAAGCTTTGGAATATGTAATACACTTGTAACTTTTGAATCAGTAATGATTTCTTTATTACCATTGTTTTGATTTATTTTTAAAATTTTGTTTATTTATTCTTATTTATTTTATATATAATAAATATTATTTATTTTTTATTATTATTATTCTGTTATTATTATTTTCTTTTTTTTACCTCAGGGTTAGGTTGATGCATTGATTCATAGGTGTTGGGATTTAATGTATCCATCATCAATATGTTCTTTTGATATTTATATACAATATCAACAAGGTAGACAGTCTTAAGAGAATTTTACTTAACAGGCGGCATGTTAAGTTTAAGAAACAAATGTGTAGAAGTGATAAGGGATGCTTAGAAATAGTTTTTATGCCCTGGCCAACCACTTTACTAGAAGGGAGCAAAGCATCAGATATAAATAGATAGATAGATAGATAAACAGAATTCTAACACTGAGCTTTTACTTATAATGATAATCATTTCATGCTGAAAGATGAACCCAACCTAGTGACATATCCCAGCACCAACTTTCCCTAATCTGTCGCATAACCTTTTGATTTACTAAATTTGCTTCATGTGTGAGTTGCCTGGCATTTGTCCATTGGTTCAGAATCCCAAGGACTGTGTGTGTATTGAAAGCAAGTGATATGACTTTCTCCTTTAGGTGGTTAGTGGACAAACTGTTCAACAAGTGGTCTCTGGGCAGCAGATCCAGACAGTGGCCAGTGCTCAACAGACACAACAAGTAGTGGCAGCTCAGCCAAATTTAGTGACAGTCCCAGCTGCCACTGCCACCACTCAAGTCAAACCTCCACCTATCCAAAACCAAGCTGTACCTGCTCCTCCATCCTCCACTAATGTCACTGCTGATACCACTGCCCCTGTGAGTTTCCTCCGTCATTATATATATATATATATATATATATATATATATATATATATATATATATATATATATATATATATATATATATATATATATATATATATATCAATGAAGATTTGAACAAAAAAATATTACATACATATGTGTACTTGTATATATATACATATGTATGTATTACTTTTTGTTCCAGTCTTCATTGAAATACTTCATAAGTAGTAAGCTGTTCAAAATTTATTCTACTACAGTTCAACCAATTTTTAGTGGTCTTCTTTTCTTTTACTGATGCTCTTACTACTACTAAGAACTTAATCAATATATGATTGTGTGTGTGGTGTGTATTGAGAAAAAAATTGATGTTATATATGTTTGTCTTTGTAGGTGCTCAACAAACAGAGGATCACTGAATTGGTTCGGGAGGTGGATCCTACAGAACAGCTAGAGGAAGAAGTGGAAGAAATGCTCCTTTCCATTGCGGATGACTTTATTGAATCTACTGTTAATGCTGCATGTCGCCTTGCCAAGCACCGTGGGGCTCGATCACTTGATGTGAAAGATGTCCAGATGTATCTTGGTGAGTTCAAATATATCACAGTAAAGATGATGTATTGGATTTTGAGTATATATATCATAATGTTCCTGTCTTGGTGTGATTCTATACGCTGAGTGTGCATGTGTGTGTGTGTGTGTGTGTGTATGCTTATTTGTAAGAATGACGAGAAATGGCTTAATTAATGAGTTGAGTATGGGAAGGTATGAAAAAAATTATCATTGTTGATTGTAGTCAGCTGATAAATATTTTCATTCAGAATTCTAGTTGGCAAATACAGTGTATGTGAGACTCTAAAATGTGATTAGAATTTTTTAGACTACTTATGGTATCCTTCAATTATTATAACATGCATCATGCACATAAATAAGGTAAACATTTTGATAAAGTATAATCTTTTTGTTAGCAAGAGGATTAAAATGTTTGTTATCGTTGAGCTCTATATTAAGAAAAATCATTCTTACTTTCAGAGCGCAACTGGCACATGTGGTTGCCAGGATTTGGCACTGATGAGTTGCGGCCTTACAAACGAGCACCCACCACAGAAGCTCACAAGCAACGGCTGGCACTCATCAGAAAGGCCATAAAAAAGTATTGAGAGGCTGAGTGGATCCCAGCTGACCAAACAAGCCTTTTCTGGCCTATCACAGTTCCTAAACTGCATGTGTGTGATGCTCAGGGTCATTTTGGCCTAGATCCTCCTAGGATATGATGTCAGTAGAAAGATCTGTGTTGGACTTGCTCAGAAAAGCCTCAAAGTATTTCTTGAATTTTTTGTCTTTTCTTTTCTTCACCACTTGAAATAGTAAGAAAAATAATTAATTTATTTTATTGTTAAGAAATTATTATAAAGATAACCATTGCTGTAAGTATTTTTTTTTATATCGTCAGGTATTTCTCACTAGGTCTGAGTAAATTTTTAAAGTTACTGAACAAAAATTATTTTGCATGATTGATATTTTCCTCATGAAATTGGAATAAACTATGTAATGATGTGGACTTCACAAATTTTCTTACTTCATGTTTAGTATGACATGTGCTTCTATTGTTTGACACCTAAAATGGAAGATGGAAGGATAGTTATGGTAATGAGTAAGTGTCAGCATTTTGCATGCACTGAAAGCATGACACAAAATAGGGAAGTCTGGTTACCTCATCTTACCAGTTGTCATGATAAGCTTGTCAGAGCCTTGCTGTAACACATAATTAAGGGCTACCCTCTAAATCTGGTATACCCTTCTGGATCCTCTTTTAGGTTAATCCCCTGGTGTTGTGGAACCACAAAATCCAAAGTCTCCCTCTCATGGACCCTGCAGCTCACTTTGATAGGTGAAGATACTAAGAGCTACAAAATGTGAGAAAAACATAGCTTCCTTAGATAGGTATGTAGATAATGTAGTTAGCACTCTTATTAGGTAGTTTTATAAAAAGAAAAAAATTGTACTATCTTATTTGGCACTGAGGAAAGCATGAATAAAGTTAAAATGTGAGAGATGTTTGATAGAATAATAGCTGCTAATGTTCTGCATTGGCAAGTGTATTGCCTTGTGATGTGTTTCCATAGAGGGATATATCTGCCTTCTGGTGGGCAGTTGTGCACAGAATAGTGCAAGTGTTACAATGAAAAGAATGAAAGGAAGTATCTGTAATATATATACTTACATATAAATTTATTTTTTCCCTTTTGAAATGAGGGTAGTTTATCTAAATTTTCCTTTAGAATGTTTTCAATTTAAAAAAATATATATTAGTCAGAAATTTTCCCTTGACATGGTGATCTGAGAATATCGACACAAATGGTTTAAATTTTTACACATGTACAGATGACATTATGACATGGAAAATCTATACAACAGACATCAAGTGAACTTTTAGAGTTTTATTTCAACAAACATCCATAATGCCTTTATCCTGGATCATACAAAAATTATGAAACAAGTATCCCATGAGGTGGATTACCTCAATGGAGAGGGGAGGGAAGGGATGCACATTATGGCATTGGAGTTGACCACATCAAAATCCATCAAGACATTCAGTAGTAATGAAATTATCACTGTAGCCTCATGTGAACGAATGTTGTTCAGACTGGTGACATCCAAACACTCCATGGAAGCCTCAAAGTCATTCCTGTCGTATGTCAATTAGTTAGGTGAGACAGTGACATACTTATGCCCACCAAAAAGTACAGCCAAATTAGTTCCATTTTACATGCTGAGAAGTCACTGTGCCAGTAAGCAGTCAAGTGTACATACTGCTTTACATATTTACTCTAAGACATAATAAGTACAGGAAGAGAGACCTAATTTGAAATACTGGAGAAGCATAGCACATTCACTTGCAGTTGCAGCAAGACTGGCAAGAGAAACAAAATGCAGTCATGGAACTACACATAAAATAGATTTCAGACACTTCACTCCATCTGAAAGATTAGCATTGACTTTGGATCCACTCATCAATGAAGGCAAAGAATTCAACACCATACAAAAACACCAGCCTGCAGGCTGTGATGCCACTCAACACATCACTGCCTGACTTAAACCTTAACAGTGAGAACAAATTACTTTATGACACCAGCATGGCAACTTAAAGACAATAGAGAAACTACAACATAATACATGAGTTGAGTACACTGAGTTGTGGATGGATGACAAGAAACATGTAGTGGAACCAATAACAGACAAGACAGTTTTCTAGGTGATGGAAGTACTGTGACCCATCTGTTTACACTGGCTCTGTCACTGTTCTGGCTTGCTTGTCTTTTCATCTACATGGAAAAGAAAGCTACCTGGAATGAAACATCCAACAACAGAGACCAATGAGAGCAATCTAACTGGGTATATTCCAATGAGAATATCTGTGAATTAGAAACAAAAGTAGTGATCACTTTCTAAAATAGGAGTAGTATCACAAGCCACAATTGAAATTTATCAACAAACTTACATCTATTGCTTCCCTTCACCCAACTTTCTACAAAAGAACAAAATATTATATGACACTGAAAACACTGGAAACTACAGTTTTAGACACTGAGAACACATCAATCTCAGAGTACACTGACTCTTGGCGCTCATGCAGGACCAGTTCTCGTTACTTTGATGCCATAGACACAATAAGGATTTAGTAGCCCTCTCCCAATCAACACTGTCATGGTTTATCACATTACCCCATCATTACACTGAAGGTGTCTCCCTCCAGATGATGGCATCCTAGACAGCTGCAAATGTGGCCAAAAGCTAGCCCTGTGCTCATGAGCTTCAATGTGTCGGACAGGGAGCTGGATCAGCAAACCTCACTCACTACATGCAACAAATAAACAAAGGAATATCTGACTGTTGTGGAAATCATTTTCTGTAGTAAAAATAAACACTTAGTTTTATCCATAAGAATAACAAAGCTCCATAGAGGCCATATATTTCATATATATATATATATACTATATATTTATATATTTATATGTATATCACTTGAAAACCTTAGAGTTCTTACATTTTTAATATATATCATTATTGTCTCTTACCAACCAGTCAGCAGTGAAGGAGCCAGCAGTGCCCCACCCTACAATAATAATAATAATAATAATAATAATAATAATAATAATAATAATAATAATAATAACAATAATGATGATAATAATAATAATAATAATAATAATAATAATAATAATAATAATAATAATAATAATAATAATAATAGAAAAAATTGACATGGAAGACAAACAATCTTGAATCAAGGGTAAGAATTATGACACAGGGCTGATCACCATGAAGATGAGGGTGTGAAGGGAGAAGTCCTTTAACACTCATCATAGAGGCACCTGTAATCAACTGTCCTGTGACGGAATGCCTTTAAATGCAAATAAAATGTTTAGTTAAAATTACAACTTATGAAAGCTAATAAATGAACAGTGAAGTACAATCTCTCACCACTGGCTCTCACAACCTAGTGTAGCACCTTGCACAAGTACTGACTGCTACCACTCAGCTGCCTCTCCATCTTATAAATACTGTATTCCACAGATTTCTTTTTAAAGGCTGCTGCTGGAAGCCACCTTTGCCTGAGCTGCAAGACAACAAGACCAGAGAGAGCACAGCACCAGCAGCACAAATACAGAATTCTAGCTACGTTTTATAAGCACAACCATGTAGCTATATCTTATACTCATGGGCAGCTCTCCACAACTAATGTTTAGGGACAATTAAATAGACTGCTTGCAGTAGAATGATGTCTCATGGAATTGGGGGAGCAAAACTTAGGTTGCTGATGTGTGTGAAAGAGCTGATGTGCCTGACACCAATAAAATGTTACTTGTGGTGGTGGCGGTGGTGGTGGTGGTGTTGGTGGCATGTGCCTCTAGTGGTGTTGTCCCAAAGTGCAAGAGACTCACAAGGCAAGTGTGGGAGGGAGGGTGCAGGCCAGACCAGACTAAGCCAGGAGGGTATGTCCTGCCTAAGGGTGACACACACCATAGGCTCTGGCCAGTCACCACAAATAAGGGGCTCTCCAGACAGTTTGCAGAGGAGGATAAAGATACATTCCCGCTACAGCTGCACCTCTGACCAGCGATGATCTGTCCAGGCAGTGGTGATGGCATAGTGAGTGAACAGCTGGTGAAGTAACTCTTGCTCATCCAATAGTTCAATCTGGGTCACACGTGCAATTTCCTCTGGAGGAAGACGGGCCCACACGCCCATCATGTCATAAGAGTCAGCTCCCGCCCAGCCATTGTCGAGGAACCTGGTAAATGCACACACACACACACAAAGAATTGAAAGTTATATATCAGGAAATATACCAGTATATTCTAGTTATTTCTTTATGTAAGAGAGGCACTGGCTTAGGGGAGATACAAAAAAACATTGCTAGGAGATGTCAGATGGAAAGGTAAAAATTATAATAAATGTCTTAAAACTTCCCTCTTGAAAAGTTCAAGTCAAAGGAAGAAAATACAAAAACAGGCAAACGGAAAAGGATTAGCAATTGAGAATACTGGTTAGTTACCTCTTGCATTAGAGAGGGGTAAGAAAGAGAAGAAAGTCTTGTGTAGAGAGGCTAAGGAAGTGAGGGAGCATGCAGCAAGCAAGATTAAAATAGCAGTTAGCATGAAAATACCAGCAGATAATAACAAAAGATGTAACATTGTGGCAATCAGAAAAAGACTGAGGACAGTCAGAGGAAAGGAATTGACAAAACAAAAAGATTTCAATTCCATCTTGTCTAAAACAGCAGTATGAGTGGAACAACCCACATGTGTGAAGCATACTTATAAATGAGCAGATAAGGCCATTGTACAAAATTAGCAGTTGGGGAAGTGAGAAAAATTGGCAGAGACAACTCAGAACACTTAACTGCATAGAAGCTGTTTTAGGTAGAGATGAGATGTGAAGTCTTCAGTTTAAATTATAAGAAAAGGACAAACCAAAGGTGTTCAGTGTAGAAAAAAGTGACTATTGAGTGCTACTGAAGAAAAGTTCGCAAATGTAGGAATTGAGTTTCTGAGGCATTGAACAGTATTAGGTTTGTTTTGCACCAATCAGATATTCTAGAAGGATCAGAAATGAGGCATTCTAAGGCTTCTACAAGGAAACTATGGAACACCTGACTTCTGAGCCTTCTAAAATGTCAGATTGTTGTTCAATGCCTCAAACAATACAAATCCTCCATCTATCAACTTCCCCCTCTTTCTCTCATTTCTATTATGACTATCTCTCTAATGCCAAAGTTAACCAATATTTTCAATCTTTTATCCCTCTTCCTAGTAAACACTGGTACTGTACTTCCTGCCTACTTACATATTTCTTCTTTTGTATTACTTGAACTTTTCAAGAGGGGATTTCAAGATACTTCTCCAATTTGGATGACCTTTTTGACTCTATTTTTTTCATAAATGGTACTTCAATTCAACTTTTTTTCTCTCTCTTTTTTTAGTCTTTGGCCATATCCCATCTTACATAACAAAACCTAGATGAATAAACAAAACACAAAAAGGAAAATTCTGACTCCCCAAAACCTGCCAGGGTAAGAAGCTCCACCTCATCTTTTCCATTCTATGAATGGATATCTGGATTGCAATTAAACAGCAACTAATTTTCACCACTACACTACTTGCCTTCTGCGTTGTGTCTCAGTACTCTGACAGGCCTCAGATCCTACAAGATCACATCCTCGGGAACGCAAGTTACTCAGCATTACCTCTCCAAATCTGTCTCCAAGGTTCACCTGTAGATGCATAAATGAACAGATGTTAATCTTCGACACCTTAAGCAAATCATTAGCGTTATTCAATTCTGTATGCATTTATGTCATTAAGTGATTGATTGAGAAGGGGAACTTACTTGCAAAATTGTGATTTATATATTATTACCTATCTAATCATATTAATGTGCATAATTTTCTTTATACAATACAGCAAAAATACCTTTTGCAATTCCCCACATTAGTCTATTTAGAACTAACCATCTCATAGTTGACAAAGAGTGCAGACTTGAATTTCTCAGCAATCCACTTGAGAAGCTGCGAGGACTTCTGTATGGATATGTAAACAAGGACACATTCAGCCAGGAACAGTGTGGGGAGTGAGTACTGCAGGTCAGACTCCTTCACCTTGGCTTCCACATCCGTCAGGTTGCGTAGGTCCACTCCAGTCAACTTATAGGTGTGGCCATGAAGATTGTTACGATTGAGTTTTACATCATAGTCTGGGGAGGTTAGGAGGATGTGAGTGAAGAATTAACCTTAGACAGATGGATGAATAAGCAGAAAGAACACTATGCTGAAATCATCAGACACCACTGTGTTGTATCATGACAAGAATTCTGGCTGAGATTAAACTAACAACAGCCAGTTGAGACAGCCTTTGAAAATAAGCAAATTATGAATAAAGTGGTAATGAGTTTGTATGGTAAAAAGTAGAAGATAATTCAAATGATCAGTAAATAATAGAAAATAACTTACTGAAATACCATATGTATTTGACTAAGAACTATGGATGAATCCATTTTTTCATAGAAAGGAACACATTAAAATGAAAATTGAAAAATGAAAATAAAATATTTTCATGTGAGAGGGGGAAGTTGGACAAGGACAACAAGAATAATGGAAATAAATTCCATTAATTTGCCAGTTGCCTTAAAGGTACTTCCCTTAAATAAAATATAGTCATAGGAATCTGAAAATATACAAGCAGGTAGAGAGAGTTCCAGAGTTTACCAGAGAAAGGAATGAATAGTTGAGAGTACTGGTCAACTCTTGCATTAGAGTTGGACAAAATAGGGATGAAAGGAAGAAGAAAGCCTTGTGCAGTAAGGCAGAAGGAAGAAGGGAGACATGCTGTTAGCAAGATTAATAAAGCAGTTAGAGTGAAAATAGCGATAGAAGGTAGCAAGAGATAAAACATTATGGTAGTGAGAAAGAGGCCAAAGACAGTCAGTTAGAAGAGAGGAGGTGATAAGACAAAAACTTGTTTTAGCAAGAGATGAGATGTGAAGTTTCCAGTTTAGATTATAAGTAAAGGAAAGAATGAGGATATTCATTGTAGAAGAGGAGGAAAGCTGGGCATCATTGAAAAAAAGGAAAAGTTGTCTGGAAGGCTGTGTCAAGTTGATTGGAGGAGAAATAGTTTTTGAGGCATTAAACACTACTAAGTTTTCTCTGTCCCAATTAGAAATCCTAGAGAGATCAGAAGTTAGGTGTTCTATGGCGTTCCTGCATGATCTGTTAACTTCCTGGTATAATATGTATACATCAGAGGGATAGAGAGAGTGTTGCACAGGAGAGAGTTCAGAATTCAGGTGTGGAACATGTGTAGACAAAAAACTCAATAAGAACAACATAGTTTCAAAAGGGAGATAAGAAATGCAGCTTCAGCTAAAGTACTTATATAATGAAATATAGTTTGCAACTTATGACTTACACAACAGATACAGTTTCCTCAAAGTCTAACATCCAATTGTAATATAAAAATAATTTTGCATACAAATAAAGAGAAAAATATAAATCAACCCTTAAAGAATTAAGATTAGATCTAAAAATCTCTAAAAGTTTCAAATGACAGATTGATTCTCTTCGAACAAACTTTATACAGAAAGGAGTTAGACCAGCCAGGTTTCTGTTTGTGCCACTCTTCAAAAGCTAGTACTGTATAGCATCTTACCCTCATCACTGACAGCTTGGAGCAGCTGTTTAGTGCGCTGGATATAGAGACACTTGCGGGATGTCACACCTGGGAAGTCAAACTCCACAAAACCCTTAACTGTCTTGCCCTCATCCACGAGTCTCCAGTACAGTGTGTCAAAGCCAGCACCAATGTTCACAATCTGACAGTTGCCATTTGTAACCTGTTAAAAAAGGAACAGGATGATCCTCAAGGTCTGTATTGGTAATGTTAAAGATGGAGAAGGCCTTAGTGTAAGTACATGAGCAATATCTATAATCTAGTAATTCTGCCAAAAATAAAGAAAAAAAATATTAACAAATCATCATCTAAGCCATCCATTCATTCATTCTATCACACTCTAGTATATGTACCTGGAAATGAAATATGTATTTTCATGAATCATCACATTATTCATTATTGATCTCTGCTTTATAATACAACTTTCCATTAGTTTTAATACTGAAAAAAGATCACAAAAGTATTACAAGATATAATATGATAATTATCAATCTAGATGTGCAGATTTCAACAATAGGTTTTTTAAGAAAATAAAGTACTTTATATTCTAGGGTCACACATTGTCAAGGATAAATGGAGTAATATAAATACATAGTAATAAACTATTCATAATAATGAAATGGATACAAAACGTAACTTATTTAAGCCTAGCATTTGAAAACAACTCTACGAATGATAAGATAGTTCTAACACACATATTCTTAGTCAGAATGCATTAGCAAATCAAATGTGGTTGTTGCCACTTCATGAACATTGTTACTACCAGACAGATGATGTGGTGGTGGAGCATGGTCAGCATGCTTATCTCAAATTCATTTTCTGGAAAATTCCATTCTAAATATTCATAATAACGTAAGGAATTCTTTGAATGACAAAGGTTGCTATTGAAATATTCTTGGTTACATTTCAATTAATCTAGAATACAGATTATAGTTAGCCAGGTTTCAATATCTTTACAAATCATATGTATGATAGTTACAAAAACACAAATATATAAATTCTTTTTAAGTGGCTAAACTATCTTGGTATCTTACCATAAAGTATAGTGCCACAAGATATCTTATTAGGATTATCTCCAGTCTATTTATTTACAGAAAAAATGACATTATCATCCTACCAAACAAAGAAGACAAAAAAAAATCATGCATAACCATCCACCATGCATATGTTTTTCTTTGGCATTTATTACAAGATAGTACCAAGAGATAAAATAGTGACTTCAACTACCCTAACTATGAAATGCAAGAATTAAATCATAAAAATTAAAAGTTAACACCAAATGGTCAAGCATGATACTTTGAAATATTAATCAACATTAATAATACATTCATCAGACATAATCTAATTGAAAATTAACAACTGCAACATCACTTACAATAAGCTTTTTTCTACAAAGTCCCTGACCCATTTCTTTAACATGTAACACAACTACAGCTTCCAATTGCAAGCAGGAAAATTCTAACGTCGAGAACTCACACATCTACCATTAGAATTTAAATAACACACCTCAATAAACTTGTCCACGAGCATCTTGATGGCCACAGAGCGGGCGAAGTAGCCTCGGTTGATTTCTGGAGCCTTGCGGTCTGTGGATCTGACGAAATAGTTGATATACCTGTCCCGCCAGTAGCCCAATGCCACGGCACACCTCTTACACGAGCTGGCGTCATCATTAGTGGCAATGACAGCCTCGTCACTACCCACATTGTCAATATCTCTTCGCTGCAGCATTGCGACTTGGCGAGCCTCGTCCTCCTCCCTTCAGTTTGTAAACATTGCAGCAGACGACGTCCCCCGCCCAGGCTAAGCGAGCTGCCTCCTCCCCTACTACCCTACTGCGCTGCATCTGCCATATCTCACTTCTATACAAAAACTCTGACATAATACATTAAAAATCATCGAAAAAATTATTTCGTACATATTTTTTCTCGAAGAATGTATCAAATTGATAATGAATTGGCCGTGACAGTGAAGGGCGTTTTCGAGTAGTCTGGTCTTGACTGGCGGAGGTAAACAACCACCACCGTGGGCATAAGTTTTCAGAGTTCACTTCTCATTTCATCGCGTCTCCAACGAGATAAAGAAAATTCCTTCACCTTGGTCTTGTTGGTGCAGTCAAGAAAAGTCGAGGAAACATGCAGGTATTACATTATTTCAGTAGAGTGGTGCCCTTTTGGTCATTAGGTCCAATAGGGCCTCGTCCTGGAGATCATTCAGTAAATTTGCAGTTTCAGCCAATACTTCATATCTCTACCACATGGAGTTAAAAATCTAGGGAAATTTCCCTAGAAACAAGAAAATTCCCAAAATGAAGCAAACAAACAAATATATACCTATTCAAAACCCCTCTCCACTTGTACAAACCTATTCTAGCAGGTGGGGGGCTGTACCCCCCTGGATCCCCTTCTAATTATCCTAACCTGACCTAACCTAACCCAACCTAATGAAATTTTCCAAATGTAGCCAGAGAACTCACACTTATATACTGGCCGGACCCCCCTTCTTAAGATTGTCTTAACCTAACCTAATGAAATTCCCTAAATGTAAGTTGGGGGCATGTGGGGAATCTGGGGTTTTGGGTGGGGGAGACATATATGAGCGATATATGGAATTAAAAAATCTTGGGAAATTTCCCTAAAGCTTGGGAAATTTCTCTAGCATTGTTATGAATCTGCGACAAGTAATATGGGGTTCAAAATGCTCGTAACAGTGTGACTTAGATGGTTAGCCAGTTTACTGTGCTGTGGTATGTGTTGTCTGAAACTGCAATAATACCGATCATTCATATAAGTTGTGTAAACTTGGATGAGTACTGTGGTATGACTGGTAATTTATGTGTATGCAGAGGGAGGAGCGGGTTATGGACGCGACGCTGGACGCGATTCTCCAGCGGGTGGTGGACATCAAAGGATCGCTGCAAGAACTGCTCGTCAAGATAGAGCGTGAGGGGGAGCAGGGCGACTGGCCATCCTACCTGAACTCATTCTCTGTCATCTCTGCACAGGTTAAGATTAACAATGTTTAGATTTTCTTGTGAACCACTGGGAAGTCTTCCTGATATAGGCCACCTACAGATTTGAAAAAAGTGAAACTACTGTCAGATAAGTGTTGAGAACTTTAGCTTGCATTTATAAAAAATATTATACTTCTTATAACATTGAAATAACACCAGTGTTTGCATCAAAGGAGTTCATTAAGTTAGTTTAGAATTAGTTGATTGATTCAGCTCCTTTTTTTCCTGCTGATTGCTTTATTGTATTGATCACAACTGAAGAAAGGATCATATTTTTGTCCAAAAAATAATAGTCTCTGTTTCAGGATTAATAGGCCGAGGTTGTTTCCTGCACAATTCTATGTCCTATTGTTTTTAGTCTCCCTACCCTCTAAAATCTTCGGGATCTGGTTGGAAGATGGGGCTTTGGGTGGGGAAAACTAAAATATGGCCAGAGTCTTTTAACATCTTCAACATCTTTGATTCTCAAGGTTTACATTAACCTAATCTCAATCAGTAATCTTCTAGTTTTGCATTCCAGTCCAGCAAGGCTTGTAACTCTTTCAAATGATATTACTGCAGAGTATACCAGACTAGGTTCTCCTAAAAGCAGAGATATTTGTTTTCTTTGATTATTTTTGCTTTCACAGTTACATACATAATAGAGGTCCATTATTATTATTTTTGTATATCTATAAGGCTTTAGAAATGTCTTTGATCATTATTTTTTGGGGGAGTTTCATGAACTATTATTTTCTTGGCCCCAGATTTACACGCTCATGAAGCTGCTAAAGAATGAGAAGACTCCTATTCTGCGCAATTACCTCACTTTGCCTCTTCAACTCAACGCTGAGTCTGATGAAAAGCTGTTGGTGGCCACAGAGGGTCGTGTGCCATCCTTCAGCCATGACTTTGTCCCTAACATGTTGAGGACAAAGCCTGAACCTGATATGGAACAAAAACATCAAGCACTAGAGGCCAAGATGGCACAGGTCAACAGTGACACTGCTCAGGTAGGTCTTCTAGATAAATATGAACAAAATCAATGAATAATGATAAAAAATATAAACATAAATATGATATGCAGTATATATAATTGATTACAACTTGTATATGGGTAATTTTGAACTAAGTCAGTGACAGGATGATGTACAGAATTATTTTTCTTTGCTCTGTGAATTACTATTGATAATTTGCTTAAGTTATCATTGTTTTAATGTTAGATGTGGATCAGTACTTTATATGTATTCATTTTCCATGTAAAAAGGGAAAAAGGGAAATTTGAGAGGCAGTTTGTGTGTCCCTTGTGTGGAAAAAGCAGTCTGAAAGTATGAATGTTGAAGTGATGATGTCCAGAAAATATTTCTCTCTCTCTCTCTCTCTCTCTCTCTCTCTCTCTCTCTCTCTCTCTCTCTCTCTCTCTCTCTCTCTCTCTCTCTCTCTCTCTCTCTCTCTTGTGGCAGTTGTATTGAAAGGTATCTTGGGGATTTTGGAGAGAATAAATTGTAATTTTGAGTGTTCTTCATGGTATGGATGCAGTTCTACCATGAAAAAAAAGTTTCTGCTTTTGACTGTTGGTTGTGTTGTCTTATATTTCAACACTAATTGACTGCTGTTTCCTCCCACAGAAACAAATAAATATCCACAACAGAGTGGTGAAACATGTGATGGATTTGGTAAATACCGCACGAGAAGAGTGGGAAACAGAGACAGCAGCACGAACCAGCCAACCCCAGACTTGCTCCCTGAATGAAACGCAAGCACTGGTGGCTGCTCTTGGCACTGGGAAGGGCTTCAAGATACGTGCGCCGCCCCCAGGCCCTTCACCGACCATTCAGCAGCCTCCACCACAAAGTGAGAACCTCTTGGGATTCATTATTTATCATTACAGTTTTTAATCTCTCATGGCTGTGAGATGACCTGGTTATGGGGCCACTAAATTTTCAGTACATCTTAGAAACATAAGAATGGCTTATGTAGACTGCAAAATCCCCTTTAACCTCTTCAACATGAGGACTTATACAGTGGAGACTCAATGTTTGAACTTAATTCATTCTAAATGGCTGTTTAAGTATCAAAGAGTTCAACTACCAATACCTATAAATCAGGTAATTTGCTCTAACCTTAGCTAAACATAAGTTTACAAAAATTCTAATGTAAATTTTTATATAATATAATTTTTTTATTTCTTCCACTGCTTCACGTCACTTAAGTTGTTTTCAGCCAGTCCTTTTCTTCAAGGTTTAATTCATTTACATTGTATAAGAGTTATTTAGGAAGTTATAATACCATGAAAATGGTGCAGTATGCATTATTCATGAACATTTAGTAATGATTGTTATGTTTGATCATTTCAGTCAGCACAGCAAGTAAAGCAGTGAGTGCTGTGAAGACCAACATCAAGGCAGCCACCTCCATTCATCCTTACAGCAGATAGTGCTACTATCTACTTCACTACCACCACAAGCATTTTCCTAGTGCTATTGTTCTTCCAAAATTAATGGATTCCAGTCAGAAAATTTTATGCATTTGCTGGTGTTAAAACATGATCAGAATATTACAATAAACATATAGTATTTTAAAGATTTCTCTTTTTGTTATCTATCCATGAAAGCTATACTAAAAGGCTATCACAAACAGGTAAAATATGTTATATACCTTAACAGAAACAAAATGATCTTTGGAGAGAGAGAGAGAGAGAGAGAGAGAGAGAGAGAGAGAGAGAGAGAGTGTGACCATAATAGGACTTAAAAGCATGGAACTGACAAAAATCAACACTGGATATAATATTCTATGCTCCCTAGCTAAAAGTGAAGAGACAGGCCCCAAATAGAGAGAGAAAATGAAAAGAAACTATGATATTGTGACAGGAAAATATTCGTCTGGCATATTTGCTTTTTTTTTTTTTTTTTTTTTTTTTCTAAAAATCGCCTCCATTCACCAGCGCTTTTTCTGGATCCACGCCTGTTTTACAAGGCAAATTTCGCATGGATATGAAAAAAGAGGAGCGGCTGAAATAGATATGAGAAGAACAACAATTGATTCCCTTGGTAATATCAATGATAAATAGGACAACATTTTTAAAGTAGAGTTAGAAAAAAGAAAAAGGAATGATTACGTAAGAACACAGGAAACTGCAAGAAACCGATATGCCAACACGTGACACTCCTCTACTGAATAAAACGGAATACTGTACAAAAATGTGTAGTTCATATGTGTGTATATACAGTAGGACCACTTCCTTTGTGGTGTTAGTTTTGTTTGATGTTGCCTAACAAGCGCCTATCTTTCCAGGGTACGCATTTTTATTATTCCGGCAACAGAACCTGTCAGACTCGCATCACTGTTTTATGTTACCAGTAAGTAACCTCTCATCACCTCTAGCTGGCTATCTTACTTTTTTCCCTCAGTCTCAAGTACTTTGATTTGCTGACAAATGATACATTTTCAACGTGTCAACTACAAAATTAGAGAAAACACTATTAATTGTGAGTGCATGCGTATGTTACTTGACTACTGACTAAGTAAGTACCACTTCCCCATCCTCCTTGTCAATCTCACCACTGGATTGAGAACTTAGATTCATTATGCAAGCGTAATTGGCTACTCTTCGAAATAATTTCATCGGCCAGTAAAGTAGTACAGTTTATTGTGTTCACGCAAGTGTCGATCACAAATCGATACGAGCTTGTCACTGAGCAATCACGAACACATAGGAACATAAACGTTTGCTCAAATATCATTCTTGTCATAAAGCAATTAAAAGAAGTCTAGAATATCCTATTATCACCTCTCCTCCTCAAAAAAAAAAAAATAAATAAATAAATAAAATAAAATAAAATAATATTTTTCAATCAACTCCTGTGGCACCCTGAGGGATACATAGGGCCTCAATGAATTCACGCCACCATCATCTATCCTGTGCCAACTCCTCCAAATCCTCCCAACACTCTTCACCAGCTTCTCGCCTCATTGTGCCTTCGGCCTTCCTCTCCCTCTTCTACCCTGCACTTGCCAACCGGGTGTTCCCCGTACAATCACTCCCTCCCTTCTGAAGACGTGTCCTAGCCATTTCCATCGAGACAATCTAACATATTCATCTAGCGGTTGCACACCCGTAATTTCTCTCA
>CM035197.1:15871308-15888004 GCA_020233015.1 Callinectes sapidus | reverse complement strand
CCTGCCTCAGAAGGCTTCGATCTGTGTAGGTAGAGGGCGATCATATCCTCACTAGCCATATACTACCAAGAATAAATAGACTACACTCACCACCTGTATCAAACATGAATATACCAATAGATTTCCACCAATTATCTCCAGCCTATTGACTCTGCACACACACACACACACACACACACACACACACACACACACACACACACACGCACACGCACACACACGGTAGACATACAGTAACTCCTGCTATATAAGTCAGCAAGCAAGGGGGGGGGAGGGAGCGGGGCAGGGAGGCGCCCACCGCCCAGTGACGTCACTCACAGCTGATGACGTCACAGCTGATGACGTCACAGCTGATGACGTCACAGCTCAATATTTACGTAGCGCAAACCATTTTGAAAATGACCCCTCGATAAAACGATGACAGACCAATCTATTGCATCTGTTTCGACGCGATAAATAGGATAACTAATTCCCAAAGTACAAACACACTCCTAACAAGACAAATTCTTAAGAAATTCTACGGGAAAAAAACGTTTTTATGAAAATATGATACTTTTGAACACTCGTTAAATACCCCCTAACTGCCAATTCAACGGAACCAAAACACATTTCAAAATAATCGATCCATTATTCTTCATTATTTTTAACACTTTGGAGTGATTCAGAGGCAGAAATAAACTGTTGAGAGGCTGATAATGAAGTTTTTAATGTAATATTGACACCGCTGAATAACACAGTTCCTCTCCACTCACTTCACTCAACTGTACACACAAAACATCACTGTATATGAACTATCTTTTGCCATTAATAACAACTTAATACAACCTCTAATAAAAAAGTGCATTGGGCGTTGCAAGAAATTTAGCGCAGAAATGCCCCCTTATTTACCCCCCCAATACCGCCCACCACAGCCACCTCCACCACACACACGCACGCAAATCACTCCAAACACGCCACAGTACTCATAAAAAGCCTTAATTGTGACTATTGATCCCAAATAAACAGTCCAGAAGCAAAGACAATATCCTGCTGGTGGGGGCACCCCGGTGGGGTACGGCCCCCCCCCCTCCTCTCTCCCTCCCACCTTCATTACGCTTAAACTTGACCGCGAAAACTATGTCTGAGTGGCTCATATGAAAGATTAGTACTGTAGCAGCAGACTAAAAAAGAAAAAAAGAAAGGAGTCAGTTTCTACACTTCTAAAGGTAATGAGTGACTGGCTTTACATTTCATTATATTCATTGAAAAGCTGATTTTATAATAAAAGAATAAATCAATAAATAAAAACGTTCAGTGTTCCTCAAACTTCGTTTCTCAGAAGAGACGTAACTGGCTGTTTGGTGCTATGTAGGTAGGCCTAATGATAATCAACGTCTCAATCATATGATGAAAAATAAAGAAAGCAGGAGACGATGGAACTATTCTATACGTTGTGACAGATTGAAGACAGATTTATGAACAAAGGAATAAAGAATAACACAATAAGTTAGATTTTATAGGGGCAGGGCAAAATATTTTCAAAGAGAGAAAAATACATAAGTAAATTAGAAAATGAAGAGAGATGCTTTGAAAAGTCATTTCTACTAATAGATACACAGAAACAAACTTCTTAGAATAAAGAGAAAATACAAGTGCAAATGGAAAAAGTAAATACAAAATATAACATCGATTGATCGGCGACACAAGAACAGAATAAAGGATAAATAAAATAATGGTAGTAATACCATAATAGAAAAATAGATAGATAGATAGATAGATAGATAGATAGGTAGTAGTGGTAGTAGTAGTAGTAGTAGTAGTAGTAGTAGTAGTAGTAGTAGTAGTAAATGACGTAGTTGTAATAATCATCATAACGAAAGTAAAATTCTGCTTTAGACATAATTACGATCCCATACTTTATCTTCTCTGAATAAAACCATGTGAAAAAAATTACCACTACTATTATCGTACATAAATTATACCTCATCTACAGGAAAATACCAAGTACTTTTCTATTCATTGGAAACTAACGTCCCGCAGTCAGCAAATGATTCCCCTTGTACTAGAACCACGGCCTAAGTAACTGCTTGACTGGAGTGACTGACAAACGGCCCCATCACGTTCAGGGTCACTAATGCAGAGATGTACGAGTAGCACTGCGATGATGGAGATGGGAATGACGGAACAAGAAAGAGGGTCACGAGAAGACCACCAATAGCTAAATAACACTTGCTCTGAGCCTTAGACACTTGTCAGGCTTTCCTGAGGGGAGAGTAAAAAACAAGGAAGGAGGGATAAGAGAATAATTAGGAAAGAAAGGAGGGAGGAAGGAAAGGGAAGAAAGAAAAGATTAGATTGAAAACAAGATGAATAAGAAGAGAGAGGAACTATAAAAGTAAAGAAAGAAAAGGAAAGGAAAGGGAGGAAGAAAGAGAAGAAAGAAGAGACAGAGAAGAAGAAAAGGAAGGAAGTTGAGAGAGGAAAAGAAAGGAAATTTTGAAGATGAGTGGAAAGAGAAAAAAGGAAGGAAAAGAACAGAGGAATAGTAGTGACTGTTGGTCATAGAGAGGACAAAACCTTCTACTGCTATACGTACTTTTGTCATTCAAGAAGTGACGTGTGCTTCCTTTGCTGGCGACAACAGGAAGGAAGGAACAACGCCGCCAGAAGTCACCCCCTTTATGTGCATTTAGTGTTCTCCTACAACTATACGTCTTCTGATGTCCTTAGAACAGATCAATTCCCAGGGCGGCCGTCAGCAGATCAAGAAAAGAAGACAGTAGAAATTAGCGCAGTACATTCATTATTCATAGCATGAGAAGTAATAGATGAAAACACACAAAAGGCCGTATTCAGGAACGTTCTGCTCTCTCACCACGACTATTCTCAAAGGCCAAAGAGATGATTAGCGAGATTTTGAAGAGTGTTTCTCCAGTTGATAATGTAATAATCTTGTCTCTTGGCCTCTTGAATCCTGAAAGCACTTAAAAAAATCGTGTAAATATGAATAAATCCCTTTGAAATGGTGGAGGTGAAGCACAGAAGTATTTGAGAATACACTCCAGCACACACACACACACACACACACACACACACACACACACTACATAAATGAGTCGTGTCTTGTAAGCTGCATCAGGCTTCCTCCTCGCCCGGCCTGCATGACCTTAATGCCAGGCCGTCTTGGATCACCCGATGGAAGGTCCCGTGAATCACTGATTAAAGGGTAAATAATTACACTGCCTCGTGTGTATGTATGTTTGTGTGTGTGTGTGTGTGTGTGTGTGTGTGTGTGTGTGTGTGTGTGTGTGTGTGTGTGTTGTTGTTGTTGTTGTTGTTGTTGTTGTTGTTGTTGTTGTTATGCTGTTGTTGTTGCTACTGCTGCTGAAGTTACTACTACTACTACTATTATTATTACTACTACTACTACTACTACTACTACTACTACTACTACTACTACTACTACTACTACTACTACTACTACTACTACTACTACTACTACTACTTAATAACATCAGCTGCAATTAAGTAGGAAAAAAGCCTTTGCCTCCGTATGAGTTAACGTTTCATGCCTTCATACTGGCAATATAAAGGATGGACTAGAGCTTTTGTGTCACGGCACTTTACATCGGCAGAGCAGGATAGCTTCCCACCACGCACGGCTTGATGGAGGCGAGGCTGGCTGTCATGTTGTGTGACGGCACTGGCCATCCCGCACGGCACAGGTGGTTATTTCAGATTGCTCCACTTCCCCCTTCTTCCACCTCCCTCTTGTTTCTCCCTCTCGTTGTCATCGTAATCGTCATCATTCCCGTTCTCCTCTTTGATATCAGTCTACAAAACTTCCAATGTATCATCACTGTTCATGTTGTGTTTATGCATAATTTCAAACACGCTCTGACAAATGAGTTCACCCTTGCACTGAGCGTGGGCTGGGTGCATATTTAAGCTGCATTCTAATAATTCCCTCTTACTGCTTCTTACGGGGGTGAGACAAATCCATGGTAAGGTGTGCTCGCAGACTGGTCTACACTCCTTTCCCGGCATATTCCTCTGGCAGGTGCACCACACAGTGTCTCGAGGCAGACAGTAATGGTCCAGCACGCCCATTGCCATGAATTAAGTAAAATGCATTAGAGTGTGGTACTTGAAACACTTCTGATTCTCTCAAAGGATCTATACAGCAAGGCTTCGGTGATCGCAACCACTCAGCTCATGCAGCCTGGCCCGTTGAGTGAGATAGATTTCTGGTTTATGTAATCGACTTAGTTATCAGGGGCTCTGTTTTCAAACATTTTGCTCTCTCACAAGCAGTATTTTCAAAGGCCACAAACAGGATCACCTGGATTCATGGGTGTGTTTTTCTTTTCTCATTCATTGGTGCTGTAAAGTTCCCATAATATATCATTACATGGAATCACAAAAACACGTTTGGAAACCTCATCCACTGCTTGGAGCCTGTTGAAGATAGTCGAAGTGAAACACAAAAAACATTTGAGAACACTTCCCTCGTAATAACCACGTAATACTAAGACCACGTGCTCCTCTCTATTGTTCATGCTGGCTCCTTCGCACATTCTACCACTGACAACTTGATACCTGTGTTACGGAGACCGCCAAATAGGGAAGAAATGGCGAACACACTTCATGAATGCTCTGGGTTGTATGGCCAGTGTTGATGAGGTTTCAGGTAGTGAGTTTTTCGTTCACCTTCCACCAGTGAACAAAAACACCATTTTTTTTTCTTTTTTTTTATTGACAACATCAGCTTCTCAGCCTTCACACCTCACTCCTTTCTCTCACGGCGGCAAGGTATGAGAAAACAGAGGGAAGACCAACGGAGAAACAAGTTCAAAAATGTTAAAAAAAAAAAAAAAAAAAAAAAAAAAAGCTAGAATATTGAGAAGAACAAATATATGAGAAAAGAAAGAGAAAACAAGGACAAGAAGGAATGAGAGAGAGAGAGAGAGAGAGAGAGAGAGAGAGAGAGAGAGAGAGAGAGAGAGAGAGAGAGAGAGAGAGAGAGAGAGAGAGAGAGAGAGAAAGACGGGGGGGGATAAAATAAATAAAGGAAGCTGGTGGTAGAAAAAAAGACAAGAAAAAAAAGAAACAGTGAGTGGGGGAATTCGAGGAGGTGATCGAATCAAGTGGAGCCAGACAGAGAGAGAAAGAGAGAGAGAGAAGCTGCTGGCTGGAGAATTATTGAGATCGGGTTGGTACGTATGAAGTAACTACCTACCAATCTGCATGAACACACACCTACACACTCTATGACCGACAACACGTCCATCACAATCACCGCCACGACCCTTATATCGAATAACTGAAGAAGAAGAAGAGGAGGAAGAAGAAGAAGAAGAGGAGGAGGTGGTGGAGGAGGAGGAGGAGGAGGAGGGAAAAGAGGAATAAGAAGAACAAGAGCAGGAGGAGGAGGAGGAGGAGGAGGAGGAGGAAGAGGAGAGAGAGAGGGGAAGGAGAAAAAAACGAAAAGGAAAAGAAGAAAATAAACATCAACCATCTAAAGAGAAGGAAGAGGAGGAGGAGGAGGAGGAGAGAAAGAAAAAAAATGACGAAAAGGAAGAGGAGTAAAAAAAAAAAAGAGCAGAATAAGAGGAAGCATCATCATCATCATCATCATCATCAACAACAACAACAACAACAACAACAACAACAAACAGAAGCAGTGAGTGAGTGGCGCGCAATCCTGTCACGTCACCACCATGGGAGGAGGAGGAGGAGGAGGAGGAGGAGGAGGACACGCACGCACAGGACGGTCGGTTGGTTATAAAGAGGTTGTGTGTGGCTGAGGCGGAGGGCAGTGCGTTGCGAGGGCTTCGAGGAATGGCAGCGGCGGTGTGGCTGCGGGTGGGTCCGTTGCTGCTCGTGGTGATGGTGTTGCTGCCTGGGTGTGGGGCACAGGGAGGCCAGGCGGCAATGGAGAGTCTGCTGAGGACCATCGTTCAGAAGGGCCTGAAGGATTGTCACTTGGCCATAGTGGGCTACGGGCCGAGTGTCATCGCAAGCATTCTGAGGTAATAAAGCATCTATTTGACCAAAAGTGACAATTTGGGAGTAATGTTTCTATAAATACTCTGAGCTCTCATAAGGAATACATTTTAAAGATAAGGTATAGGATCAGTAAGGTTCTCATGGGTGTTTATTTCTATTGATGATGCAAAACTCTATTAAACTATTACTAAAACAATAAATATTCACTTGAAGGACTTTCCCCTTTACCTCTGATACTCTAATGATTTCTAGTACACCTTGTGAAATGTAGCTGAGATTATGATGCCAATACATTTGAGAAGCCATGGCCAGGGTGGAGGTGTGGCCATCACGTGCAAACGCAGGTCACGTGACACTAAAGTCTGCTGTCCTCATACCATGCATATCCTATTTTATATTCCATGCTCTCGTTTCTTCTCCAAACTGTTTTTCCATTCCTTCTCTTATAATTTGATACTTCTAATGATATGTTTCATACAGGCACTACCACGTGTGGGCCAGATGGCTTCCTGGAGTGGCTCTTACTTTTCTAATGTTGGTATTACCCTACCCACTCCAAGTATCCCCAAATTACTATTACCGTACCTACTCCATGTTTCTCTTTCCTTCTCTAAACAATTCTTCCATCCCCAACTTACTATTACTCTACTCACCCCAAGTTTCTCTTTCCTTCGCTAAACTTCTTCCATCCTCAACTTACTATTAACTTACTCACTTCAAGTTTCCTTTTCCTTCTCCAGACTATTTTTGTACTACTATTTTACCCACTCCAAACTGCCTCTCCTACGCGACACTATTCTTCACCCTTCACATATTAATACTCCAGCCACTCCAAGCTCCCCTTCCTATTCCAAATTGATTTTCCCTCCTTTATTACCACTACCTTACCTGATCCAAGCTGGGCCTCTTTCTCTTATACTATTTCTCCCATCTTCTACTTATGACTTTACTTATTGCAATCCGTCCTTCCTTTTCCAAACCATTCTTCTTCCACCTCCTCCTCCTCCTCCTCCTCCTCCTCCTCCTCCTACTACTACTACTACTACTACTACTACTACTACTACTACTACTACTACTACTTCTACTACTACTACTACTACTTTACCAACTCCAATCAGTCCTTCTCATTCCAAGTTAGGAACATAAAATGCAGGTCGGAATAGAAAACACCCTCGACGCATGAAGTGAAGCTTACAATAGAAATGACAGCGTGTATAACGATGAACAGCTTGAAATTCATTGTACTCTGGAACTCCCTACCTGCTTCTATATTTGCAACATCCTATGACTTCCCTTTATTTAAGAGGGAGGTTTCAAGACATTTTTCCCTGTCCTTTTGGCTAACTATCTTATCTTTGAGGGGACTTGCAAATTAGTGGGCTTTTTATTTTCATTGTTTGTTTGTTTGTTTGTTTGTTTGTTTGTTTGTTTTTTGCCCTTGGCCAGCTTTCCCCTCTTACATAAAAAAAATCCCTCTTAGTATTTTCGTCTACACTGGAATTTTAGTCATATTCTTCAAGGATCTTTCTTGCTACCTTCAGGTTAGATATTAGGCTTGGGAAGTATTAGCTGAGATAGGCCTAAGCACGCACGGCTTAATTCCAGTCGGTCACCTTACTACAGGGAATATGCCACACGAAGACGTGCTACTTTCTTTATTTTTTTATGTCCTTATATTTTCATAATACGAGACCGCACGAGGATATATGCTGGTTCTCATGCATATCATAGAAAAGAACTGACATCTGATCCATAGTAGAAAAGAGCGAAAGTAATGTTTCTTTCTTTTACTTTATTCTATTATTATTCTTTAACGTCAACACCGCATGTAGTTCACTAAGTAAAACAGAGTGTCCAACAAAACATTAGCATTCAGAAAGGCTTTGTTCTCTCACCACAACTATTTTCCATGGCGACACGGATGATCAGCTAAGTACTCAAGAATGTTTCTCTTGTTACTAACATAGAAATCTTGTTAATACCTCACTAGAACCAATAAAACACTTAGAAAATCCCGTGTTACACCAATTAGAGCCTTTTGAAAGTGAAGAAGGTGCTACCAGGAGTTTTTCAGAACATGCTCCTACCTACAATGATGCTCCACAGAGGTTTGGATGGCAGCGGCGTCTCCATCCTGCCGCGCACCGTGGTGGATGTGGCGGAGTCGTGGCAAGGGCGCGGGGACCTGATGGCGGGCGTGGTGCGGGGGGACTTGAGGGCGGCGTGCAGGCTGCTGGTGGTGCAGGCAAAGGGCGCAGGCAAGGAGGATGTGTTTCAGTGAGTCTGTCCTGCTGTCTTCTTGTTTCTCTCTGTCTGGACGTCAATCCGTGTGTTAGTCTGTCTGTCCGTCTGTTGTTGTTTTTTATCAATTTATCTCTATTTCTATTCATTTGTCTATGTAACCATTTTGTTTATATATCTTTTTGCCTGTCTGATTTTAGTGTCTCTCCCCTCTCTCTCTCTCTCTCTCTCTCTCTCTCTCTCTCTCTCTCTCTCTCTCTCTCTCTCTCTCTCTCTCTCTCTCTCTCTCTCTCTCTTTGGTTAGGGGACGTCCTTTAATCTTGAGCGCCCTGATATGGTGATATCCTTACAATCTGAACATAAGAACATAAGAAAATGAGGGAAGTTGCAAGAGGCTGCCTGGCCTTTCCGTGGCAGTTCCTGTGTGAGCCCCGTTGCCTAATTTTACTCATCATCCTCATCCATAAACTTGCCTAATCTTTTTTTTAAACTCCCTAATGTCGCAGCACTAACAATATGATTACTGAGTCCGTTCCACTTGTCAGCTACCCTATTAGAGAGCCAGTGCCTTCCTCTTTCTCTCCTATACCTAAATTTCTCCAGCTTGAACCCTTTATTTCTGGTTTTATCCTGCTTATTGACCGTAAGAACCTTGCTAATGTCCCCTTTGTTATAACCCCTATATCACTTAAATACTTCTATTAGGTCCTATGTTCTACACCAGGGCCTGTCTTTCTATCTCTGGTATCATCTAAGTGTAAAGCTCATATACAAGACATGCGAAGAAAAGTAAAAGTGGTCCCCTAAGATCTGGTAGCATGGACGTGTAAATATTAGCAATTGGTCCTTTATGCATTCCCTTTCCTTGTGCTTTGTGTTTCCTCCTGTCAGTCTTGGACCCTCTGATCTCCTTAGTTTATCGTCGGCTTTATAAGGAGACCATCAGCAGATGAAGGGGTCTTTAGGTGAATGAAAACCGCTAAAGACTGTGGAATGTTAACAAACTGAACGTGATTATACCAAGCATCGTCATAGTATCAAACACTCTCTAGAAGTATAACAATCCGCTAGGCCACTCATCCCCCGGGCTTTCAGAAACATGGAGCCGCTCAATATTCACAGTCCTACTTTCCTACATTCGTTTCCCCAAGCACCACGTTTATCGACTATCTCATAAACAAGGAAGAGCCGCTCCTAGAAAACAGGTACGTAATATCAAATGGCGGTGATTATGGCCTTCACGGAGCATGGTTTATTACGATCTATGTTCTTTTGGTATTAATGAGGCCTGCGACAAGATGGCTTGATGGTTGGTTACTCGCGTAGATTGTTATGATTCTTATTTATTTGGTGAATTCTAAGCCTTGTACAGCGACGAATTCTGTATTTACGAGCTGTCGTTTCTCATATTTGTAGAATAATAGGATACAACACCCTCGCCAGCCGTGTACCAACATGAAATAAAGGGACAAAACGGAAGATAAAGTACTCGAAGACAGGTGGTACATCACAAGCAATACTTATGGAGCACAGAAGCTATAAGTAAAACAACAATACGTGATATATCTTTGCCATATCTTCCTCCATACATAACATACGGCGCCGAAGCACAGAAAAGAAATTCATAGTAAAAATGGCGTTGGAAATAATGATAATCGTGATGGTAACAATTATAATGATAGTAATGATAACAATAATAATAATAATAATAATAATAATAATAATAATAATAATAATAATAATAATAATAATAATAATAATAATAATAATAATAATAATAATAATGAAGGAAAAGTAAAACAAGGTAAAAACTGAAAGAGAAAGAGGAGGAGGAGGAGGAGGAGGAGGAGGAGGAGGAGGAGGAGGAGGAGGAGTACCAAAACAGTGATAAATCCACAACCGAACGTCGTATAACAAGAACATAAATACTTACGTAGATGAGTTTTGAGAACACACACACACACACACACACACACACACACACACACACACACACACACACACACACACACACACACACACACACGATTTAATAATCAATCATGACATAAATACAAGATTATTCCCCCTTACACACACACACACACACACACACACACAGTAATGGTTACAGTACAGCTTATGAAAGACTGATGAATTAACACACCCACATCACACATCGCCTCTTACACGACACAGCTCTTCATGAACAATTTCACGCCGACACCATGTCTCGCTCAGGACCACAATCATTATTCTGAAACATTTTTACGCCACACCTCCACGACACTCGAAAGGTTCTGGTTCAAAGTATATGGGTTTGCAAGGATATTTTTTTTACGCTTTTAGTAACAGATTAACAACATCTTTATATTGATAGCAGGAGAAACATTCTTGAGAACCCGACTTGTCATCTCTGTGGCCTTTGAAAACAGTCGTGGTGAGAGAGAGAGCAAAGCGGTTCTAAATACGGAACTTCAAGGCTATTTCTTTCTTTTTCTCTTGTACTTCTTTTTATTTCAGGTTCCTGGAGGTGGCGAGACTATATGAATGGGAGAAGACCTTCGTTGTGCTAGTTGGGGAGGATGAAAAGGAAACCAAGGAAGAGGACGTGAAAGGGAATGATATAGAAGAAATTTTGCTTCATCACACTTTTAGGAACACTCACTTTCTCCTCTATCTTGTGCCCCTACCTTCTAATTCCTTGCATCCTGTCCATCAGCTTCATCCTGCCACTAATACTTCTACTGTTACTGCTACTGCGTCTGTTGCTATTGTGAGGGACAAGAGAATGGAGTTTATCGACGCTCTCTTTGTCACTTCCACTGCAACACAAAAGACGAATGGTGAGAAAGATAAATTAAGGTGTGCAGACATAATGAAAAGTGTGTGTGTGTGTGTGTGTGTGTGTGTGTGTGTGTGTGTGTGTGTAATTGGTGACGTTGCACACAGGCACAGGCCAAGTCAAGGTGTACACGCGGTGCCTGTACTGTGATGGCGGAAGTCCTGCTGTGCGTCTCCTTTACACCTGGAAGCACTCATCCCCACAACAGCCGACTAAAACCACCACCTTCTTCCCCGGTGAGTACACACACACACACACACACACACACACACACACACACACACACACAGGACAGCAGTTACGTACACAAGCTTTCACTCAGCCAGGCTACAACTTACGCCATCGATCCGTGAGTCACTTTATCTCTTATCAACACAATTTAACAACCCTTTTACTCGTATTTCCTCCACCTTTCCTTTATAACTGGTCACTCTACAACATCTTTACTTGTTTCATAGTTACCTAAAGTCTTTAAAGTGGGTAAAAATTGCAAAATGTTTTCATGCATTCCTTCCTCGCAGATGAGGATAATGATCTCATGCATTGCTAGTGATGTTAATTGTATCGTATCGCAGTGAAAGAATTAGCCCTGCACACGCACCACGCCTGCTCAAGCTCATATTTGCCTCGTCAGACGACCAGCAGTAACTAAACGAGTAATTGAATGACGATTCTCCAGTATGATGCGTCTCATGAAGAGTTAACTATACTGCACTGGGAAGATTACCCGTAAATAACCTCCTTGAAAGATAAAAATGGAGGTTATTGAATCTTTGAACAAAGGTGCAACGCAAGGTAAATGATTCGATACAGTGTTATGGTTTTCACATGTCACTGTCCTGCTGGTAATCAAGTGAATAGACGATGAGACAGTGACAAGTGTAAAGACAAAAAAGTGGTCGGCCTTTAAAAACATGAATGGACTGGAAGAAGATCCCAGAAAAAAGAAAGAAAAAACTATTTCTGTTCTTGAATGTTCTGAAAGAACACGAAAAAGGGTTAATTATTCAGAATGACAATGTATATGCGTACATAAGTAGAATGACAAACATCTTTGACCAAACCAAAAATGATGCATACAAACAAACTATGAATTGTGGTCCATCGAAAAGCACATGCAAAATCCCTCCCAAAAAACTTTCAGCTAAAGGTGTTTTCACCATTATGCTGAAGCTGTTATAGAAACATGGCATCAGTTATGAAGGCACACCCAGACAAAAAAAAAGGGGGGGGGATTTGTATGAGATTTTAGAGGTAATTCTGATCGTTTAAATTTCCATATTTTTCTAAGTATTAATGATACTGTTACTTTTCTTTCCATCTAATTAATTTGATTTTGTTTATCATTTATTAGTTTTTACAATGTTAAGTCGCGGATGTTTGATTAAACAGAAAATTACTGGCAATCTTCCTTGGTCGGGATATCAAGAGTGCCAACCTATTATCATTATCATTATTTTTTTCTATAATTACTTGTAGGATTTCTCCAGATATCTAGCTGAACTTTCATAAGAAACTCCTATTTAAATTTCTTTAATTTTCTAAGTGGTGGCTTCATTGCTAGACAGAAAGCAGGAGAATTCAATATCATCCTTTGAGAAAAGCACGAGTCATTTTCAATGAGATGAACCAACAGACAGACAAGCAGATAGAGTGGTATTTCGAATTTCTCACACGAGTACGTAGAGTCTCAAGACCCGAGGACAATCGCAACATTACTAAACGTTATATTACTGGCAACAAAGATATCAAAGGTAGGTACGACTCATCTGGAATCTAGTCAGTGTTGTGGTCACATCGAGAGGGAATGAAGTAAGCCGGCTCTGCAGTCTCTCCCGTCACGACCTGGCGGTGTTGTCTTAAAACCTGATTGTTCTCACCGCCTTTCACCTCCTCCAACCACCACGCTTCACATATATATATATATATATATATATATATATATATATATATATATATAGTATATAAGATAATATAGATATATAGAGATTTTTTTTTTTTTTTTTTTGTTTTTTTTTTTTTTTTTGCGTGGGTGCTTTCATCTGTGTAAGTCATGTTTCCCATGATCAAATTAGGAGAGCACACAGTGATGGCTCGCTAACTTAAATAAAAAAAAAAATACTACTATGAGCCAAGCCATAGTCATGGAGGATAGTCCGGTCCCTCTCCTTCGCCCATTATTTTCACTATATATTAAATGAAGACTAGAATACATCCTTTGGCTCCTCCAAGCAGTGACGTGTGTCATCCAAGCTATCAAAAACAAGCTCTCTTGTCAGTTATTATCGGCCTTGACTTCGCTTCCTTCAGGACCACTGCGGAGCCTGGAGGGTCATCGTCTGCGTGTGGTGTCCATGGAGTGGTTTCCTTTTATCGACTACAAGCGGAGCACTCCGGAGGGGGGCGCCGTGGTTACTCCACGAGATTCACTTGACTACCGGATGCTGAAAGAAATCTCCAAGCGGCTCAACTTCACGTGGGTGTTGCCGAGTTACATTGCTGATGCTGTTACGACGGTAGTGGGAGTAGTGATGGCGGTGGTGGTGATGGTGGTGGTGGTGGTGATGGTACAGGCGTTATATTCTGTAAACATTTATTTTTGTACAAGTTCTTACGCCTTGTCGATACATAAGATTACCGTTACAGGGAGGGAGATGAACTGGGCTGGGGCATCAAGAGAGACTGAGCTGTCTTACATAGGATTTGATATGTATTACTGGTAATATACTATGAATCCTTCCTATCTTCCATCTGCGTCACCACCTCTTGCTTTTGCCTCAGGTACGAGATGCGTGCCCCTTGGGACAATCAGTGGGGAACGTCGACAGATAGTGGTAACTGGACAGGAGTCGTAGGGACGCTGCAGCACCAGAAGGCAGACTTTTCCATGATGCTCTCTTACATGCCTACGCGCTTGCCTGTCGTCCACTATTCCAGAATCTACGCCTCAGAGCCTCTCGTTATGGTGACCTCCAAGCCCAGGCCTCTCTCACAGTCCTTCGCTCTCGTGCGGCCCTTCTCCGGTAGGAAAGAGAGAGAGAGAGAGAGAGAGAGAGAGAGAGAGAGAGAGAGAGAGAGAGAGAGAGAGAGAGAGAGAGAGAGAGAGAGAGAGAGAGAGTAAAACCGCTCTCCCCACCTCTGCAGGGGAGGTGTGGATGTTGACGTTAGCCTCGGGAATGGCGGCGGGCGTGGTGTTGTGGGGACTGCAGCGTGTGTGGGCGTGGGTGGCGGGGAGCGAGAAGCCTGAGCTGGGTCTCGCTATGATGACCACTTGGGGCATCTTGCTGGAGGACCCACCTGCCAAGCTGCCCACCAATCCCACAGGCCAGGTAAAGTAGTGCAAAAGTAAAAAGTGAGCCTAAAGTGTTTAAAGACAGGCTGTGCAGCATCAATGAAGGTTTATCGGTGAGATGAAGGAGGAAGGCGAGTAAAGAAATGCTGATGCAATTGTAGTGCTTACAAATCAAATTAATTAAGACGGACTTGTATACTGAGTGTCCGTCACGTCTATGCAACCCACAGAGCCACAAACACAAAAGCTCAAACTGCATTTTCCTTTTTTTATTTATACAAAAGTGGGTATTTTGACAGGAATTTATGGTCTAAAGGAGACCACCTAATGGCGACCTCCTTTCTGAAAGCCCACTCATTTGGGAGCCATTACCCCGAGTGGATGCCCAATCTCCCCTCGAACCGTGACCAGGATTCGAACCCATGCACTTTGGGATCCCAAGGTCCCCAGAGCACATGTAGTTTTACTGTACCACGGTGGCTACGGTTGTAGGTGATTTAAGCCACCTGAGTGTGACTCTCCTGTGGACGCCTGTGTTTCCTTCCTGCCGGCGGCGCAGATGGTGGTTGGATGGTGGTGGGTGTACTGCATGCTGCTCACCATCGTGTACCGCTCCTCACTCATCGCTCACCTCACCGTGCCCGGACAGTCCTCCTCGGTGGAAAGCCTCGCTGACCTGCTCGAGGCACACAGCCGGGAGCGCTGGACGTGGGGATACGAACCCACATACGGCAGCGGCTGGGAGTGGCTCAAGATTAACGAAAGTCCCACCGTCAGGACAGTGTTCCAGTCCCTCATAGTGAGTGACTGTGTGTGTGTGTGTGTGTGTGTGTGTGTGTGTGTGTGTGTGTGTGTGTGTGTGTATGTGTGTGTGTGTGTGTGTGTCATATATCAAACTCCTCAATTACTCCTTGTATTTCCTTGCTCAAACACACACACACACACACACACACACACACACACACACACGTACACACAGCTGGTGGGCCTGGATGAGCAGCTGGCGCGAGTGCTGCGTGGTCGCCACGCCTTCATCACATGGAAGTACTACATTCGCTCGGTGGTGGCGGCGCGCTTCAAGGGAGCCTCGCCCCTCCACACGGCGCGGGAGGAACTCTTCAACTATGGCGGCTACGGCTGGGGTTTCAGGTGGGGCTGGATCTGCTGAATTAGGGTGTGGCGCGCATACAGCTTGAGGGGAAGCTAAATGGGACTATGAGACCCTTTCTGTTCTCGTGATGGTCAGGAGGGGTGCGCCATTCCGGAGTTTGATGGACGGCATGCAGATACACCTGGTGGAATCCGGGGTGATCACCAAGTGGCTGGACCAGCTGGTGCTGACGCCCCACCCTTCCACGCCAGCCACAGCCTCGCAGCAGACCCTGATACCACAGGTGGGGCACCCGCACCCCGACACCTCCTTACTGTCTGTCTGTCTGTTTATCTGTCAATCTGCTGACGTGCTCCTCTTCCTTTTGTTTTGTGTCATTCCATTTTCATGCTTGTCTATCTGTTAGTTTGTTTGTTTGTCTGTCAGTTTCTTCGTTAGTTTGTCTGTCTGTCAGTCTACCCGCCTGTTTGTCTGTCTATTGGTTTGTCTGTTTCTGTTGACATATTCCTTTATCAAATTTTGCTATTCGTCGTTTCTTCTTACTCAGATATAACGCTTGAAACACAAGCGAGAACAATAATACCACTCTGCAGCTAAATAACACTCAACACTTAATTAGAAGTACATTACCTGCAGCGTTTGACAAATATGTTCATTGCTTTATCGGTGAAGTGAAATTACAAATGAACCGCAACATCTAAAACAAAGCCTGAGCAATAAGTTATTGTACACTGGAATATTACTATATCACCGGTAATAATCATTTTTATCAACACCATCGTCATCATTATCACCATCATTAATGTAATCGTCTTCTTTGTCATCATCTAAATAGTTATGAATAATAAAACCATTGATGGCAACAGCAGCAGCAGCAACAGTAGCAACAGCAGGAGGTAACCGTCAAAGAACGACGCTATGCTGCATGAATTATATTTTTCTTTCCTTATATAGTTAAAGTCTTTGAAATTTCGTTACATTTGTAAGATTAACTATCGTCCATGTCGTTGTTTCATCGTCACAGTCACCCCTCATTTTGTGAGCAAGTGAGACAGATAATAATAAAAATGATAATAATAATAATGATAATGATAATGCTTCTACTACTACTACTACTAATAATAATAATAATAATAATAATAATAATAATAATAATAATAATAATAATAATAATAATAATAATAATAATAATAATAATAACAATAATAATAATAATAATAATAATAATAATAATAATAAT
>CM035197.1:15836205-15860131 GCA_020233015.1 Callinectes sapidus | reverse complement strand
AAAAAAAAAAATAAGAACAAGAAAAGGAAAACTCGATGCGGTGACAATGACATTTACGATTGCCACTAAAAATTAACAGAAAACACAGAAGTCAAACCACCACCATCACCACCTCCCAAACTTTCTAGCAGCGAGAGTGAGTGCGAGAGGCAGCGGTGGCTTTCTACGCAGCTGGCGGGCGGGCGGGCGGGCGGGGGCGGCGAGGGTGGTGGGGCAACAGCTATATAAAGGAGATGCATCTAACGGAGCGGCAGTTAGTCTTGCATTGGTCAGCACGAAGTTAACACACATAGGACATCAAAATGGTCTCCCTCAAAGCTGTAAGTTGTCGTGAACTAAGATTTCAAAACGCTTCGGTTCCCCATTTTGTTCATTTTTACAATCCACAGAAGAGAAGCAACGTTCTCATAAGTGGTCTGTGTCCTCCTGCCTTCTCCCACCACCCAAGTGTGCAGAATTATAACTAAACTCTCACTAAAACCATGGAGATCTCAATAACTTACACTATTGTCTGTTAAAAGTAATCGAGGATGGGTCCCGAAACATCTAAGAAAGAACATGGCCTTTAATGTGATGTATTACCGGCTGTGGTGGTGGTGGTGGTGGAATACAGTAGGAAAAAGAAGAGGAGTGAAGTGAAAAAGGAACACTTAAGTACTCGTGAATAAGATGACAAAAGTGCAAAGGGTAAAGGTGGGAGTTTTATGAGGGGAGTTTTTTTTTCCAAGAGACGGTAAAAGAAGTTCTTCAAGCTACCAAAGAGGAGATTATGTGTCGTTAACAATGAGATCCAGGAATATGAGAGTGGAAGGGAGAAGGTATGGAAAGGATTGACCAAGGAAGGGACGGGAAGTGGGAAAGGGAAGTGAAAGGGATAGGAATAAGGGGGGGGGAGAAACAGTGGAGAAAGGAATGAAAATTTAAAAAAAAAAGGTTATATAGGTGATACTGTGCAGATGTAAGAGTAATGGACAAAGTAGTAGTAGTAGTAGTAATAGTAGAGAGAGAGAGAGAGAGCGCACTAACCCATGCACCCATAACATATTACCGATTTCTATTGGCACCACGCAGGTAATCACGTTGCTGATGGTGGTGATGGCGGCAGTGATGACGGTGGTGTCTGCTTTCCCTGACGGTTACAAACAAGAGAAGCTCGGCCGCGTCAAGATCCAAGTATATCGCGGGCCCAGTAAGAACAAGGGGTACCACTCGTTCGCTCCCTGGGGCTACTACTTCACCCAACCTGAGGACTACAAAAAGGGGTACCACTGATCACTGACGGTGCGTATTTATTAACTCATTTATTTTTCATGTATAAGGAACACAAGCCAAGAGAAACAAAAAAAAGTCCCTATTCAGAAACTGTTCTCTCACCGTCACTGTTTTATTGAGGATATTCGTGTTTTTGTATTATTAGTATTGTTCTGGTGTTGGGTTGGCAAGATTTCTAGTTTATTGAAATGAAAAATTGTTTTGAAAACTCGGCTGGTTGTCTCTGTGGCCCTTAAAAATTGTCGTGGTGGCAAGGGAAGGCGTTTCTGAATATGGGCAAAAGTGTTAAAGAGATGTCCATCAAAGTGCCAGTTCTTAGAGAGGTCATAAATTATCATGTGTGTGTGTGTGTGTGTGTGTGTGTGTGTGTGTGTTTCTACGTTTGAGCTACAGTACTATAGTAGTTGTTGATGTACAAAATCTGCGTCAAAGACCCGTGTTCTACAAGCTTCATGTCCTCGCCAGGATGTTTTGGAAGGACACAGATATTAGTTTTTTCTTCTTTTCTTTTTTTTCAATGATGGGTCTCTAATAAAAAAAAATAGTAAATAGATAGATAAACAAGTATTATAAATAGCAGTAGTTGAGTATTTTGAATTAAGAGAAACAAAATGACCCGTGAGTGTATGAGTGGAGTCGAGTGGGAGAGATACAAGTATCATTTCGAATGTAACGTTGCTGTCTGCACTTTGATGAAATTTTGTAACGCGCAATGGAACTTCCCCCCCGCCCCCACACAGAGAGAGAGAGAGAGAGAGAGAGAGAGAGAGAGAGAGAGAGAGAGAGAGAGAGAGAGAGAGAGAGAGAGAGAGAGAGAGACGAGAGAGAGAGAGAGAGAGAGAGAGAGAGAGAGAGAGAGAGAGAGAGAGAGAGAGAGACCATAATGGTGCTAGAAGCATTTCTCTTCTTCCCCAGAACGCAATAAACAGGTATTGCTAGCCGTAATGGTTTGAACAAACAAATCATTCATAGTGATATTCAGTTTTTGTAGGACGGATGGCGGTGGTAGAGAATGAGTGTAGATGAGTGAAGGGAGAATGGAGTTAAGTGTAATAAAGTGAACCTAAGTAAAGTGAATGCGTGAATAGTGAGTGAAACTAAATTAAGTGAGAGGTGAGATTTTTTCTTCCTTATTTTGTTAAAGGAAACCAGCCAGTGCCAACAAAAAACGCGATGAGAAAAAAAACGCCGGTCCTTAATAGGGTAAAAAATTGTTGGCCAAAATAATGGGATAAACGTCTTGAAACCTCCCTCTTAAATTAATTAAGTCATAGGAAGGCAAAAATTCATAAGCGAGTAGGGAGTTCCAGAGCTTACCAGAGTTAATTCTTGTATTACAGAGATGGACAGCTACAATAGGGGTGAGAGAACAAAAAAAACTTCAGTGCGCACAGCTAGCGAGTCTGAGGAAAGAGGAGAGACATGCAGTTAGCAAAATCTGAAAAAACAGTTGGCATGTATTATGTACACGAATGAATGGGTGAAGTGATGAAATTAACCAGAAGTGGTAGATAATGAGATAGTGAAGTGAAAGAAAGGTGAAGTTGTGTAAATAGGATGAGAATGTGTGAGTTAACCGACTGAAATGAAAAAGAACCAAATGAGTCAGTGTAGCAAGACTGAAGCGTTTAAAGGCAATCAATGGTAATGGTAATGATAAAGCTGATAGTACTTACTGTACCGCTCGTGTCTCCACCACCAGTGAGTGTGAGGCAGACCGGGCCACTCCATGACACTTGCGAAGTAACACGGAGGAAAAATCTAGCCTGGTACACAAGCCTGAGTGATGAAAACGCAAAAATGGTATCATTATCTATTGATATTATCTAATCATTAATTATTCACAATATATTTTTGTCCTTTACCTGAAGATCAGTATATCTTGCCCTGTTCTTTCCTTTCCATTTGTTATACTAACAGGCCAGTTTTTCCATTCGTTCTAGTCAGCTTGCCCCGTGCTAAAGCCACACATCCAGAAGAGTTAGCCGCCCATAAGTTATGTACTAAATCACTTCTCTCAGCTGGTAAAAATCCCATATGTCGCCAATCGAAATATCCGTTCATCCTGGCACTGGTTTTGTCACCCCTGAAACAGATTTTTATCCATTTTGCAGAAAACCAGCATCATCATCAGCACGTCTTTCCTTAGTCTCGTAGTGGTCCACCGCCCTCTCCTCTCCATGCATGGGCCTGGCGCCTCTGTACCCACACCCTGACCTTCCCTACCTGCTGATCGGCTCACAGCTCCTTCAGTACAAATAAATTTAATAGTACCGTTTGTTGTTCCACTCATCATAAATATGCCTATTTATTCACAAGAGAAAATTGAGCCTAGTTTGTAAGTTTTGTAATAAAATCTTTGTTTTAACACTACTTTCTTTTGAAGTCACCCACATAAATTATTTGAGGGAGTCCCTAACACATGCAGACCTAATAGCTTACAACTTTTCATTTTCCTAATTTCACGTCTAGCGTAATATGCATATTCTTGGAAACTCATTGTAAAAATAAATGTCACTCCGAGGTATGGAAACAATTCATTACTTCTCCACACAAGCCTTACCTTCCATCTTAACTGTGGATCCTCAGCCAGGTCATGGTGCAGAGGTCACTGAGAGGTACACGTCATCAAAATCCTTCATGTCCTACTAGGAGAGAGAGAGAGAGAGAGAGAGAGAGAGAGAGAGAGAGAGAGAGAGAGAGAGAGAGAGAGAGAGAGAGAGAGAAAATCTATCAGACCATCACAATGTCATGCGTATAATAAGAACCAAGTCAAGTAAAGTTACAAAGGTCTTTAACACCTTTCAGTATTATGTGATGTAACCTGCTGGTTGACTGGTTTAGTGAGCAAGGAGTCAGTTGAGGATGTGATTAATGGAATATCCTGAGCATGACGCTTGACTTATGACATCAAATGTACACACATTAATAATTAGGGCAGGCTTAAACTAAACAGGCACACACACAGCCATACTTATACAACTAGCAGGTATAAGTGAAAATCCAAAAGTACAAAGTCTATCTATGTATTGTAGAGGGCTGAATGAATGAATGAACTAAGTACAGAACAAAAAAAAATAATAATAATAATGATTTCATAAAATCAGTATTAAGAAAGAAATTTAAAAAAAAATCATTGAATAACAATAAAAATAAAAATGACCAAGTGTCTCTTGATTCCTGACAGAAGCCTCAGGTGTAGCAGAGGATGGGTGTTGAGTCTTGTTTTCTCCGGCAGCTCCACCCCCTTGTTCTCCAGGGTGGTGGAGGGAGGACTGGGCAGTACAGGTGATGGTGGTGAAGGCAATGGTTGGGGTCCATTTCTCTCTCTCTCTCTCTCTCTCTCTCACACACACACACATTCAAAATGGTTTTCTTGAGACCGCTCTCCCTTTCAACACAATCAACGGTAGGGACAACGGACAACAAGCACAATGACATGATCATCTCTCTCAGGCAGCAACTTTGGCAGCTCCCACAACAGACCTGCATTGTATCCAAAAGGTCAAGAGGCACCACCATAAACACGCACACACACACACACACACACACAATTCCTGCAGGCTTACATTGACATAGTGGTGGTACAGTCTTATAGCCAGACAGCAAGCAGGTGCACATCTGCACACAATACATTGCTGCCGTCAGCTTTAACAGATGACAGACCTAGCCAGTACTCTCTTATCCTTACACACACACACACACACACACACACACACACACAGTTTAGCCCCACCCACACCAATTATCTTTTAATTTAGCATTAAAAATATTTAAAATCTTACGAGATTCTTGTGGTTATCAATCATGTAAGAACAATTGTGCGCATACAGATACCTTGCATGTGGAGGGACGGGATAAGAGTGAGACATTAAAGGTTCTAGGGAAAGTAAAAAAGAAAAAGAAAAAACAATGGAAAGAGAAGGCAACAATCCTAAAGCAATTCTCAAGCAATTTTCATTGAAGACATTTGTGATGGATGATGAAAAATGATCAATCCAATCAAACTGCAAATTTTCATATATATAGAATAATCAATGATGATTATGGAAATGATGAGTAAATGACAATTGGCATTGGTCGTATTTCTCAGTGGGATGAAAGGGGGAAGAGGGGGAGCATTGGTCGCCTGTTTTAACTTAATTATCAGGTAGACATGAACTCAGACCTCTTGAGGAACCCAGCAAAGGTAACAAACAACTAGTGGGGCATGTGAGAGAGAGAGAGAGAGAGAGAGAGAGAGAGAGAGAGAGAGAGAGAGAGAGAGAGAGAGAGAGAGAGAGAGAGAGAGAGAGAGAGAGAGAGAGAGAGAGAGAGAGAGAGAGAGAGAGAGAAGCAAATACTATGTGGATGGATGATGCAAAAGGAGAAGAGATGATAAAAATGAAACAAACAGAGATGTGATGAGAGGATGCATTTTCTTTTTGCAAGGTTCACTGGAACCTGAGGGAGCCTCTCTGCTGGGGGCACAAGTTCCTTGACATTTTTGAGAACAGGTCTTGATGGGGCAATGTTTGGGATGAAAATGGGTGGGAACACACTCCAAAGATATAGAAAAAAATTATCAGAACAGAAATTTTTAACTGGTGCGGAAAATCTTGGAGTTGGACAGAATACAAAGTACACAAATTATGGCTAATATCACTACGAATCACTGAAAATTTCTGGATGAACATGCGGCAACCATATTTACACAAAGTCTGGATAAAAAATAGTCTGGGTGCTGACTCTTTAGGTTTATGCTGTTGCTTTTTGCTGTTGCTGTTGTTCTAGATGTTACTTCACTTTGAACTTTGGGTGGTGGTGAGGGGGGTCAGTGACCAGCGCCGGCACCAAGGCTAGCCCTCACCTCTCCTGCAAGCATTCTCTCTCTCTCCCACACCTTCATTGTCATGGGAGACACAGACCTTTACCAATTCTGTACAACTCTCAACTGTTAAATACACTTCAACCAGCATTACTTACACAATTCACCTTTTCAACAGTTTCACTAAAAAGCACTTAGTTTAAGAGTTGCTTCCAAGATTCTATAAATAAACTCATGTGCTTTTCACCCTTGGTCCACCTGGCCGCTGCTAGCGCTCCTCGCCCTCGACAACCTGCGGCAGTGTATTCAGATCATGTCTGTGGCCACCCGCTTGGGGCAGCCAGCTGGGTCCTGTGGGCCAGCCAAGCTCACTAGTCTACAGATCCTTCATCCTGCTGGAGCCTCTGAGCCTCCAGCACACACTGTCTCTCATAACACTTATAAGAGGGTTTTGAACTTTGATTCTTCCATCATAGAGTTCCACCAAACAAGTGCCCGGGCTCCTCATTAGCCTGTCACCAATTAGTCTCTCAGTCCAGGTAGTGAAGCTGCCAGGAGCTTCATCCTGCTGGGGAGGCCCAGGCACCCCCCTGCCAGCCATCAAGGGGGCAGGGCTCAGCTGGTGGGCTCAGGGCACCTTGGGGGGGACAGGGGGGTGGAGGTCTCAGTCTTCTGGCATCATTCAACAAAATGAGGGCTGGCTACTGTTGGGGCAGCCACTGCCATTGCCATTGCTGCTGCTGCTGCCACCATGGCAGAGTCTTCCTGGATCTTCTTCCAAGGCCGACGCGCTGCCCGCTTCAGGTCATTGGTGGCAAGGCTCTTACGCAGTTTCCTGCAAGAACACAAAGTTAGCACTCTGCCTCACATTGGCCTATGTATTTCATTTGCACAAACTCAAGATCAACATGAATCTCCTAAAGAGATACACTCATACACATACTTGGTGGTGTCAGTGGCATAGAAGTATACATCATCAGGGGCGTCCATCCATGAGATGATGCGAGGACGGCCCCCCACGCGAGACACTGTGGCTATTTTGGCCCGGCTTGGGGTGTTTGGGGCTCCCAGGGGAGGGGTGGGCACCCCTGGACCCCCATTGACACCCACTGGAGTGACTGTCAATCCTGGAGGAGGCACCACCCCCAACTGGCCCAGGTGTATTGATTCGCTGCCCTCCATCTCTTTCTGCCGTTTGGTTGGAGGAAGTCCTGGGGGAGGATCACACTGGCGCTGGTCATGAGTCCACTTCATCTGCCTGGCTACCCTTTATTCATCCTGCCTACCAATGTCGTCACACCACTAGGACAAAACGACCTCACCTCCACTGTGGCTCCCTATCAGAATATATACCTTGACTCCAACAGAATACATACAATGCCACCACCCTGACTCCCTATCAGAATGCATACAGTGCCACCAATCACAAGCAATGCATGCATGTGAAGCATCAACACTCAAACTTAAAAAATACCTACAAAACTTTCACTACCTGTATTCTACATGATAGCCAACACCCTACACAAAAATCTGTTGGATGTCATGGTGTGCTATGTTTATGCTAATAATGGTCTTTCATGGTTATGTGTTCCCCTTCAACACAACCACACACACAATTACACACGACAGTGTAGTGGTTAGCACACTTGCCTCACAACCAAGGACTGGGCTTAGCAAGATAAATGGGCAAACCTCATAATGTGTAGCCTCTGTTCACCTAGCAGCAAGTAGATACAGGATGTAATCACCCAACCCTTTATGTCCTGGTGTGTGTTGTGTGAGTGGTTTCAGCCCTACTTGAAGGTTGATCAGTAATAGCTCTTAGCTCTTCCTGTATGGGAATGGCTAGCTGGATGACCAGCAGACAACTAGAAGTGAATGACACACACACACACACACACACACACACACACACACACACACACAAACACACACAGAACATGGCAAAACCACTGTTCTTGCTGCCAGAAACCCATATCTGACATGGAAGTGACAAATATTTCTTATCCATTTTTCCTGAACCTGAATCTTAAAACCAGTTGATTGCCACCAACTCACATATACTCATTATAAATAATATTCTTGTTCTATTATTGCATTGGCAATTCTCATAAGCAACAACAATAACTCAATTTCATATTTTTAACTTCCCTAGCAGTACAAATTTTTATTTCAAAAGAAGCATAACAATTTTTATACAAAATTTAAAAACTATCACTGGTATGCAAGAAAAGCTCCTTATAGCTGGAAGTGGCATCAACTTCCATACTTTTTTTGTCACACTACTAGCTTCCACTCAACCTCCTGCACTCTGGCCACACCTAACACAACCAACTGTTATAGCCCTTTCTCTTTCCTCCTCTCTGCTTTATCTAACTACCCACTCTTGTGGGTAATGTCAACCATATATATATATATATATATATATATATATATATATATATATATATATATATATATATATATATATATATATATATATATATATCGTCCTTCTTCAATGCACAACCATTGTCTAATCAAGATCACTCACCATCTGCCATTACAATAAATTGTATCTGTGTCACTCCAACACTGGCAGCCATACATGATTATGTGAAACAATAAATCATAAATCTGTCTACAACATTAATGTCACTCATCAATAACTAGTGCAACACATAAAAAAAGGAACACAATTATGTAAGAAAAAGGGGCACAAACATTAGATGCACTGTCATCTTTAAAGCAGGCAAACATACACCTTGAAAACCCTTGTAACAAAAAAAAACATCATTCTGCAATACAAGGGTTTGGTTGTGAGAGCCAAAATGAAGACTACAACACATTGTTGACCAGTTATGATCTGTATCATTTTTAGAGCTTACCAAGAAATATATCTTCAAATCTTCTGTTCAAAACACATCTCATTCTCACGGCAAAATCAAAGAGGAGAGTGCAGCAGTTTTCTCTTATTCATCGAGGCATGCATTACCTTTGAAAACACTTATAAATCCCATGAACATTTTACACTCCATACAAGCAACTTTAAAAAATATAACTAGAGTTAATACATCCCCATGGTACTACAAGTGAGCAAAATTATTCTTTACTGTTTGAAGAAAATTCCCAACCAAGTTTCTCCATATTCATTCTTCAACTCAACCATAATATAAAATCAAATAGAAATATAAACTTATAGAATATCTAATTTCAAAATAACATAAAGTTGTAAATATCTGGGCTTTAATGATAAACCATTGCCCAATGATTAAAATCAAAGTGGCTGTGAGTTGCTAGCACTTTCACACTACAACATTACATGACAAGAACTGAGATTTTGCATCACAACCACCAAAGTAACACCCTCACTCTTCCTATTTAGAAACCTAGGATGCCTGAACAAATAAAAGGAGATATAAACTCACCCACCTTCTTCCAATTCGCTCTCTAGAACAGGAAAATGTAACAATTACAATGCTTGTATGAGGGACTCCTTCAGCTACAGCTCTAAAACTGTATGTCTCATTATAAGACTCAATATTCATGACAAGACTTCCACAAAAATAAAGAAAGAGAAGTCATGATATAGTCTCAAAACCATCTGAAGTGTGTTGAGGAGGAGTTAAGGAGAAGGAAGAGCATGTGGACAAGGAATGTGGATCAACTTGCTTTGTTAGAGATAATAAATGATAGCAAGTATGATTTGCTCAAACAACAATTTTGCACTATAATCACTGCTAATAAAGTTGTACATCTGTATTACTGCAGCTTTGATCTCTGAATGCACATTATTGGAGAAACAATCAATTTTTGGCAAGTATTTATCCACTATGGATGGTTTGTGAGCAGCACAACATGAAATTTGGTGTTGAGACTAAAAACAGATTTGCATGATGAAATGTTACAGAACTCGGTCTGAGTTCTCATAACATCATGATAATTTTTAGGCTGCTCTTTACTCATAGCCACAGCTCAGTTGGAAGAGGGTGAGTGGGTATACCAGGGAACATAGAAAATAGGGAGGGAAGGGGTAAGGAGAGGTCTCTCTCCAGGAAGGACAGGGATGGATTCAATTTAATAAGGGGATGGGTGGTGGAAGAGGAGGACACTCACCATCCATGCCGTTGATTTCTTCATAGGTGCGGCGTCTCATAAGAGGAGGGGAAGTGTTGTTGACCACTGGCAGGTCTTTGTTGGGCACAGGTGTGTAGATGAGACTTCCATCTGCAATTATAACACGTGTAAATAATGCAGTCCAAATCATGTTTTTGCAGCAAGGCAAAGGAATGCAATGTCAATGTCACTTCGAAAATGATGAACAAGCAGAAGCCCTTCAAGCTACAGCCAAGATATGACAGGAAATGCAAGTGAGGGACAAGGATCAGGGAGTGACAAGATTCAACTTGGAACCTTGAAGGACCTCTGCCTCTCTCTCTCTCTCTCTCTCTTTCTCTCTTTCCAACCACCATGGTAACAAAGTGACAGCTGCTGATTGTGATCTCAAATAGAACATGGGGAGCACAACTTGAGGTGAGGCTCTGGTCAGTGTTGACACCAACCCCCGTGAGTGTGAGAAGACAAAAACCAACCTGGTCCCTTGGGAGGTTTAGGGAATTCAATGTGGGGCTGTTTGGGGAGAAGCGACTTGTCGGTGGGGAGCATCCAGGCTGGACAAGCCGCGCTCTTCTGACCTAAGCGGACTGACACCTGAGACACTTGGCCACGTCGCCGCCCCGTCCCTCGCTTCACCAGGTAAGCATAATCATCAAAGGTTTTCCCACCCATGCGCAGCAAACCTGAAACGTCACCCAGCTGTGAGTGTTGTTGTTGCTCTTCCCAGCACACAGTACACTCACCTAAACCCAAGTTAGGTCTTAACTGTACAGCACAAACTGCACCTATGTACACCCTGGTTAGAGCTAAGCTGCACAGTATGAACTGCCTCATCACCGCTAGCTGAGAAAGGTTTACTTCTATATAAGGCACTGTTGACAATATTCCAGTTTCTAAGCTAGCACGCTATCTTACACTAGAGACCTCAGGAAGGCTTTCCAGTAAATACTGTGAAGTAGAAGGCTGTGTAGGAGGGAACTTACACTCCTGCCGGATAACGGCAGGGTTCAAGGGCCAGGTGGGGTTGCGGCCCGCCTTCCTGGGCTGGATCAGGTCGTGACACAGCCGCCGCATCACGCGTATCTGCAGGCTGGAGTGGACCATGATGGCCGCTCGAGTTTTCATGATGGGCCGTGGAGAGCCAGCTCGGAGGGCCACCCCGTGGGCCTGGGCCGCATGGCGTATTAACTGGGAGCGAGTCTTGTACTCCCGGCCACATCCGCCCACATTACACCGCTGCGAACGACTGCCACCACTGTGCAGTCGTTCTGGAAAGCAAAAACGCACTCTCTTACTCCTGGCACAAGACAGCGCCAACTCCTAACTATTCATCACTTCCACACACAGTTCTGGGTTCTGGATGTTGCATGTGTTGCTGGAACACTCACGACATTACTGATTTCAGTGGAACTGTCACATCATTGAATTATACAGGGTTGCCCTTTCATTGTTTCAACTACACTTTCTTACAATCTTGTCACTTTCTATGACATGATAACCCTGGTGGCAGGCTTGTCTTTGTTTCTTTAAGAGGTCCTGAGAGTGATGTCTTGAAGTGATGAATCAACAATATTTTTCTTGATGGCTTGTCACAAGATTATTTCTGGTTCAAAGATTGACACCAACATTGAACTTGGACTTCACAGCAGTAGCACGAATACTCATCAGAGTCAGGTCTTGCTTTGCATTAGTTTTCTTCATGTAACGAGTATGAAATATGACATGTTCCAAAATCCTAGAAAATTAGTAAGGCTTGCTCATACTATGAGCTCAGCAAGAATAATTGCCAAACTGTCTTCAGTCAACACCAACCCAACGTCACCACCACCAAACAAATGATAACTGTACAGTGTGCTCCACCAATAAATAGAGTATTCCAATTCAGTATGCAATTGAGCGAAGAGGAATATACAAAATGAATTAAAAAAATGAATAAATAATATAAATAAAAAATATAAATAAAAAATGTAAATAAATAAAAAATATAAACAAATAAAATAAAATAGATAAAAAAATATATAAAAATCGCAATTTCCTAAATCTGTTCATCACACTGTAATGAATCTCAGCTGAACCTAAACTTGCCTTCAGCCTCATCTGCAACCTTTCCCTCCCTTCCCAATCATACCTGCTTTTTCTGATACATGGTAGTATATGACTGAAATTTCAATATATACACACATACACACACCCAGACTCTCACTAAATTTGTACCAACTTACTCACCAACAACTAGTGTTGTATGCATAGATACATCAAACATAAAAGACACACACACACACAAGCACACAATGTAAGCAGCCTCTACTGCTGCTGTATTCTCAATAGCCCAAAGTTTCACAAGTAATATAGAGTTCAGTTCAGCAAAATAACTTGCCCAAATCAAGACACGAAAAAATTTGTCACAGAGAAAATATTTCAGCACTTCCTCCACTTAGTATGTAATGTGAAGTGACCAAATCCCATCACCAAGCTCAATGAAATATTTTCACATGTCCACATTCCTTACAAAGCCCCATTGATGCACACATCCAAACAATAAGGTCTCTAACACTTCTCCAGCCATGATAACCACAAAATAATCAAATTAATCTTCCAATTACTGATCCATCATAGTCACAACCCAATTTTCTATTTATCCTATCAATGGCAATCCTACAGATTCCGAACTGAATCTCACATACTTTTGCCTTTTTTTCAATTGTAAGAAACATAAAACATCAGAACCACACATCTGCAAATAAGCATAAAAAACTCTTCAATATTACAAAGCAATGACAATATGGTAAATATGCTCTTGTAGCTAACTAACAAAACACACACAGGGTTGAAGAACAGGCTCTTGTATTTTAAAGAGACAGATGCTTCGAAACAACATAATACATAAGAATATAACAACCTGTACACAGGTTTTGACTGGCCTGCCATCACCCCAAGTCTGGGGAAGACATGACCTATGCAGGACCCCACCCACCTCCCCCTCACCTTCCCCAGAAGAAAATAAATCATTACTGTCACTTTTCTTTTCTTTTAGTTTTCCAGTCACTGATCAACAATGGTGGTTGGAGAGAGAGGGAATAGGGTGTGGGATGTCAGGGGGAGGGAGACCCACAAACCTTTCCTCCCATCCTCCCTGCCCACCCAGTGCAAGAGGAATGTTTTCATAGGAATGAGAACAAGTGCCAGGGCAGAGGTGAGGGCTGGGAACAGTGGCACTGAAAATGTCCTTCCATAAAACGAGGGTAAGAGGCCACGAGGCCAATTACCACAGGCAGTAACTTGTGTTGGCTCAGCTGGTGGCTCTGTAGGTATACTGTGGAGTGCTTTGGGACACTGAGGTATACTGTGATTTACACAGGAGGGAGAGAGCATCAGCTCAGTGGGTGTACTGGTGAGTGCTGTGGGACAAAGGAATACTGGAGTATACAGGGAAGGAGGCATGTAATGAGTTCAGTGAGGGGGTAGAAAATATATGGTTAGGTTTAAGGATTTTAAGCTGCATTTAATTAAGATAAGGCACGACTCGCTATGACAGCTGAGCCTCATCCTTATCATTTAGTTGTAACATCATGACTATGAAATAGAATCATAAACCAAATTCTGTGATAAAATGAAAAATTAATATAAAACACGATTTTTTTATTCTACACTTGATTTGAGATATAACATGCAAATGTATGGAAGAAAAATGACAAGAAGAATCATGAAACAAGAGCACAAGACCAAAGACAGCCTCTTGCTTGTGTCGTACTTGGTGCTGTGGGGATGGATCATCTAGTGCACTAGGTGTGGTGTTTTTCACTGTCGATGTTTTCTGTAGTGGTTTACACTATTCTCTATTGTGCCTATTCCTGTGCAGAGCCCCGAAGCAGATGGTAGGCCAAGTGTAGGTACCATGTCACAAAGAAAGCATAATGTTGGTCCACACTCACCTTCCTCCTTGCCAATGCGGGAAGGCAACTTTAGGCCTCCAAATTTCTTCCAATACTGCCAGCAGGAACTGCAAAGTCGGCACTGTAGGTGTGAAGGACCCCAGGCATACCACTGACTGCTGCTGGTAGCTGGCAAGGCAAAACATGATCAGTGAATCAGGCAAATCAGAGCTCAATGAAGACCAATTACTTGAGATCAAGGAAGTTTCTGCATGTAGCATTATCATTTTCAAAATCAATATTCTTTTTACTATTAATACTCCAAATTAGTATAATCACTTGGAAAACCTCATTCTATCAATGAGATGGGATGTTTAGAATATATATAAAAATTTTGTCACAAAAGTAGACTAAAATATGACCTATGACCAAAGAAAACTACAAAGGGATCTCTGTATTCTTGTACTCATATTCATAATCCTATTCACAAGTATTCTATCATATGACAACCTCTAAACCCATAGGGAGAGCACAATAATTCATATCCACCACTCTGCACAAAGAACAGTTGCACAGTAATCTCTCCATCTTGACATTAGAACTTGACAACAAAGCTACCTTATTTCAACTGCTCCATAATAAATCTTATAAAATGTGTAGCTTTGACATCTTCAGCCCTAAACATAAAATTCTCATGAATGTGGTCTAATTAGCAGATTGAGCCAGGTGTGGAGAAAATAACACATTTTTCATAGTAATGTTACAGCTAGGCAAAACCTGTTCACCTGTTCAGGGCTTGTATGGAAACAGCTGGATGTGATATGGACCTGACTAGCATAATATGGCCTGTGAGGCTTGGTCCTCTCCCACTGAGAGGATTGAAGGCTAAGATGAAGATAGAGATCAAGTTTACTTTTTATCCACAACTGAGATTTTGATATCTTCTCAATATACTATTGTACCTGTGACAAAACCTAACCTTATAAAGGAAATTGAGGTTTTATTACTTTGCTGCACAATCTTGTGTGTCCAGCATAAAGATTTTTAGGAGTAAAACTATGAAGAGTCCCTCCAGTTCCCTTAGACTTGATTTAAAATCTGGCTCCACAAAAAGTGCTTACAACAATAAAAACCAATTCATCACACCATTCCTTTAAAAATAAATATATGAATAAAAAATAATATATATGGTATGTACACATCAAATAAACAAAACCAACAAAAACCAAATACCACCAAATATTATTGAACACTTAACTTCTTGCTATTATCTGACAAATTATAAAATATTCTTATAAAATACTATGATTACACACACTCATTTCAACAATTAACTAATCCTTATTATTCTGACATTTTGCCATTCAAAAAATAATTACTGTGTGTGTGTGTGTGTGTGTGTGTGTGTGTGTGTGTGTGTGTGTGTGTGTGTGTGTGTATGTCTTACCATGGCAGGACTCGCATGCCTTCCCAGATACAGAGACATCAGCACCATTGACCATGGTGGAGGAAGTGGAAGTGGAGGAGGTGGTGGTAGTGGTAGTTGTGGTGGAGGTCTTGCCATTGGAGAGTGCTGCAGGGTTTGGCTTGTTGCTGCAAAGGAAGATGAAAAAAACAATGAAAAATTAGATCATAAAAATATGTTGCATAATGCTGTCATAGCTATTACATATTCTAGAATTTTCACTATCCATTGACTTTCACATAGCATCAACAGAGGCAGATATTGCTATTCAGCCTTCCACCCTATTCCTGCCTCTATAAGTAGAAAAACACTAATAGCTGAAGGTATTGCAAAGTAGCACAATGTTTGAACCTTCTTTATAAGAAATTACTGTAACTACACATCTTTAACTGCCCTTGAACATCTTAGCTAGAAGGCTCATAAGTAATGTCAAGACTGTTACATACAATCTCATCATCTTGCCCTATATAGTATTAAACAAGAATTCAATATAAAGAAAATCAGTAAGAAGCCACCCACATCAAAAAATATAAAGATGGTGAATGACATGTGTTGCTAATCATGCAACAATTATGCCATGGAACAACTTCTACCTACCCTATCTCTACATCATCAATATTCATATAATTACATGCCTCCTTCACACACCATTCAGTCTTCTCTCAGAAAATGCTAGTGATGTCAATACCAAGAGGCATACAGAGTATCAGTATGGCATCAGTTACCATGTTGTATTATCACTACCCTAAGAGACAGTCTAGACAACAGTGTCCTTCTGTCACTAAAAGTGGCTTGTGTCAATGTATAATCAAATTGACTACAGGTAATACCATATACAGTGGCCTCAGTAACCACCATCTCCCTCACTGCCATCAATAACTTCACTCGAGTACTCTCATAATTTCCAGTGCAGAGGGCAAAATCTAAATATTTAATTGAGTAAGGAATAAAATAATAGTAATAAATATATAAAAATAAATAAGATAAAATAATAATAGAAGACCACCAACTACTCACTAGTTAGGAATGTAAACCTGCTTCAGCTTGGACTCAGCTTCCACTGCTTTCACTCTCTTCTGCTGTACATATCTGTCCGTTGTCTTCCACATGTAATAATACTCAATTATGTTCTTCAGCGTTTTCCACGGTAGCTGTAAAGGAAATAGTAACCACCGTCATGCACTCCTCAGTTAATCTGTAATCAAATAGTTCATGATGGGTTGGCATGTAATTTAAGTCCCTAATAGTTACTTTAGTTACTCTCCTTTTTTTCTTCTGTTTGCTCTTCAAACTCTGCAATGTATAATCTTTCCTCTCCCTTTCTATTCAAGTTCTTGTTGTCTTTACACCCTTTTCCCTTTATCCTCCAGCAACCCTTACTTTACTTCGGCACTGTTCTCCATCTTATCTATAAAACTACTTTACTTCTTTTATCAATCTTGTTTCTTTTTAAATACCTTAACTATACTTTCTCTAGTAAATATCTATCATTTTCATTTTATTGAATCTTTGACACTGAATATAATTCACTAATAATATACAAAGCAGAACCTACAATCACCTCTTCTTTGACAGAAAACACCAATGGAAATCTTAAAAAACTTATTTTATCTTCTTTGACAGAAAACACCAATGGAAATCTTAAAAAACTTATTTTAGTCTTATTGAAAGTCTTTCTATTTGCTCCACTACTATTACTAAAGCACATTATTTGTTTTTTTGAACATCAAGATCATAAAAATTTCTTTCTTCAATACCCATCCTTTCTTCTTGTGCATATAGTTTCCTATACATGCTTTCTTCATCAAGCCTCCTTAATTTTCCTTCTCAATATCCTTGAGCCTTTCCTTGCTCAATACTTACAAAATCTTGTCTGATATCGTTGAAGTCCTTGCCATACTTCTCTAGTGCTTCCTCAAATAGATTTGCTTCAGAGGCTGACCATTCCTCCATCTCATCACGGCACAGCACAGGTCCCGTAGCAGGTATGAGTGAGCACAGCGCCTTGCTGATGTCGTAGTTGTGTTTGTGTAAGGTGTCCATGGCGTGAAACTGTGGGTGACAGTAAATACCATAAATACCTAAAGCCAATCACACTTAAAACTAAAATCCAGGTAATCAATACAACTTGAAAAGAACAACAAAAGGACAAGGACATCAAAATGATTTCTTCAAAATATAGTTAAAACATTACTTAACATGACAATCCCACACTGAATAGCATAAATATCTAATCCATCAATTCCCTCTTTCTCTCTCTCTCTACTCCAGTCATCCAAGAGAGGGCTCCTCTGGCACAACACTCACCAAGGTCACGTCTCTGGAGGCCGCAGCAGCACTCATATGAAGTGATGGCTGTTTGACGGAGGAGGAACAGTCAAGGGCTCTGGCAAAGGTTCCCACTGATCGGGACATAACAAGGAATTGGTCGATCTGCCTGTCTGTGAGGCCATGACAGGGGGTCCATACTAGGCTCTCCAGTTCCTCCATGTTGCGACCATCACTCTCCCCTACAGAAATGATGATACAGAAGGTCACAATTGAGAAAAGGAGCAAGGAACAGGTCAAGTGCTAATGATAATGATCAATCATGAGGATAAGGGTGGTTGATTAGGTGTGATGCATATGCCTGTCAGTTCTATAACTAATGCTAATAATGCTGTCAGTGTAAAACAAATCAAAAGTAACAGACAAACAATTGGTTGATTAGAAACATGAATAAATGGAAGGGAGCAGTGTTGGTATAGAGGTTTTAATTGTGACTATGTCTGTATGCAAACAAAAAGCAGCAGTCTCTGAAAGCATAAGGGAAAGTAAGATATAATGATGATGAAAATTTGTTTTAGAATAACCTACAAGACTTACCTTCTTTTAGCAGTGAGGTAATATCAGCCTGAAATCTTGACCCAACTCTAATTTCTCCCTTGTCTGCTAGTAAGGTCTTCTGCTGGGGATCGTAGACTAGCGAGTAGAAGAAGGTGTCCTGAGGGAGTATAAATGATTGCAAATGTGAGCCAGATACAACATGGAAGTAACAAATATCATTCATTTATTCCTAATAGTTACCACTTTACAATGTGATTTACTGCCTTCATGGCAATGAGATATTTAATTTTGTAAGTAATCATTTTCAATTTGACATTTCCTATTTATTTTTCAAATATGTACCGCTCTTCATCGGTGTATGAAATGGTTTATGCAATTACAGATGCACACATTCATTCAAGTTCAGCCATACTAACTCAGGAATTCCCTGTTAGCTTTTGCATCTGTTTTGGCCTGGAAACTGAGTAGGCCTTTTTAATTAAATTTTTTTTGTTGCCACTGTTGACAGCCTTCATATTATATATTATATCATATCCAAACACTCACATCCTTATTCAGGTAGGCGAGGAGCAGCTCTGTCTCGTTGAGCAGTGTCACGGTGCACTTGCCCCGGATGTGTGTTGCTGGCAGAGTCTCAATCTGCCGGGAGAGGAACAGCTCCCGATGTCTCAGTTGGTGTCTCTCCTGTGGGGTGAGGGTCTCCCCTGTGGGTGTGATGATGGAAGCACCCCCACCCACCTCCCCGCCCTCGCTGTCGCTCTCGTCCTCCTCTAAGGCACCTGTAGGGAGGAAGATGAAGGATGACTTGGGCACATGAATATGAAAGATGAATTAGAGACAAAAATTGAAGTATAAAGTAAGAAGAGAATAAATAACTGTGATCCTAGATGCAGGGATTTTGGTACTTACATTTTTCTCAGGTAATGATGAGAGGAATAATCAGGACAAAATGGTAAAATGTTTAGGTATCATGTATATGCATCACAATATCCAAATTTTTTAAGGTTATAGTGTGCTGGCTACTCAAGTAAAGGGGGAAGGGAAAGAGATAGGGAAGTGCATGGTAATATGAAACATGGGAATGGGAGTTGATGTGATAAAGAAAGCACAGTGTGTGGCTAAGGATGAACTTCAGAGGTAAGGATGAAAGCTAAAGTGAGTTTGTAGTTTGTAGAAGAGAAGAAAGAAAAATACAGAAATGGGATAGGGAGAAGACAGTGGAGAAAGGAAGGGTGTCACAGGACTATTGATATGAGAGAGAGAGAGAGAGAGAGAGAGAGAGAGAGAGAGAGAGAGAGAGAGAGAGAGAGAGAGAGAGAGAGAGAGAGAGAGAGAGAGAGAGAGAGAGAGAGAGTAGAATGAGAACTGAAAGAAAAATAAAATAAGGGATGGCAGAAGAGGGGTAGAAAGGAGCAGTGTGTATGTGTGTGCTTTTTCCTTCTTCCCAAGTTGCTAAGGGAAGATTTCAGTGCTGAGAAACACTTGTCACATGTGCACCAACACCTGGCAAGAGTGCAAGTCATCCAGTTGCACAAAACTGCCAATCCTACACCCTTTGTTAGTCTGCAGTTTCAAATACATGCACAAATGCCACACATGCATGAAAGCACACTCTGTACATACATACACGCACACACACAGGAAAAATGTTGGATCTCTAATAAAAATTTTAAACGCTGTAATGATTATTCAATTCAATGCATATATGCATTTCTATCACAATAACACTGCTGCAAAAAACTAGATAATGAAAATCAGTTAAGCAGAAACAGTATGTGTGATGATTGTAATGGCAATGACAAGCTGATAATAGTAGTCATATGATGATGGCGATGATGAAAATAGCAAAATGAGTCATTTTCCACACAGAACGTAACAGAGGTTGTTAAAAAGATTAAGCATCCCCCATCAGCTCACCAATTCTAAAGCCACAACAAAGAAGTGCTATAAAATAAATATTTTACAGCAAAACCACTTCTCAGTCCCACTTAATAGCTAAACTACCCTTAATAAAGCAGAGGCTAGTAAAAATCAATCAATCAATCAATAAGCCAATAAACAAAGATACTGAAGTGAATAAATAATTTGCTATATGAAAATATTTAGATGAAAATAAAAAAGATGAGACAAAAATGAGAGAGAGAGAGAGAGAGAGAGAGAGAGAGAGAGAGAGAGAGAGAGAGAGAGAGAGAGAGAGAGAGAGAGAGAGAGAGAGAGAGAGATTAATCACCAAATTAGTGCCATTCTGTGGGAGGTTGTATGTCAAGATGATGAAGGTTAATGAAGGCTAAGCTGTAAGGACACTAGTGCTCACCCCAACTAAGATAAGAGACAGATATCCAAATATTCTCTTCACTCCTTGTAAAGAAAGCCATTTTTGCACATTATTCAAAGCTGAGAAGAGTGCATCAGCTCAAAAACACCACCGCTCTCCCATTCCCTTCATACCATCCACTCCTTGCCTCCACCAAAGCCACCCACAGCACTCTAGTCAATCCTTAAACTTCCTTCTATTCTAGACCTTACAACATTCCAATCATTCCATCCCTCCTCCACCTTCATTATGTCCATACATTCATATTACTGAAGAATCACACAGACATGCCAAAACACTATTACTGCACTATATTCTTTTCTACCTTCACTGAAAAATTTGAGTGTTTTCACTAGACAACCTTCCTCCATAAAGAGTAGAAATGTTTTGATTTATAATATAACCATAAGAATTTAAAGCACCACAAAACTGTACACTATCAGCCTCCCTTCCATCACTCATCCCTTCACCATTCAAGCATACTAAACACAAAAACCTGAAGACAGACAGCACAAGTAGTGAGTAAAACCAATTTGTAAGAGCATTGTCTATATTGTTAAGCTACAACAAAATGTGGTTTCAGGACGTAACTGGCGTCTGTCTCCCATTAATGCCTCCAAAACCACCACCAGAATTGTTAATGGCATGTTCACTAGCAGGCCACTGAGTAGAAGATTCACTACTGTGCACTTCTACTACTGCTACCACTACTGGTCTACAAATGGTCATGATCAATAGAAGAGCAACGCTGCACTCACTCCCACTGCATTTTGCATTCATCCTTAATCTGAAGTTTTCTGATCTGCTGAGTCTCCTGACAACAAAAGACAAGTGACTGATACAAAACAGTTCAGAAAACACCCGAATGAAAGAAAATGCCACACACAGAGGAGGTGAGTACCAAAGGTTACTCAACTTCTGACTCTGATTGCACTATGCACTATACCATTACAAACCATGGTGCATTGATGTATTTACTACACAACAACAATAATAATAATAATCCCCACCACCATCACCACCACCACTCGAAACAGGCAACTGACGGATGGGAGTCAGGGGAGGGGGCAGGATATGTGGATGGGGGAGGGTGAGGGAGCAGGGAGGTTACCTTGCTGCGAGGCCTCCGAGGCGACACCCTCACTCAAAGGGGCTCCTGAGGTGTCCTGGGACTTTAACAGCTTCTTGAAACCACCACACAGGTCCCAGGTCCCTCCATGCCCATCTGGCAGGACGAGGCAGGGTGGGACAGGCAGACGGGCGGGCAGGACGGAAGAGAAAGCAGTTAAGCAACAGGGTGTACATAGCAACAAGCCACTGATGCTGCTCTGTGTGTTTGTGGGTAATCTGATGTGGGGTGTCAACGTTTGATTTGCTTACTGATCTGGTGTGTGTGTTTGTGTGTGTGTGTGTGTGTGTGTGTGTGTGTGTGTGTGTGTGTGTGTGTGTGTTGGTTGGTTGAAGTGAAAGATCCTTATTCTATTAACTGGTGGTGGAGAGGAGTGGCAAGTGACTATAGTGGTGGTAGGGGTAGTGGTGGTAGGAATGGCAACATGTTTAACCCTGTACAACATATCACTCCTGCATTACCACCACTGTTGTGTTAGTTGAGCAGAGTGGAGAGCAGCAGCTTCATGAGTGGGTCAACAGATTAAAAAGGAATTAAGTACTCAGATATGGCAGGTTAGTAGTGACAGCAAGCCGCACCTTACAACATTATCACAGTGTTAATCAGTGAGCAGAGACAGGCATTAAGTAGGGGGAAAGTAGCCAGATGTGTTAGGTACAGTATCCAAGGAAATAGCAGAGCCAAAGTGGTAGAACTATAATTCCAGGCTGGCAGACATTGGCTCCATTCCTAACAGAAGAATCACCATAGGATTAGTATTCATTCTAGTTCACCTGCATGTACTGTTGTCTCCCTATTCTTTTCCTCTTACTTTTCTTGAGACTCCATTATAAGTGGTCCAGGCAAACCTTACTCAGTCATGAAAAAAATTGTGGTTTCCTATTCTTTTCTAATACTTTGCTCTCTATTTTCCCCAGGTACTTTATCAATTGAGAAGCATTTTCCTCCAGTTCTAGCACTTCATAGAAATCTTATTGACTGTGACTTGTTTCATACTTCTTTTCTAATAACAACCCTTTTTAAATCACCCCACAAACTAAATCATGAAAAAAAGCTAATTTGGTAATACACTCCAAAGGTAAAATGCCATCACATCAAGTACCTCATATAACAATATCGATGAATAAGAATGCTAATAGCAAGTGTTTCAATATGCCAATGATGAGTGGTAGTCCACCAACCACCATCTTTCTGCAGCTGTTGTACTTTTATAATGAGGTACTCAAAGTCATGAGCTTAATATGTAATTCACACTTATGTATTTTCTTCTCTTTCCTGTGGAGAATCTCTGTTTACAACCCTAAACCCAATCAATTTAAATCCTCTAACCTCCTGACAGTCTTCTAATCAAACATACCACATTATAAACTCACATCACGATAAAAAAACTTAATATTCAGACAAAATTTTAAATACAGGGGGATGAGTGACCCATATTACTCAGCTACTGACTGCAAGTGTTTCATTCTTGTAACCCACCAAAGACCCAGCACAAGCAAATTTCCCAAGGTGTTTCAAGGTTACACAATACACACAGCAGCAACAAGAAGCCCAACACTCACCATGAAACCCCAAAGAATCACCTGGTTAGAAGAGATCCTTTACATTTACATTAGTGTTGTACTTCATAGGGAAACACATTACTGAAACACAGTAGAACAAAGCCTCACCCTGCACCTCAAGTTCTGCTCACCATTAATTGAGATAAGAGAGTAAACCAAAACCCAAGCCAGCCAACAGCAGTGACAAATGTTGAGGTCACTTGGAAATATCACAATACAACACATTAAAATAAATAGATTTAGTGTATTAGATTGAAATACACGCACATACACACACACATACACACACACACACACACACACACACACACACACACACACACAAAATATTAAGTTAATCACACAGTAGACCTGAAAACTGATACACAGGACAAGAATACAATATCATACAATACAATACTGTAAAATTACATAAAGTTAAATATTTAGTCAATAAAACATTAAAGTATTTATAAAGTAGAATGAGAGAGAGAGAGAGAGAGAGTGAGAGAGAGAGAGAGAGAGAGAGAGAGAGAGAGAGAGAGAGAGAGAGAGAGAGAGAGAGAGAAAAGGAGGAAAGACAAGATGAGAGGAGAGTGAGAGGA
>CM035197.1:15792893-15812282 GCA_020233015.1 Callinectes sapidus | reverse complement strand
AATAATAATAAATATATAATAATAATAATAATAATAATAATAATAATAATAATAATAATAATAACAACAACAACAACAACAATAATAATAGTCACTTGCAGAGTAAAGAGTGATAAGAAGTGGTGAAAGACAAAAGCTTGACAGGAAAGATGAAGAAATAAAATGAGGGAAAAAATATAACTTTAAATGTTTCGTAAGAAAACACACACACACACACACACACACACACACACACACACACACACACACACACACATTCCTACAGCATATACATTATAACAGATCCGCCTTGAAACTCTCTCTCTCTCTCTCACTCACACACACACACACACACACACACACACACACACACACACACACACACCTGGCAACACTGAGCACACTGTCATTAATTAAGTGGTGTGTTCCTCCTCTCCTCTCCCCCTCTCCCCTTCTCCCCTCTTCATGCCACCATTCCCACTGCTGCTGCTGCTGCTGCTTCCCCCTCCACCCCCCCCCTCCACCACCACACAACCCCCAATCCTCACGGTGACGCTCGTAATGGCTACACTTTTACCTTTTTTTTGGTGGTGTTTTTTTTTATATATCACTAGTTACGTATATATCCAGCGCGTTAATATTTGAGCTAAAAAATATATATATATGGATATGTGTTTATTTAGAGTAATTCTTCTTTCCCTTCTCCACTTCTAGAATCGTGATTATTTTTTTTTTTTTTTTTTTTTTTTTTTGCTAGCTATTACTTGCACTGTATTATACGTTTGCGCTCTCTCTCTCTCTCTCTTCTCCTCTCTCTCTCTCTCTCTCTCTCTCTCTCTCTCTCTCTCTCTCTCTCTCTCTCTCTCTCTCTCTCTCTCTCTCTCTCTCTCTCTCTCCATGCAAACAACTATGTATCATGTAAACCACAACTGTGATCACATACATACATACATACACACACACACACACACACACACACACACACACACACACACCGAAAATATATCGTTCTAATGCACTTTTCCTTTTTCTCTAACAAATAAAAGTTGATCTATTGCATTACACAACAACTGCCCTATACAAACAGGTCTACAATGAATTTTCTATTTTGCTTTTCTTTATTCTCCACTGGCAATTACTAAGGCAATCTATTTTTGTAATGGTCATATTCTTTTATTCCCCCACTTCCCTCTAAAAAAATATATATGTATAAATAAAATAGAATGATAACAAAGTGCATTCATACAGCACTTCACTTCACTTTACTTTACTTTCCTTAGTTTCATCTATGACCTTTACGTTTTCTGACTCTCACTTTTGATGCATTAAACATTTCTCCCCCTCATCGCAACGTTTAATATTATAGTCACTGTCCATGCCCTCCTTCCCCGGCCACTTGTACATCTCCCACGTCCGTCCTTCCTGTCACTGTTGTGTTTGTTTACTTCAAGTCACCCACCAACTCTCTCTCTCTCTCTCTCTCTGTCTCCCCCTCTCTCTCTCATCCATCTATTAATAATATTCCCCTTGTCTTCCACGCTCATGTCGTCACGTCGAAACATTTCCATCTAGCATCCTGTATTTCAGCGGAGCGTTTTAATTTCCTCCTGTTCGGTTGACATTACCACGCAGCTTTTAACCGATTCTTTGTTTTCACACGCCTGCCTTTTGACATTTCCAGCTTGTCACGCTCAGGTCACATCAGGTTAAAGTGCGCTCCTTCACGCTCACCTTGCTGTGTGTGTGGGGTGATGGAAGGGTGGGTACAGTGAGGGAGAGGATGGCTAAGTTCCCCCCAGGCACTGCCCCCACGCCTTGACCTCGCCGACTTGTGGGGGAGGGGGGGAGAGGACGGGGCGGGGTAAGAGGGGTGGAGGTGGAGACTTAAGGCGTTGTGGAGATTGACTGAGGATTTGTTGGTTGGTGGTGTGGGTGGGTGGGTTGGGGGAGTAATCACAGTTCATCTAAGTGTGTACGGTAAAATAATAATGGGATTGACAAGGAGTGGACACGCTCTTGGGTTACATTTTGCCCCTATTAATTTTAACAACGCGCCTGAGTAATTTATTTAATGCAAGCTTCAATGTGTAAACGCTGCACGGCCGATAGCGCCATGTTCTGCTGCAAGGAGACGCGTATGTGCTGCACTCGCTTTACCATCACGCCTTACCAATCACCTAATGACACACACACACACACACACACTTCATCATGACCCAGAAAATAACACCCACTGAATATGCTAGTGAAAAATTCTATCATTTTTATCAGAGTACTACCAGCCATCAACATCCGTTTTCTCTATTGAGGCGCATCAGCTTTCATCACTGCTGTTACTATTACCATCACTACTTCACCATCTGCCACTGATCGGTATGCAACTATAATGCAGCAAAGGCAGTGGTAGTGGTAGCCTGTACAACAAACACACCATACTGTGCCCCCGTCAAGGCCAGGCTGCACTATCAGTCCTCTGGGTGTCTGCTCCATGCAATATTTAGGGATAGGAGCAACAGAACAGCAAGTCAGAACAGCCCCAGTCAATACAGCTGTGGTATTATGAAGTATCAAATCAATAATAAGTGTTCTCATCCTGCTACCACATGCAAAAGATACGTCCCTGGCGATTAGTGACGAAGTGCAGCCAATATATATGCACTGCCACACACAGCTTCTCGTCTCCATCCCTAATGATATGCGTCACTATATACTATATAGACACCACACACTTGTGCAAACTGGTACTGGTAAGAGCTGAGTACAAAATTATATGACACTTTAAAGAAATAACCACCATCCCTCCTCTTCACTATCGAGAACTACATATTTGTGAGATGGGAAAAAAGTGAAGCATAGCAGAGACTGTCTGAGTAAATGGTATTCTGAAGTTACTGGTTATGCTTTCCTCTCGTGAAACTTTATGCAATCACGGTAAAAACCTTCCCACCTGGCAACACAAAAATGAGCGCTATGTATAAAGTATATTTTGAAGAAGCAAAACTGAAATTTCAAGAGGGTTCTCACAAAAAAACTTGGAAGCAGAAGTAATTACACATGGCAGTTCAATGGGGGCATTATAGTGTGTGTGTGTGTGTGTGTGTGTGTGTGTGTGTGTGTGTGTGTATAAAGATACAAGTAAGAGAAGAAGGCATACATTTAAAACGCAACTATGTAGACAAGAAGCATAAAACTGTCCATAAATCAATGGTAAGAGTTAACTGTCCCTGCTTGACATCTTGCTCTCCACAGGATATACTTCAAACAGGATGCTTACTATAAAAAAAACACTATCATGTATGTTTTTTTTCTTCTTGTTTACCTAGAACACTTATTGTTATCATACTCATTCCCATCTTCATAACACGCACGCACGCACCCAACCCCCACCCCCACCCACACACACTGTATCCTCGCATCACTTTCATCACACCTCTTTCCATCACAGACTGTACTACTTCGATAACTGGGGGAAAAAAATTACTAATCTCTTCAAGGTACACTTCCCCTTAGAACTGGACTTCACACATTCAATAGTCTGATAGCAGAACACTTCAAGCTTATACAATAGATAACCACACCAAGGTGACACACGCGAGAGAAACCTGGCAACAAAGATTAGTTCTAAGTTGGTATTTCTTTGTTTCTCAAAGTGTGCCTCCTTAGCAAGTCAGTATGGAGACAGGCCTTGCTAAGGTCATATGTAATAAGATAATAAACAAAGCACCAGTGAAGTTTCCTCTTTTAGAAGTAACACAGCAGCAGAGACATGCGCGTGTGTGTGTGTGTGTGTGTGTGTGTGTTGTTCAAAATACCTGCCTAAACTGGAAAAAAATTAATAAAAATATCTTTACAAACTAAGCACATTGTTCTTTACTAGCCACAGAATAGTACATCTTTGGAATGTATACTTGGTTATTAATTGTTGCATTCACTGTAGTTTCCACAAAGTATTTCAATATATGGCAACACTTTCTCTAACAACATGCATGCAGTGTCCTTAATTTAACACAATGTAGCAACTCATAGAATGCAAAAAAATAGATATATCATGTCAAACTGAGAAAACGTAAAGTGTGGTTCTCATTACCACCATACATGTAGCACAAGTCAAAGCACCAATGAATTAACTCATTAATGCATGGCCAGGTTTGAGTGAATACTACAGTACAATTATAGGAGAGGTGTGTGGTATGCCCTGAAAGAATTTTTCATTGGTTCTAAATCTTTACTCATTAAATTTCCTTCCCTGTGCAGTGTAGCAAGTCATAGAATCTTATGAGTCAAGAAAAAAACTGAGGAAAATGAGCAAAAAATAAGATGTAAGACAAGATATCACTGCAAAAACATAAAACTAAGTAAAAGATTTAACAGTATACTTAATACTAGATTAAGTCATTTCCCTATGCTCAAGCAATGTTTTCTGACAGTAAACACCATTCTGCCACACAATCATTTGTAAGCCCATCTCTAACTCGGACAACATGGTGAAGAGCCAAATAAAATGCTACCTATAACCTAATTACTTGTATTTGCACTGGTCTGAAACACCTTATTACCAATGAATGATGAAACACAAGGCTAACTATCAATGACAAGACCCACATATCATTACATCACTATGACTGATCAGTCAACACCAAGGCACAACACCCTGACGAGCAACCAAGAACTCAAAACATCCCATTGCACATACATTTCCTTCTCGTTTTCAGGAAATGTACAGCACAAACCAAATAATGGCATAGGTGACTCTTGCCCTTTAATACATCCCACCCAACCTAGAGCAGGAAGCAATTCCCCCTCTCTTTCATCTCACTCTCATCACCACAAAGGATTATTGGTGTGGAAACAAGTGTACTGTATACCCACAACCCACCATCACAACCTACATAGTTTGTAATATAAAACTGTAGAATACATATTGAAATGTAGTGACAAAAGAATATGTACATCTATGAAATCTTTACAAAAGGATCCTACCTGTCAAAAATTTTATATGCTCACAAATTCTATCCATCTCTTGCATATTTACAACAATATTAATAATGCATCTCTTTCTCTCAGTGTTTGGTCTTATTCTACCGATAAGTAGTGCACCACAAAGTGGCTGATAGTACACCACCAGCCCTGGTTATACTAAACAAGTTGCTATTTTTGTGTTCTTCCAAAGTAACACAAATTATTCACAATTCATACACACACACATACACAATTAAGTCTCCATTAATTCAAGTATGGTAAACTTACAAAAATATGCATTTTAAAAATACAACATGGGTGTAGCACTACACCTCCCATTATTGTAGTAATTGTATTCCAAAAGAGTAATGAGCACACGTACCTTATTTAACTCCTCTATTCTTCTAATTTGATATGGTGATGTGGATGAGGTTTCAAAATATACATAATCTGTAAGGCAAAAAAATACACATTAGGATATTGTGAAGACAAATACATAATGAACATGAAATTCACGAGTCAATCAATGACAAAAGTAAACATAATCAGGTAATAACACTAAAGGAATATAAACTTTCACATGAATTAATTAATGTAGATTTATGTAGATGGCAGGACCAACCCATTATAGCCAGACTTATTCACATATAATACTTTCTTCAATATTCTGTAACAAAGAGATAAATATGCATAGACACTTTTTACAAAATAAATCATTAAAAACACAGCAAATAATCCCTTATCCCTCCCGCTTCCTTACCACCCACATAAGAACCAATCAACACTCAAGAACACATGTAGATTCTTCTTAACCCATAGACCAACCAACACTCAAAAACACATGTAGCTTCTTAAACCACACACCAAACCTCACATACAAACCCAGTCCCACTCACACTCAAACACACACAAACACAGATGTCTCTAAAATATACCTTCTGACTAATAATAATAACTCAAGTCTTCCTACCTTTCAGTGCACCAAGCATACAATTCCCAGTAAGGATAGTAGCCCCCTCTCCACCCACACGAGCATATTCAAAGAACGGGTTAAAATCTATACAACAGTGGAATCAGACTAATTTGGTACTTGAGGTGTTGGCTGTACCTGTCCACACTGTTACCACCTTAACCCCAGAGTGAAGTGACCTGACAATGGCCAGCAGGGCACAGCCAGGGGAATTCACATGTTAGGGTCACTGAGGTGGCACCACTGCACAGCTAATGCGTGTTACAGTGTGTTTCAGAAGATAATTATGAAGTTGTTGTTCCATCCATTGAATCGAAAGCCATTAAAAAAAACAGCTGTATAAAACTACTATTATTTTGGAATAATTAAGGCAAAAGATGATTATGTTGAGTGAGAGAGTAGTGATCATATGCTTACCAACTATAAACATCCCGATGTGTGGGGCAGGAACAACCAACACCCTCAATACTACCAAGTTAGTCTGGCTCCACTATAACACATCAGCATAAAAATGAAAAAAGAAAAAGACAACAAATCTTCACTGAACACACAACACAAGGACCCATACCACAGCACACACACTCATCTCTCTCTCTCTCTCTCTTCACACCAAGGATCTTTTAAACAGGCAATACCATTCCACAGCCATCATTGTTTCTGTAATTCAAGTGTTCTAAATAATGCAGCCACCGGTACGACAGGTACCAACACTCCATTAAAAGGTCAGTTTCTCAACTTTGTCCCAAGTCTTATAGCCAAAGGGCACCTTGTTTTTAGCACACTGAACTTTTATATCATTCCTGAATTTATCTTGAATCAATATAATGACAGATAAAGTAAAAACAAATTAAAATACTGATTTCTTTTCAAAGTAATATGCACAATTTTATTACAATAGCTTCCCATCACTGTTCCTAAAATTTTCATTACAACATACTAAAGTTTGTTTACTTCATACCTACAACACACCCTTACTGACATCAAATTCCAACAGTTTTCAAGCAACGCAACATTGATAAGCTAAGCTCTCCTCTAGATCACCCAAGTAACTCACAAACTCAACCCTTTTTCCATAGTTACCAAAAATATCTAAACTGGGTACAAGTTGCAAATTATACTCTTTTCATACATTCTTTTCTTACAGATGCCAATAAAGATTCCATGCATTGCTACTGATATTATTTGTCTCGTATCGCAGTGAACAAGAGTTAATAGTGATGCACCAAGTGTCTAAGTAATTTACTCACACATCTATCATCTCATGTAACTAACCAATGCTAATACAAACAAACAAACAAACTCTACAATAGTGATTCTAATTCCATATCATACTAACTTAGCCCTTCAAATCAAACACTCCTTTGGTTAGACTGAAATGATGGTAAGATCGTAAAATGCTTCAATTGACATTAAAATCCAAAACTAAGTCCTAACTATCACACACTCTGGTATCTAATATGACAAACCAATTAGCTACACACCTTCTAGTACCTCCCTTGACTAACCATTGGCACAACAAAATGACCACATATTCCTTATCATTTCATGTGACTAAGCACCAGATTCCTGGATTATAAACATGCCCTTTAATACATTTATTCTACATGACTAGCTGGCTGTGTAAATCTTTAAGGTATGCTATGACTGACCGACAACTGATTTACTCACCATCCAGTCAGCAAAGTGCTTAAATAACTCAAATATTGCCTACCTTTTCAGAACTATTTCTCTCAAGACCTCTCTTACTAAGTGAACAAAAAATAAATAAAAATATTACATACAATCACCATCAGACCATCACAGTCACCACCTGCACCCCCCCCTATGAAATCGAGAGAAAAAATGGAAATGAGGTGCTATAATAGCTTAAGCCAAACAGCACCACAAGGGTTAATATGAGAATATTACATCTCCCACCAGACAACTAGGTAGGTATGGCAAGGATTCAAACCCAGGCTTACTACATGCACCAGAGGCCCAAAACCTAACCTAACCTAACCTTTACCAACCAACCCAGCCCCCCTGAAGTCAAGATATAAACTAAAAAGGACTGGGAAAGCACACACAGCCAAACCCTCCATTTCTGACATTACTTCTTATGCTGCAAAAAGGTCAATCTATATCTTTTATTTATTACGTCTGTTTTGTCTCCCTCAGCACACTCATAACTGGACAGAACTTCATGCCTGTTTGTGAGAAGTGTTGTTAGAATAAGAGTGACACAAGCTTTTTTTTTCAAGTAATCTATATTCTATCTAGTTATCAGCAGTAATATTAATCACTAGGAAGAGTAAAAAATGCTTACTGCACCTCACAAAACTGCCCAACATCATTCCTGTCCATCACCCTTCATTAAAGAAAATCAAGATTAACACGACACCTAACAAATAATCCCTGCAGCAACAAAATGTAAATTAAATAACCAACTAAGTTTACTCACTTGAATGTAAAAGCTACGAATAAGAAATTAACTTACAAATACACAAACTGAAAATGTTATAATGAACTAACAGGAGAGAGAGAGAGAGAGAGAGAGAGAGAGAGAGAGAGAGAGAGAGAGAGAGAGAGAGAGAGAGAGAGAGAGAGAGAGAGAGAGGGTGATTAAGGGGAAAGGGCAGGCACAACACAAGAAAGGATACACTTGGTAGGTACAAAATAGGGCAAGTCAAGTTTATCAAGACGAGAGCAGTCAGGTTTGACAAGACAAGTGTGTGTGAGGTGCCAAGACACATGTTTGGGAGGTGCTGTCTTCCCTTCCTTCCTTCTTTGCCTTTCAGTGCTGCTGAAGTCACTTTCTCATGGAGGAAGGATAAGTAAAACAAGAAAAGAAATGAAAACAAGAATAAAAACCAACAATGTGACAGTTACGGGAGAATGGCATACTGTTAAATGCAACTAAACATTTCCTGTGCATCGTGACTTGCAAAAGAAGTAAAACAAAGGAATGAAACTGAAAGATAAAAAATCTAGTACATAACCCAGAAATACTTCCAGTCTCACATAAATTACATTGCTTATAAATATTACCTACTCCACACTATTCCTAATTTTTTCCTACATTGTGCCATGGTTTCTCCATCCAGGTGTGGTGTGACATTACCATTCAGCAGCAGCAAGTAGCCACACGTCCACTGTGAAGGGTGCAACTGCAAGCCAACCAGGAAGGCAACACCACACTTTTATCCCTTAAGAATCACTGCCTGGTGGAGAGAACCCCACTCTGGAATCTAGACTCAAAACCTACTAGATGTCACCAGACCACATTTGCTACTCCACTCAGCTACAAAATCAATATAACTATCAATCCAAGAACACTCAGTGCATCTATCTGGCTACTCAAGGATAAAAAATATACAAACATTTTAAAACAAATATTGGAATCAATTTAAAAATGACGTTATATAACAGATCACTTCAAAACAAACTAAAATATGAATTTCAAAGTTGAAATAATTTCATAGAGAATATAAAACATGTAATACAATATAAAATAAATTAAAGAAAGTAATCATAAAAGAACAACCATTTACTTGTAAGAACTTTGCACTGAAAATCTGTATTAGATACAAATTCTGCCGAGCACTTGTAGCAGCCAGCATTCACTGTTTACAGCTTGGCAGGATCCCACTTACAAGAGCCTATTTGTGTAGGCTTGCATCTGTCTAGTCTTCTCTTCTCCATCTTAATTATGTATATTACAAAGACTCTCTTGGCTGTACCTCAAGAATAGGACTCACTTGATAGTTGGTTCCTTATGGTAAAGCATCAGCTATCACACTGAGTCAGCGGCATTCCCTTAAAATTAACACTTTAGTGCAGTAGCTAGAAAGGAGCGAACTCACCTCTTATTCCTTCCATAAGAAGGAGAACCTCTGGAATTCATTGGTCTGAAAGGAATGATCCTTTCCTATGGAACATTTAATTGTCTAAAACAGTAAGTAATACATCATGGAGTGTATTCACTGTAGCGGTCACCTGCTGGTCGCCCAGCCAGCCTTTCCCTACGGAGCGAGCTCAGAGCTCACAGACCGATCTTCGGGTAGGGCTGAAACCACATCACACACTACACACCGGGACAGTGAGGCCACAACCTCTCAAGTTACATCCCGTACCTACTTGCTGCTAAGTGAACAGGGACTAGATACACATTAAGAAGCTTGCCCATTTGCCTCGCCACGCCCAGGACTTGAACCTGGGCCCTCTCGGATGTGAGCCGGGCATGCTAACCACTGCATTATGCGCTTTGTGTACATAAAACATGAAGAAAACCCCATTAATCTGTGATTGGAAAGAGTTATGCAAAGATTTCCAAATGGTGGCCAATTTAGTTCTAGATACATTGTGAAATTCTTCCCTGCACACTCAAGTGAGGAAAAGAAACAAAGGAGCCAACTGTGAAGTTCTACTGCAAATGACGACTGAATTTATCACCAATAGGTATACTAGACAAAACATGCAGTGACAGGGCAATCAAGGCCAACCAATATCAACTCAGGTCTTGGAGGTTACTTGTGACTGAATTGATGCAATGTCAGACTCATGGCTCCATGAGTGTCCAAGGAGGTTCAGTCACTGGTGGAAGTCTCATGGCAAAATTGTTCCACCATTTCAGTGTTTCCATGATGCTTGAATGCAAAGATACTGACATAATACTCAAACATGTGAGTTTGAAGTTAGCAGTTTCTGATTTTTTAGTAAACAAACTCAACATGTCACTTTGTGAACGTATAAAAGTGGATTACTCAGTGACCTAAGATTATAATAGATGTTTGTAACCTATCTGGTATGAATGTTTGTATACATTCATTAAATAAATCATCAGGGCAGTTCTCAATATCTCTCGGTACATGGTGTCACGGACTCTGGCACAATGCCTAACAATGCCACCCGAGGACATCCAAACACAGCTACATAACATAAAAATGTAACAAAATGAGGGAAGCTGCAAGAGGCCATTAGACCTATTCATAGCAGTCCCTGTATGAACACCTCTGCCTATTTCCACCAATCATCCTCATTCATAAAGTTATCCAATATTCTTATAAAGCTTCCCAAAGCCTGAGCAACTAACAATATAATTATTGAGTCTGTTCCAATCAACTACTCTATTTGAAAACCAGTTCCATCCTATTTCTCCTCTAAACCTAAATTTCTCCAGCTTGAACCCGTTATTTCTGGTTATATCTTGATTATTGACCCTAAGAACCTTGCAAATGTCTCCTTTGTTATAACCTCTATACACTTAAATACTTCTATCAGGTTCCCCCTCAACCTTCGTCTCTCTAAGGAATGCATATTCAGTGCCTTTAATTTTGCTTTGTCGTACACTGTCACGGGATGAAGCTTTGACTCTATGAATGCCTTGTTCTTGACCTTGTACCTCACATCCTAACCTAATTAACTCATATTATGTGATGCTTCGTGTATGGTTAGGATACTAGAAGCAAGAGTGATCCAGATGGTTGTCATAGCAATAAGAACAGCAAGGCCACACATCTCTTTATATTCACCCACATAATCAGAATTGCAAAATATATCAACTGCTATTATGAAATGCTTACATTGAAATAAAAGAAACTTCAATACATAAAAAAGAATAAAAGAGCAGCTGTTGGGAAATGAAATTAAACAAAAGAATCACCCCTAACTGTGTTAACATGCTTATGTGTACTCAGGTGGAAAAACAATTGCACCACATACTTGGTTGGGAGAATAGACAAATCATTGATGCGTAAGCACAAGTTTATGGTGATTATGCCCCAAAGAAGTCAACAATCTACAAATGTATAAGAGGGGGAGAAACCTAAGTTGAAGATGAGCCTTGCAGTGGCAGGCCAACAACGTCAGTTTGTGAGGAAAACATTGATGCTGTTCGTGACTTGACTGAAAAGAACAGATGAATAACCACTGAATCGCTAGCAGATACACTCAACATCTTTATGGGCTCTGCACACATCATTCTTGTGGAGAGTTTGGGGCTAAGCAAGCTTTCCATAAGTGGGTCCCTAGATTGCTGCACCCAGATCAGCAGCAAACGAGGGCAGATCTTTCAATGGAAATTTTGAACAAGTTAGATGGGGACTTTGAAAACTTTTCTGCAAAGAATTGTGACAGTGGATGAACCACGGCTCTGCCAGTATGATCCCGGGGACAAAAAAACAAAGCAGTGGCTGCCCCAGGGTAGAAGTGGACCAATCAAAGCAAAATGTGAGTATTCGAGGAAGTCATGGTCAATGTCTTCTGGGATGCAGAGGGGAATTTGCTGGTTGACTTCCTCAAGAACAAGAAGACAATTACATGTACTTAATATGAAGGTGTTTTGAGAAAACTATCCAAAAAATCAGAGAAAAACACTATGGAAAGCTGCATCAACGTGTCCTCTTCCACCACAACAATGCACCCACTCATGGTGCTCGGCAACAAGAGCTGTGCAACGTGAATTTCGATGGGAAATCATCAGACATCTCCTTAAAACCCTGATTTAGCCCCATCCGATTTCCTTTTGAAAAATCATTAAAAGGGACCAATTTTGTATCAGTTGAAAATGTAAAAAGAGTTGCTCTGACATCGTTCAGATCACAAGATCCTCACTTCTACACAGACAGACTTGAAGGCTCATATCAACATTCACAGAAGTGTATTGACCTTAATGAAGGTTGAAAAATATAGATCATAACTGAAGTAGTTTTTTGGTACTATCCTTTTTCCACCAACTTTTTGAAGCCCCCTTGTGTGTGTATAATAACAAGATTTTCACCATTCCTCTATTCTCCTACACATAATTGAGGAGACATATCTCTATATTCCATTAGCGATTCTAAAAAGATTTCCTTAATAAATAACGGAAAAGGAAAGTATTGTCATAGCAGACTCTAGAGAACTCTATAAAAATCTGAAGATTCATATTATTTATATTAAATCAAATAATAAGGCTGCTATTACCATAACTTTTACCTGTCTGCCCAACCCAACCCAGAACAATATTTATGGTGACATAATATCTAACAGGTGATTGTACAGAGACTAATCACTGTCTTCCCACCCGTACGAGTGACGTCCTCGTCTTGCATACTTTCAGCTTCACCTTGCTATTCTTTTAATGTGACAACCTGGCCACTTCATGAAAATGGCATGCTTCCATAACACTTTACTAGACTAAGAAAAGGCACACAATGGGAACAATTCCCTAACTCTACAAATTTTCATAATGCACACACACACCTCTTTCAAGGGAACTTTTATGTATAAATTTTAACAATAAGACAGCAACGAATTCAGAATTATTAACAAATATGTAAAACTAAGGAATATACACAATTTTGGCAAATAACTTCAAATAAGCAATATGGAAGTTGAAAACCTTAAAATTTCCCCCCACACAGTCAAACTCAAGCAAAGTCTACAAGCTACATTTAGTTAGGTTAGGTTAAATTTGGTGAGGTTGTTAATTCTTTAAACGCACACAAGTTTTAAACAAGGAGGGATGGAACCCATCAAAAGGCCAGACAACACATTCTATGGTAAAGCCGTCTGCTTCTCATTAAGAACCACAACATTTGACAGAAGACAGGTCACATTCTATTCCTGGGGCATGAAAACTACATGACAACACTCCCAAATGCTTGAAATAAAGGATGTTTCACTTATATCTGCCATGGCCACACTCAAGCATGATATCACTGCCAAACCACTGTGTAGCTTACCATCTTCTAACAGTTTTCAGAGATGGCACACCCAAACAAAACCTAATTCACTGATGTGATTGGATCTCCTGTCTACTTAATTCCAGTGAGGCTTTGAGAGAGTGTGAGTGTGAGTGTGTGTGTGTGTGTGTGTGTGTGTGTGTAAGTGTCAATGTATGCACTCCCTGCTCTTCATGTACACAAGAGTTAAGTGAAGCAGCACATCACTACCCGCCCCCATCACCTCATCACCACCTACCTCACTCACTCACTCACTCACTCAGCAATGTTCAGTGTTCCCAGCCTCGGCGCGCACGACTCACTACTACTGCTAGCATGACCATGTATACAAACAACCCGCACGCACACACATACATACATACACACACATACACGTGTCAAAATACGCACACAAACACACACATACACCTCCTACCAAACCGCTCGTACGTACACACACACATACACACACGCACGTTTACGTACACAGACACACGAACATACACACGGCCCTTCTCACTTCACTTTTCACAATGTTTACATCCACCAAGCGTCCTGTCCACCCACGCCCACCGCCCGCCACGCCCACCCTACGCCCATCCCACGCCCCCACGTCCTCCCACGCCCACACGGCACCGCCAAATAGAGCTCCTGCATGTACGGGACTCGAAGTTTAAAGCGAGACCGGCGAGGGGGACGGAGGGGGACACGTCGAGGCCGCTCCGCCGCTACTCACCTCCCACGCGGTACATGTTACTCGCCATCTTGACCACTACATGCACACTTGCTCTACGAGTGAACGCCACGCTCCTCCACCGGCCCTGCTCTTCATCACCGCCGCCTAGGACGAGGGACGTGACGGGTGCCTCTGACAAGTCGCCATTTTCTCACTCTCTGAGACGCGTTCCAGCACCACGCCATGTGCGCACTTTTAATTATTACTTATTTGCTTTTGCATTGTTGTGGCCCATAAAGGTCTTGTAAAATATATTTGCTGTATCAGTTCAAGGTACGATACATTGTTTGCCCACTTCCTTGCCGTGATAGAGCGGTGGTGGGGTGGTAATAATGTTTTACAAGACCTTGTGGCGCGCGGCGGAGTTGGCGCCTCGGAACATAAATTTGGTGACGTCACAGTCTGCCTCGCGCCAGACAAAGCCATTACTGCTTACTGCCTCTTGTACACTTATTGCAAGCGTGCAGGCAGTTTAGCATGAACCTATGATGTACATGAGGCCATAGTGAACAACGAAAAGCAAGAAATCCCCGGGACAGAGGTGTGAGGTACAAGATATTACAAATTTATGACCAGAGCCGTGATATGATCAGGACTCGGCCACAGTTGCTGTATGCTTATTTGATGACATTACTTGAGAAAAATTCATTCCATTTTGGTGACATCCACACAAACGGATCAATGGCTCACTCAGCTACTGTATCACACGAGGTGACGCGCGAAATAAAAACCTACCAATATACATTTCCGTCTTGAGTTTGGCGCGTCAAATGTTCGCGGGCGGCTCGCGGTCGCAGCTGGCCACAGCTTCCAGAAATTTAGATTACTTTAATTACAAATTATTTATTTTGACTTCTTATATAGTTTAGGGCTATTTCCACATTATTTGCCGTTAGTATAGTATAGTTTGGGGGTGTTGGGAGGGCAAGAGAGGAGAGGTAGTCACCAGCAAGTCAGTGTAGAGATAAAAGTCGCGGGTGGTCAAGCTCGACACACAGAAATCCGGAACATTTACAAATGTGTCGACGGCCGCCGCGGCCAGCACACCCTCCACCCGCCTGTCTCCGCCGTCGTTGCCACCGCCGCCACCGCCACCATCAGAAGGATGTAATGAACTCAAGGAAATAAAGAAAAGACGCGTGGGGCGACGGAGTGAGGGTGTTGGGTAGTATGTAGAGGTGGGTCGCGGCGGGGCAAGTAGGGGCATCAACATCTTGGGGGGAGGGACCAGCAGTTCCCCTTACCGCTTCCTTCCCTCCCTCTCCCACGATCCCCCCCTACCCCACCCCTCCCTCTATCTCTCCTTTCCACCCTCCTCACTTCTCTCCCAGACTGCCTCCATCCTCCCTCACCCCTCCTTCCCGCCATCATTACCCTGCCCCTACCCACAGCCCACCACCCCTCCAAGAGCCCTCTCCTATACCTCCCCCCCCCTCTCTCTCTCTCTCTCTCTCTCTCTCTCTCTCTCTCTCTCTCTCTCCAGACATTGCTCGCACGCCGACTGCACAATATTGAAATTCCTTAACTTTTCCAGTGGTGAAACACAGCGCCAGTGGAACTCCCGCTCGTATGGTCCCGTGCAGGCTTATGTAAGTGGCGGGGCGGGGCGGGAGCCAATGAATGGTTGGGGGTTGTTGCTGGGGAAAGGGAGGGGAGTGTGGTGGCAATGAAGGAAGGAAGGAAGGAACGAGGAAGAGTGTATAGAGGAGCAGCAACGGTGAAGGAAAGAAGGCTCATTCGTGCGAAGGTTATAATGAAGCGTTGGACTAACATTGTTTGTCTGTTGTATTTATTTATTGATTTAATTTTCTGTGTGTGTGTGTGTGTGTGTGTGTGTGTGTGTGTGTGTGTGTGTGTGCTATAACGCGCCCGAGGTCCCACAAGCCGCGACAATAGAAAAGGGAGGGTGGGAGGAGGAAGGTAGACGCCGGTTCAGACAAACAAACAGACACGGGTAGACTGGCAGCAGCCGTAACAGCAGCAGGGACATGAGTGGCCTACCGCCTTACCGTTCCCCAGTCTGCCCTCCATATGCTGGTTTGACCCTTGGCGGCGACATGCTGGGTTACGCACCTCAAAACAGCGATGATATAGGCAGAAAATAGCCATGAGAGGGATGTCCGTTGTTCAGACACGTGACAACATAGGGAATTCAACACTTTTTGTCCCTTTTGTTATATCAGTTAAGATTTTTAGAAGACTACAAGGAAAAAACGCCACATCCTCGAAAAAAATTGTATCGTAGTAATTTCCAAGTCTCGAATTAGTAATAGATAAGTAAAGGTTGATTAAAAATAATACTGTATGTTGTATATTACAGTATTATCGGGGCGGGAAGTTGCGTCAAGCCTCAGATAAACTACGCTACCTCGCATACAAGGAAAGTGAATTTAAGTCCAGTAGAAAGCAATGATTCCTACACGTTTACTTGCATATCATTTGTTAGTCTTTATAGTTCAGAGCAAAGAGGAGACGACCGGATAGTTTGAGAATCATTGTAATGAGATGTGAGGCGAGAGAAGAGTAGGCATGGGGAGGAGAATCTTATAAAGGGAAGAGTGACAGTCTGAAAATAGAAGGGGAACGCCAAAAATACCTCGACAGGTTGGGGGAGGAAAGAATGGCAGGGAAGAGGCACTAGGTTTTTTTTTCAGTTATTATAAGCTTCACTACCAAATAAATACTCTGAAGAAAACAGCGAGTATGAAAGGTACATTGTATTCAGGAAGTGAGAGACATTTATGTGACAAGTAAAGGAAACAACTCATGTAATTACAACAGCAAAGGTGAGTTTTCGCATGAAACAAATGGAAAATAATGCTAAAAAGAACGTTATGCCAACTAACTTTGATACAAATATAATGACAAATAAATCAAGATAATTAAAGAAATAAAGCATAATAAGTAGTATTTGTTCCTTTACAAATGATGATGATGATGATGATGATGATATTGGCGATTCACGGAGAACCGATTTAGGTGTTGTGAGAGCGATGCAAAGCGAGTACAAAGTTGAAGAAGAGGTTTATGCTGTGTTGTTAGAACACTGCCTACTTATTTTCTAGTTATTCGTAAGTTGCTTGCTGTATACTTACGCTCTGGCAAGCTGTGTAATATTAGAGTTGCTGAAATCTGCACTATTTCAAGTTTGCAGAATCAATCTACGAATTTTGTTTCCTTGGATGAGGGACTGGAAGTGTGTTGGTAGATATTAGTGACTATGTTATTATTATTATTTTTTTTTTTTTTATACCAGAACGGTACTCATGGCGAACTGTTCAATGAAGATCTGCGTAATCCTAATCTGTTGTTCTAGTTATCCGGCATTTATTTGTTTGTTAGCTTGAGTAATATGATGAGCAGGTGCCAAAATTTTGCAGTGGTAAACTTTCTCGGTAGTGCATTACGTTATTTCCCCCGTCATGAGGACCATATAGTCAGGGCTGATAATACCTGGGCATGGGCATAGCACCTTTGTTAGATTGGTAGAGCGCATGGCTCGCCTCGTGTACAACAACTGTACAAGTGCGGGGAGACTGGATAGGTGTTGCCATTGGCTGCATGGAGACTATACCACACAGCGAGCTGCCATACCTGATCCTAAACTCCTGTTTGAGTGCCCACCACCTGGTAAGCAGGTTCACCAGGTGTTCATGCACGTCTCTGATGTACAGTTTGTTGAACTGTTCCTAACCTTCATCTCGTAGAAGGTTTCACTACCAACAATAAGGAAGCACGAATAAATAATCCTTGCTGTGGAAGGAGGAGTAAAATTTTACAACATAGTACATTTCAGAGCCGATATGAAAAAAGAAATAAAAAGAAATAAAGGAATAGATATTGTCACAGTTGCAATGGAACTTTGGTGATCGGATCCCAAGAGGTGTTTCCAGCTGTTCTTCACCGGGAAAGCCACGGCGACAGCAAAAAAACTCGGCTGGGAATGAACTGTAAGTGACAGATACGGTCACTGATAAGCCCACCCTCCCTTACTGACAGGAAACATGCACGATAAAAGTTAAGTTTAATGTCACACAGTGAGGGATATGACAATAACGTCATGGAGACGCAACGAGGGAGGTGGGCGGGATGTTGCATATATATTCAATGCTGATGACAAGGCCTTCCCTGCCGTTGATATGCATGGCGCCCACAAGCAAGAGCTGAAAAAAAGAGGAGGAAGAAAAGTAATCCTGTACAACACTGCACTACAATGTGTAAATTAATATACGTAACATGAATAATTCTGGCTTTGTGAGCGACCGAATAACGATGAGAATAATGCACCTCGTAACTTTTGATTGGAGTACACGCAGCGAACAGGTGAGGTTATGTAGGCACCGCCATTGAGATTACATGAAAATATTAGGTACACCTCCTGTGTAATGACGTTCAGCAGAGAGAGAGAGAGAGAGAGAGAGAGAGAGAGAGAGAGAGAGAGAGAGAGAGAGAGAGAGTGTGTGTGTGTGTTGCGAAAAAAAACAAGAGTTAATTATGTCAATATATTGTGTATGTCAAGATGTTTTATGAAACGAATGAACACATAATTATATTCAAACCTCGTGTGGAATTATGTACTGTGTGTGTGTGTGTGTGTGTGTATGTGTGTGTGTGTGTGTGTGTGTGTGTGTGTGTTGCTCGGCTGACGCGTTTGTGATTGGTGGTCGCATTTTATTATGTACGAACAAGTATACTACGTGTTGCGAATACAGAACAGAAACAAAATGAATGTACAAAAAAGGGTTTGGCGATTGTTGTGTGTGCTTGGCATCACACAACTACAGAGAGAGAGAGAGAGAGAGAGAGAGAGAGAGAGAGAGAGAGAGAGAGAGAGAGAGAGAGAGAGAGATGAATACTAAATTACCACAAAATATCAGAGTGGCTTTCAGTAATATAAGGAGATACGCGTCAATGATAATGAATTTCTCGTGTGTGTGGGGGTGGGTGGGGGGGTGTGGGGGGGTGGCTGGGCATGTGTGCAGAAATGTGAGAAAACTCGCACGATGTCTACAAAGAAAGACAAAAGGGGAAGGGGAGAGCAGGAGAGCGAGGAGGAGGAGGAG
>CM035197.1:15678996-15718562 GCA_020233015.1 Callinectes sapidus | reverse complement strand
CAAGAGAGAGAGAGAGAGAGAGAGAGAGAGAGAGAGAGAGAGAGAGAGAGAGAGAGAGAGAGAGAGAGAGAGAGAGGGACAAACATACATAGCCTTTCCGGATATCTTATGGAAAACCCACCAACACTCGTGAACCGGACACACTGATGCTGATGCTGGTGCTGGTGCTGATGATGCTGCCGCCTCGTGACGATGACGGGGAGAGGGTGATGGGAAGTCTCGCTCTACACACATTGCTACGACCCTGAACTCACTCCTTCCTTCGTGGTGGGCAACAACAAGCCTCCCAGCCACCAAGGTTTCCCCACCATTCTCTTATTGGCTCTTATTCTCAAACACTTCTATGCTTCTTCACCTCCACTATTTCAAAAGGGCTTTATTTATATGTACACACGAGTTTCTTGGGGGGGGTATTTTTTACGGTTGTAGAGGCAGAGTGATGAGATTTCTTTCATTATTAACGTGGGGAACTGTGGGAACTGTGCTAATCATCTCTCTGTGTGGCTTTGGAAAAATAGTTGTCCATGGTGAGAGGGCAAAGGGTTTCTGAATACTGACCTTTGACAAACTTACGTGTATAAACAATATTCCTCTCGTCTTCTCAGCTGAGGAAGGAACGTTAGTGGTGGTAGGTTTGCGTTATTTATTTTGTGGATCTACCTGTGGAGAGTGGAATAATGAGAATAATAGTGTTTCGTTGTGTATTTGTACTTGAAGTGAACGTAAGGGGAAGTCCGTATTGTCATGAAGTTGTTTTGATGGGCAGTTTTCGTGACGAGAGAGAGAGAGAGAGAGAGAGAGAGAGAGAGAGAGAGAGAGAGAGAGAGAGAGAGAGAGAGATATTCTTACCTATTATGCGTTCCGTTCTTCATTACTATACTAAAATCATTTACTAAAGAAACAAGATGAGTTTCCTCTTACTTTCCAATCCTTAATCACTTCTAAGACACTACAATGCGTCCTTGTGGTGGGAATGGCGCAGCAGAACCACCACCACCACCACCACCACCACCACCACACACAGCTGTACTCTGAAACACTGCAGTCCGCACCTCCACAACTTTAAAAAGAGTGTGTGTGTGTGTGTGTGTGTGTGTGTGTGTGTGTGTGTGTGTGTGTGTGTGTGCGATTATTTTTCATTTTTAAGGCGGATCTAGTCACATATTAAGTGGATTTCTATATTATGAACAGGAAAAAAAAAAAAAAGAAACTCGCTTGAGAACTCGGTTAATCGTTTCTGTGGCCTTTGAAAGTTGTAGTGGTGAGAGAGCAAAGCGTTTCTAAATACGTGACTTGAGGTGCATCACGTCGCCTCTGCTGTGATTCCCTTCCCCAGCCACCGCCTCCTTGCTGTGGTGAGTCTTGCTTGGCTCGTATGCTCAACCACTTCTGTGCTTCACCTCTCCTATTTCAAAAGTCTGTTTAAAATTTATGCGAGTTCTTAAGGTGTTGTTTTGGCTCTAAAGGTAGAATGACAAGATTTTTACATTATTAACTGGAGAAACACTTGAAAATCCCGCTTATCTGTATGGCCTTGGAAAACAGTCGTGATGAGAGAAAAGGGTGTCTTAGCTTTCTCTTGCACTATAAAGCCATGTTTTTAACCCCTCCAGTACTGGGACACATTTCCATATTTATTCTGCTTATTATTAGTAAATTTTATGCAACTTCAGAAATTCATGTGGGGATCAAAATAGTGCAGACTGGCCATTATTCTTCTGACCTCCATAGACCCTTCCTGATGTCAGTAATATCGTCTAATCACACCCAAACTCGTGGTAAAAATGTATCCCAGTACTGAAGGGGTTAAGATTGTTTTTCTGTTAATACTGTTGAAGTTTTATTAATCTGTCACTAGAACTGAAAAGAAAAGGAAAAACACTAGAACAGTTGAGTGAGGCGGAGGAGCAGAATTGTTTCAGAAATTGCCCTAAATCTGACTGCATTGAAGCGGATCAGCTGGAAGGAAGGGCCAGCAGGCAGGGGAGGGGGACTGAGCGGTGAGAGTTGAAGTGAAGGAAGGTCAGGATTGTGTGCCCGTGGTGGTTTTTGTCACGGCGCGCCTCCGCTTGTAAAGATGAGCAAGGTAGTCTAGTGACTGGTCGGCTGTCAGGGTGAAGGAAGTGAACGAAAGATGATAAGGAAGTAAAGCAAAACAAGTCAACACAAGTAATGAAGACAAGTAAATCAAGATCAACAACTCGAATTTTGAGAGTCAAGATAAATAAATACGGCTAAGGAAAGGAAGGTAAAAAATAGGCAAGTTAAATTAGAAAGTTAGGACAAAATAGTAAGGATGAAGAACAAGTCAAACTAAACAGAGGTATTATGTTGTATATTTTCCAAGACACGCCTCTGACATGTTCGGAATTTCTGGTCTAGTATACAAACGGTTTAGGAAAGTAAAGCAAAAATAGGCAAGTCAAATGGAAAAGTCAGGATAAACTCGTAAAGCTGAAGAACAAGCCAAACTAAACAGATGTACCATGTTATATATTTCCCAAGACACGCCACTGACACGTTCGGAATTACTGGTCTAGTGTACGTAAAGGCAGGGTCTCTCAAACCGGTCTGCCAACACTCACTTTGGGGAGGAACATTGTGACGTCAACTGCCTCCCACAACCCTTTATTTTTATTTTTATTTTTATTATTTTTTTTTTTTATCACTCTGCTACGTTCGCGTGTATTATGTACTGTAGATGTCCCCGAGGCTTTCCTTACATTACACCTTACATTATACTTCAACTCTCACTGCGACCTACAATCCAACACAGTCCTAAAACAACGAAAAATTAATTAACAAACATCGACGAGAAAGATGGAAAAGATAATAATTAAGAAGAGTGTGTTTAAGAGTTTTTTAGTTGGTAGAATGCTTTGAGATGGTTGTGGGTTGAAACAAAAGACGTCTGCATGGGGTGGTGTGTCGAGAAGGAAGATGAACCAAATCGCAGGAAAAGTGTGAAGGGAACGTCTAATGTGTTGGCGCTGCAGTGACAAAATGAAGACTGCAACCACAAAAAAATGACACCTATCATTTCTACAAAGACAAGGACATGAGAGAGAGAGAGAGAGAGAGAGAGAGAGAGAGAGAGAGAGAGAGAGAGAGAGAGAGAGAGAGAGAGAGAGAGAGAGAGAGAGACGGCGTATACTGTTGTGGTGTTTCTGTTGCCTTCCTCGTGAGATTACTTAATGAGATGCTAAAAGATGCTAAACACTCGCGTTGCCTCCACCAGCGTCCGTGTGGGGGAAAGGATTAAACTCTAATTCCAGCAATCGATTCGTGCTTAATTTGATTCGCCTCCAGGTGTGCGGCAGAGAAGCGTGTTGGTATACGAGGAATGGGAGGAAGAATTATTAGGCCTGCTGGTGTGTGTATAGGCTGGACTATCACGTGTTACTCTACAGGATATGATTCACGTTTCTAGTAGGTAGATTTCTTCCACTCCACTCAAATATTCCACCCACCATAACGCCTCCATTAATATTTCTTCCATGTGTGATGAAGTCAGGTTTGGTTAGGGAAAGTTGTATCATTAGGGTACGTTATTTATTTATTTATTCATTCATTCACTCATTCATTTATACATTTATTAAAGTTTACATGGAGCAATCTTCGTGGACTGCATTGGCGTGGGTGGAGTTTTCCTGGAAGTGACTAATGACATGACGGGAGGAGGAAGCGAGGGATGCGAGGCGTGGCTGAAGGAGGAAGCAATGGTAATGAGGCGTTTGCGTTATCCCTGGGGACCAGTACGACCTCTAAACATTAATTTGTTCATGTCTGCTCTTGACCGACTGGCGCACTCATCACCACACGCCAGGCAGCCTCCTCCGCACACCCCCGCCCCCCGCCGTGTCTCAGTCCTCCCCACCCTCGCCTCCTCCTCTTCATGCCAGGGTGGGGGAGGGAAGTATTTGCGTCAATATGCACGGATTTCTATTACGAATGCGTTACGTTCTGCCTATACGCTGGAGTCGTTTGGTGGTCATTGACTGGAGGGAATTAGCTACGCTACACTACTCTTTAACTCTTTTTTTCCTTTCACATTTTTAACCCCTTCAGTACTGGGACGCATTTTTACCTTCAGTTTTGGGTACGGTTAGATGATTTTATTGACATTCGGAAAGATCTATGGAAGTCAGAAGATTAATGGCCAGGGTCTTCACTCATTTGATCCCCACACAAGTTTCTGAACCCGTACAAAATCTTCAAATATTAAGAAGAACAGATATGAAAGTGCATCATAGTACTGAAGGGGTTAAGAGTGAAAACTGTGGATATATATATTTGTATTTATTCTATTTTCATTATCATCATTGCTTTTTTCCACTGATATATCCTTCACCGAATTTCATTACATCCCGACACACACACACAGAAAAAAAAAAAAGAATAAATAAATAAAAATAAATGAAAAAAAAATAGAGAAAAGAGTTTATTCCTGAAGCATAGTGACAGTTACCGTATTCGTCCAAAGGGGAGAGAAAAGTTAAAAGCAAGTAATAGAGCAAACAGTGCATGGAAGGGAGGCGTAACTGGCCGTAGATCCCCCGTAAGCTGGGGTACTTCACTCCCCTCCTGCAGCAGGCAAGTGGTGTGTGACGAGGGAGAGAGAGAGAGGAGGGTGGTGGTGGGGGGGGGGGGCTGTGCTGAGCTGGGCTTGGGCTGGATTGGGCTACACCGAGTTAGACTGAACTAGCCTGGGCTGAGCTGGGCTGGAATGCGCTAGAATGAGTTGAGCTAGTCTGGAATGGGCTGTGCTGGGCTGAAACGCTAGTCTGAAATGGGCAGGACTGGGCTGATCTGATTAGGAATGCGCTAAGATGGTCTGAGTTAGCCTGGAATGGGCTGTGCTGGGCTGAAATGTGCTGGAATGGGCTGTGGTAGTCTGGAATAGGCTGGGCTGGTTTGAAACGCTAGTCTGGAATGCGCTAAGATGGTCTGAGTTAGCCTGGAATGGGCTGTGCTGGGCTGAAATGTGCTGGAATGGGCTGTGGTAGTCTGGAATAGGCTGGGCTGGTTTGAAACGCTAGTCTGGAATGCGCTAAGATGGTCTGAGTTAGCCTGGGATGTGCTGTGATGGGCTGGAATGGGCTGAACTAGTCTGGAATGGGCTGTGATGTGCTGACCTGGTTTGGAATGCGCTTGGATGGGGTGGATTTGTGTCGTCTGGATTTCAGTGGGTTGGACTTGGCTTGGTGGCGTAAGGATTGGATAGTTCTGAGAGGCCCATGTGTTGTGGCATTGATGCAGCGGGTAGCGTGATGGACGCAGCTGTTCCCTTCAGTATTAAGGGTGAGTGACCATCGGTACGGGGCACTGGGCCGGGGCGGGACGGGGCGGGGCGGGGCGGGGCCAGGCGAGGTCTTTAAAGAAGCAAACTGAAGAGGGTGGTAGAAGGTCGGTGGATTGAATTACGGCCAGCATACGCGTACAGTGTGTGTGTGTGTGTGTGTTTGTTGATGGTCTCAGTAGATTTTTCATAGTAAGTAATTATTTATTTTTCTGTAATGCTAAATGGAAACGGATTACGTGAAAATCAACTGGGATTAGGATAGATTATTATGCTACCGAGTTTTACGTCTATATAGCTCTCCCTAACATTAACTGTAACGTAGAATAACCAAACTTCATTGAATCTAGCTAAATCCTACCCAGTCACGCAAGGCTGGGCTGTTGCTACCTCTTTACGATGCCAAGACAGAGGAGGTTGCTGTGATCCCACGAGAGAGGATCTAATAATCTTATGAACCCGCCTTCTCAAAGATTTCAGCGGCTCATCTCGGTAATGGTAAAAATGACTTAGTTATCAAGGATGCTTTGAAGGTTTGCATCATAAAGTTAAATGAAACACATCAGGACTCATTGGTATTGAAGGGAGTCCAACTGAAAGCACTAAACGTATCAAAATTTAGATAGAAATCTCAAAGAAGGATCGAAACCCAATTAATTATGCATGTGGCCTTTAAAAATCATCCCCTTGAGGAACCAAAGCGTCTCAGGAACTCAAGAATTCAAATCTAGGCAAGTCTGAGGGAAGAGTGACAGAAGGACACCGCCATCCACACGTCTTAACGATAATAATAATAATGATAACAAAATAATAATAAAAACAACAACGCTGGCTTGTGGTGGGAAGGGACTGTAGCGGTGGTGAACTGCAGACTTGTCCTCGAAGTGACTAGGACAACAAGACTCCTGGGGTGTGTGTGGTGGGGCGTGGGAGGGGGTGGCGGTGGCGGTGGCAGCAAGGCCGTTGTGTATGGCATTTGTGAGGAGTAATGTGGTGTGGTGTGGTGTGGCGTGGTGTGACGTTGCTTGGCTTGGCGTGGCGTGGTGATGGTAGCGTTTGTTGATTGGTTTGACCGGTGGTGGATGGAGGGGCGGGTTGATGAGTGGCTGTCACGGGTAGGTTGGGGCCGGGGCCAGCAGGGTGGGTGGGTGGGTGGTGTGTCCCTTGCTGTATATAGTCTTTAGGTCAGGTTAGGGAGCGCCACGGGTTTAGTACGAGGATGCAACATGAAATTTCAACACACTGAGCCATCGATGTTGAGTTTAGAATTCTAATGGTGTAGTGAATTATTGCCTGCTTGAGAGAGAGAGAGAGAGAGAGAGAGAGAGAGAGAGAGAGAGAGAGAGAGAGAGAGAGAGAGAGAGAGAGAGAGAGAGAGAGAGAGTACGATTTATTTAAAGTTACATGCTTATTAAAAGAAAATAAAGATAAGTACTGATAGAAACTTTATTTGTAGGAGACGACTTTCTACGCAGTCACAGTAACATGCCATCCTTATCTCTAACCGTGTGTGTGTGTGTGTGTGTGTGTGTGTGTGTGTGTGTGTGTGTGTGTGTGTGTGTGTGTGTGTGTGCGCACTTACATTCATAACAAGGGCTGAGATGATGTGATGTGGAGTGAGGGAGGAAGGGTGGGACAGAGGGGAGTGGAGGGGAAGTGGCTGGGGGTGGGTGTGGGGGAGGTGAATCACGGCTATGTATGGCGAGAGAGCGAGGTGGTGGGTGGAAGTGAGGAAGCCGAGTCATGCTTGCCTGGTGTTGTGCTCCCAGACCCTCGGACCACGGGTGCTGCTGGGGGTGTGTGCTGCGTCTAACAGGTGTTCGTGGCAGGTGGGGGTGGAAGGAGAGGATAGAAGCAACGCTGGTATGGGCCGGTGTTATGAGGGGAGGAGGCGGTGCAGTAGCGACAGGCGGGTAGGGACTCCACACACACACACACACACACACACACACAAAGGCGCAGTAATGGATACCGCACACAGATGGATGGACAGACAATGCCCTCACAGCTTTAAACAGTGCCACCTCCGCCACCACCACCACCACCATCACCACCTTTACCACCATCACCATCTTCTCCTCTTCTGTGTGTGTGTGTGTGTGTGTGTGTGTGTGATGCATGGAGGTCGTGTCTCTCCCACTATCTCACTTCCCCTCTTTATTTTTCTCTTGGAGTTCACAAATGTTTCGCCCATCTCTCTCTCTTTATTTACCTCTCGATATTTTTCCTTTCCTTTCGTCCGCGCTTCCCTTTCCCCCCTCTTGCTTCCTTTCCCGTCCTGCTTCTCCACCCTTACTTTTTTCGTCCCTTTTTTTTATATTTCTCCATTGCAAAACTATCTTATTCATACAAAAATACATCAGGGAAACCTGCATGAAGTTAAAATTATCCTATACAAGTAAGTGGCAGGCTCTGTACTGTACACATAGAACGTACCTAATCATAGTATTCATAAATGCATCAAAACCTTATTGGCACATCACTAACAACCTGATTACCGAGTCTGTTCCCTTTGTATTATGCCTTTGTATTGAGTCAGAGTTAGTTCCAAGTAACAGCTACCTACACTTGCATGGACGTGAAGATTTGTTGTTAGTGTTGGGTTACTTAACGTGCGAGTAATCCCGTGAGATCATCCGTCGTCACCACCCACCTCTTGCCGTGTTTACTGAGACTCCGCGCTGACTCAATCATCTCTTCCAACTGACGCCAGCATTCCTTCGCCACGGCAACGTATTGGAAAACACACCGATTATTATTGGAAGAGAGAGAGAGAGAGAGAGAGAGAGAGAGAGAGAGAGAGAGAGAGAGAGAGACCAAGACTGACTTCTTCCTCGCATTCCTATTCTGTCCAACTCTCTAATGCAGGAGTTAACCAGTACTCTCAGTCATTCATTCCCTTTTCTGGTAAACTCTGGACCTCCTTACCTGCTTTTATATTTCCAACTTCCTATGACTTGACTTTATTTCCGAGACATTTGCCCTTGTCTTTTAGCTAACTACTTAAGGGAACTGGGAAATTAGTGGCCTTTTTATTTTCATTTCTCTCTCTCTTATTTATTTATTTATTTTTTTATTTTTTTATTTTATTTTTTTTTTGCCCTTGGCCGGCTTTCCCCCTGTTACATGAAAGAAAAGACCACATTTCTCACTGCCAAACGAAAATGCAAGAGGTATTTTTTTTTTTTTTTAATATTTTTCACTGATCATAGGGAGGATTGTTACTGGTGAAGGAGGAGGTTTGGAAGAGGCGGCCCAAGGTGGTGGAGGGAGAGACCAAGGCGTGGAAGGACGTGTGAGCTTAACCGTCGTGGTGTGGGCGGGGTGTGGGCTGGCGGGCGTGGGGTGATGGGGGCGTGGAGCGTGTGTCGTATATATTAATCACTGGAGAAGTTTTATTCATCCCAGGGGGCGCATTTCGTGTGTGTGTGTGTGTGTGTGTGTGTGTGTGTGTGTGTGTGTGTGTGTGTGTGTGTGTGTGTGTGTGAGGCTGAGTGGGACGGAAGGATGGTGTTGGATTCGTGGCAGGTGCAAGGGTGGTGGGTGACAAGGTGGTGGTGGTGGTGGTGGTGGTGGTGGTGGAAAAAGAAGGGGGGGAAAAAAGGAGAGAAAAAAAAAGCTTTTAAATGGAATTGTGAACGGAAAAAGTGTGAGAGTGGAAAGGAAGACTTAGGGAACGGAAAAGGAAGAGGAGGAGGAGGAGGAGGAGGAGGAGGAGAAGGAGGAGGAGGAGGAGGAGGAGGAGGAGGAGGAGGACTTACGTAGGGACAGTACATGTGTATTAAGAGAGAGAGAGAGAGAGAGAGAGAGAGAGAGAGAGAGAGAGAGAGAGAGAGAGAGAGAGAGAGAGAGAAAACTATCACCAAAATTGGAAAAAAAAGTGAAAAAATATACCGAGTGAGTTGGATTGTATGGTAATCGAGTGGTTAGTTAGACTGAATGGTAAGTGAAGTGTGTGTGTGTGTGTGTGTGTGTGTGTGTGTGTGTGTGTGTGTGTGTGTGTGTGGCAGTGTAGGAGCATTGAGGTGTGGGCGTAGGTAGTAGAGTGTAGTATGGTGAAAGGGGCGGGCAAGGTCGGTGTGTAGGGGGGGGGGGGGAGGGGGGCGGGCATAGCAGTGAAGGGGCGGTGCGTGGTGTTCTCTCGTTATGATGACATTTACACCCATGTTTGGAAACGCTTCTTCACTGCACCTCCACTGTTTCAAAAGGCTCCTTCCTGTTAAAGCATCACAAGTTTTCAAGAAGGTTTTTTTTAATGGCTCTAATGACAAATGAACTAGGTTGCTATATAATGGATGGGAGAAATACCCTTGAAAAAAACACGGCTTGTAATCTATGTGGCCTTTGAAAATAGTCGTGGAGAGAGAGAGAGAGAGAGAGAGAGAGAGAGAGAGAGAGAGAGAGAGAGAGAGAGAGAGAGAGAGAGAGAGAGAGCAAAGCGTTTCTAAATACAGACGTTACACCCACATTTCGAAACTCCACCTCCACTACTCTCCAAAGGCTCTTCATGAAGCTACACAAATTTTAAGACTGTTCCTGTGATTTCAGTAACAGATTGGTAACTTCTAAATTGTTATCGAAAAAAAAAAAACTACTCTTGATACCCGGGCTAATCAGCTTTGTGGCCTTTGAAAATTGTGATGTGACTCTACTTGAAGCTACACAAATTTTAATACTGTTCCTGTGATTTCAGTGACAGATTAGTAACTTCTAAATTGTTATCGAAAAAAAAAACTATTCTTGATACCCGGGCTAATCAGCTTTGTGTCCTTTGAAAATTGTGATGTGGCTCTCCTTGAAGCTACACAGATTTTAAGACCGTTTCCGTGATTTCAGTAACAGATTGGTAACTTCTAAACTGTTATCGAAAAAAAAAAAAAAACTACTCTTGATACCCGGGATATTCAGCTTTGTGGCCTTTGAAAATTATGATGTGGCTCTCCTTAAAGCTACACAGATTTTAAGACTGTTCCTGTGATTTCAGTAACAGATTAGTAACTTCTAAATTGTTATCGAAAAAAAAAAAAAAAAAACTACTCTTGATACCCGGGCTAATCAGCTTTGTGTCCTTTGAAAATTGTGATGTGGCTCTTCTTGAAGCTACACAAATTTTAAGACTGTTTCTGTGATTTCAGTGACATATTAGTAACTCTTCTACATTGATAACAGGAAGAACACCATTGAGACTGAGGTAATTAACTGTGTGGCCTTTGAAAATGGTGGGGGTGAGAGATAGGACTTGTAATAGATGTCAAATGTTTCTCCCCTTTATTCTTTTATTTATTTATTTATTTATTTTTATTATTATTATTATTTTTTTTTTTCTAGCAAGCCATTAGTGTAGATATAAAGGGGCTTAAAGGGTGCTTGTTTTATGATTAATGGAGAGTGTAAGAGCGATTCTGTACTATCGTTAGGATAAAACACCCATAAAAAACTCGAGTAATTGTACTTATCGTTCAAAAACAGTCGTAATGAAAGTCCTTTGTTTGAAAATATGAGTGTAATGTTTCCTTCTTATGTTGATATTGATGTGGAGGATGGAGGAAAAAGGAAGGGCTTTGTGTGTGTGTGTGTGTGTGTGTGTGTGTGTGTGTGTGTGTCACGGCGGATGTGACGATTCTGTCCTTACTTGACTCAAGGGTTTGGTGAAGGTTGGCTTTCTCTTCCTTTCCTTTCTTCCTTTGATTCTTTACCCCAATCTTTTATTCATGTATTTTTTTCCACTTTTGATTTCCATCCATCACAAAGCATCGCGTATTTATCTAGTGGGTGTGTGTGTTTCTTCCTGACGTGTTGTGTTCGTGCTGCGCGCCAACCTGATCTGGAGTGTCATTGTGGAAAACACGGGGAAACAGATGACTGGGATGAGTGATGAGGTGTTGGTGCGTCGGTGTCCACTCAACAGGTGTCGTCAGCGGGTGGTGGGCGGGATGAGTGAGTCCAGAGCAAGTGGGAGGGGCAGCGTGGCCTTCAACACTAGCCCGGAGCGACAGGCGAACCCGTGTGACGATACGGTGGAGGTAATGATCAGTGTTACGTCAAGCGCGATCGGTATTGTCTCGACGTGATGTATTGCGTCACTCCCTCGCCGGCTGTGCTCTCTTAACCCCTTCCGCCGCCTCTCATCCACTTCCCTTCCTCCTCAAACTCCCACCGCCTCCCCTTCCGCTCCTCCTCTCCCACATCCCACCATTCCCCCGCAGGTCACGGTTCAAGGGGCCTTCCTCAGCCTCATGGCCCAAGGCACAACCCTCCAGGGCCCGCCAGCCGCTTTCCACGTCCTCGTGCCTCTGCTGTTCATCCTGTTTCAGTGTCAGGAGAGCGGGGAGGGGGTGGTTGCGGTGGTGCCCGGGGCGGCGGATTGTGTGGCTTTTCTGTCTGGCTGGAGAGGGAGGGGGACGAGGGGGGACGTGTCTCGTGCCTGGCCACCTGACCCTGCCCTTGTAAGCCAAAGCCACTGCCGAGACAAGATGACGTCGTGTAGTCAGTGTGACTTCCAGATTGATTTACAATTACTCACAATTATTCAAACAACAGTAATGAACTCGTGTGTGTGTGTGTGTGTGTGTGTGTGTGTGTGTGTGTGTGTGTGTGTGTGTGTGTGTGTGTGTGTTCGTCCAGGAGGGGCGTTACGTGGAGATGGTGACGCGTGCCCGTGTTGTGCCGGAGTGTCCAAGAGAGAGAGAGACAATGTTATTTTGTACCCTGTAACACTCGTACAGACTCGGGTGACTCGTACAGACTCGACAGACCAGGGTGACAGGGATCATTTCGTAGTTACTAACCCATCATCGTTTCAAGATTGATTGGTCTGGTGGATTGATGTACTACGTAGTGTTCTGCAAAGTAAATAAAAATGTAATTCGTCACGTGTGTTGAGAAATTATTGGGTCGACCTGTTCGCTTTCCACATTATTCTTCCCATTGTTCCAGTATTATAAATACACTACAGCTATTTAGGAACTTATGCATTGACACGGTAACATACGAAGGGTAAGAGACTTGTATTCTCAAACACTTATGTGCTTCACCTTCACTATATCAAAAGACTTTATTTAAATTTACACTAGTATTACAATTGCTTTTTACGCTTTTAGGAACAGAGTGACAATATTCCTACATTATTAACTAGAGGAACACGTGAAAACCCCGCTGATCATCTCTGTGGCCTTGGGAAATAGTCGTGGTGAGAGAGTAAAGTGTTTCTGAATACTGACTAGGGTTATTTTATATAGCAAGTGAAAAACAAAAGTATATAAACCAGTATCTGTTGCACCGGGAAGTTTGTGATGCCAAGGATTCTGTACTTGAGACGTGCTGGGGACATGAGACGGAGTAAGAAGAGGGTGGGTCACTGTGGCGCCAGTTTGGGGGTTAGAAGGAGTGGCGTGATGGCTGCGGCGGCGGTGGTGATGGTAGTGCCCTTGGTGGTGGTGGTGGTGGGAGTGGTGCATGCTGGTGTACCGGCTTCATGAGATAGAAACACTTATATTTATTCATTTATTTGATGTAGATATATAGTATCCACCTTTATTTTATTTATTTTATTTTATTTTTATTTTAGCGAGAACAAGTCTTTGCACGGAATTAAAGAAAAGCTTCGACTAATTAATTAAGAGGATGAAAATGTGAACCTAAGAGACGAGCGATGGTATAGTAAAAGAAAACAAGAACAAGACCAGTTCAGTTCATGTGGCGTCTTGACTTTTTACCGTGTATGTGTGTGTGTGTGTGTGTGTGTGTGTCTGTGTGTGTGACTGCGAGCCTGCATGAGCCGATAAGCACACAGTAAGGAAGCAGAGTCATTAGGAGCAATTACTATCATTACCTGAAGGTGCTCTACGTACAGTACACATAAACCAACTGAGTGTATTTTCCCCTTGAGAGTATTCGAGACGGGGCTGTGTGAGTAAGGATGGCAGGGGAGTGGAGGGGGGGAAGGGGAGGGACAGGTGTGGCAGGGAGTGAACAACTGCGTAGGTGAGGAAGGTTACGCAAACAGGGGAGGGAGAAAGGGATGAGGAAATCAGGAGTAAGTGGAGTGAGTGAGGGCGAGGTAGATAGCGGAGTGGATGTGGCGGGATGGAGACGATAGTGTGGGTCTTGTTACCGCCTGACGGGGTGAGGGCAGAGGCGTGTGTGTGTAGGGTGGTGGTGGTTGTGATGGAGAGAGAGAGAGAGAGAGAGAGAGAGAGAGAGAGAGAGAGAGAGAGAGAGAGAGAGAGAGAGAGAGAGAGAGAGAGAGAGAGAGAGATGTTCCTAGGGCCACCATATTCTGAAACACTCTTGCATCGTACTTCTACTACGTATATTCCAAAGGCTCCAGCTGAAAGTATACGTGTTTTCATTGGGAGTTTGAATGGGTAGCGAAAGATTGACAAGATTTCTACACATTTCTATACATTTTTACCACGAGTTTTGGGTTTGATTAGTCGATTTTACTGACATTAGGAAGGGTCTATAGAGGTCGGAAAATTAATGGCCAGAATCTGTACTATTTTGATCCCCCACATGAGTTTCCGAAGCTGTATAAAATCGACAAACAATAAGCAGAATAAATATGAAAATACGTCTCAGTACTGAAGAGGTTAACAGGAGCAATATCCTTGAATACACCGGTTTAATCATCTATATAGTCGTTGAGAATAGCCGTGGTGAGGGAGCCGAGGGTTTCAGAATACCGGTAATAGCTGTGCGAGGTAGGGAGTGAGGAGAGAAGGGAGACTAATATTTGCTAAGTACTCGTAAAGCCACTTTTATCCGTAACATATGACTCACATAAACGTTTTTCACACCTACAGCATCAGCCATATAAGGAGTATCACTTACTTTTGCTACTTCGCACTCTAACACATGACGTACTATTATTTTAAACGACTCCACTCTTTTTGTTTATCCATATGAGCATTAAGTAGCCAAGGCAGCATCGCACATCATTCTCACTTAGAGCAAGGAAGCGGTTTACCTACACTCCCTCCCACACCACCACTCACTCCCTTGCAGCGCCACTGTTGAGTTAGACTTTCGAAAACCAGGCCGACATCACACAGAGCAGTCGTTCCTGAATTCACTCACATTGCTTCACATTTTCTACAGTAGATAGATAAATAGAATGAGAAAAACATATTCATTTGATTTTCCTACTTTTTAACGCAAAACCTAAATTTTCTACAGTAGACAGATAATTAGAATGAGAAAAACTTCATATTGATTTGATTTTTTGTACTTCTTAACCTATACCGAGATACAAAACCCGAATTAACCTTATGAATTCTGGAAGTACTTGATGAAAACAATGGTAAGAAATGTAATAAATAGGTGAGTGTATCGTACAAGGACTGACTGCCACGTGTGGGGCTGATGGCTTCTTACAGCTTCCCTTAAGTTTTGATATCCTTTATTTCTTAATAACAGCAGCTTTTCAATGAGGTGTTAGAGATTAATTTCTCGTTACAAGTGTGTAGTTCAGTGACGTCAGACTTGCAAGTGTGTGTGTGTGTGTGTGTGTGTGTGTGTGTGTGTGTGTGTGTGTGTGTGTGTGTGTGTGTGTGTTTTCCATCTCTCCCTTTTTTTTAGGCGTTTACTTAATTTATTTTTTTTAAAACTCCGCATGATTTTACTTTTTGTTTGGTTACCGTTAGAATTTGATGTGAAAGAATTTGATCAAACACTGAATCATTAAAGTCAATCAATTTCCTGTGTTTGTGGTCATTGAAATGTTCATCCATCTGTGTGTGTGGTGGAGAGAGAGAGAGAGAGAGAGAGAGAGAGAGAGAGAGAGAGAGAGTAGTATGTGTTGGAAAAATTTTCGTGTCAGATCAAAGCATAATTGTTAAAATGAATTAATTTCCTTTAATCATCAAACTTGTAGTCGTTAAATAACCATTAGAGGCAGAAATCCGGCACTGATGGATAGTGTGTGTGTGTGTGTGTGTGTGTGTGTGTGTGTGTGTGTGTGTGTATGTGTGTGTGTGTGTGTTGGAAATATGTTGACCGTGATTGATGTGCGTGTCATTATGGTGAGCAGCATGGGGTGAGGTGTGTTAGCTTCACGGAGGAAAGGCCTGTGGAAAATGCTGCAAAAAAATATACACTGTAAGATATCGCTGCTTAATTGCTTTGCCACACATAATTAACGAGGCAGATGAAAAAGCTCCCTCATCAATAAACTAATGAGTGTGAGATGTTGATTTTGTGCCGAACCTAATAGCGTCGATGAATAGTGAGAATGATGAAATGACCGCTTGGGAATCCTAAAAGGGAGGAAGGACAGACAGGCAAAATGATGTAGATGGATGTGAGGTTAACCCCTTCAGTACTGGGACGCATTTTTATCACGAGTTTTGGATGTGATAAGACGATTTTATTGGCACTAAAGAGGGTCTGTGGTGGTCAAAAGATTAATGGCAAGACTCTGTACTATTTTAATCGCCACATGACTTTATGAAGCTGTATAAAATCGGCAAATAATAAGCAGAATATTATGAAAATACTTTCCAGTACTGAATGGATTAAGTACCGTACCGGTGTGGCCTGCGTGGGTGTCCCGCACTCTGACTGACCTGAGTGGAAAGTTTGGAAAGGCCCATATCGTGCTGAAGAATCGTAAAGACTGATGATGATGATGATGATAAATTGATCTTTTCTGCTGTGTTTCTGACTGCAATGTTTGTTCGTATATAGAATTTTGGCAAAGCAGAAAATGATGTAATTGGATGATTAGTATAGTTGTACTTATCAATAGTACTTGCTGCTTCGTTTAGAATTTTTTTGTATGTTGTGTTTTACCACAACATTTTCCCCTTTTCTTGGGTGTGGTTAGGTTAGGTTAGCTATTCAGTATTCCTTGCAGCTCGGTATGTGCCGCTGTCAGGAGGTGATATGTATAGGGTGCAGCCGGCCCGTTCCCAGCCCACCCACGCTAAACCCCGCCCTGAGGAAAGTGTGTGTGTGTGTGTGTGTGTGTGTGTGTGTGTGTGTGTGTGTGTGTGTGTGTGTGTGTGTGTGTGTGTGTGTGTGTGTTCGCTCCATAAAATGCAGTATCTTTCATGACACAACTAGACGTTCTATGGATTCAGATTGCACGTGTCTTGAGGCAGGCACGTGCAGTGGGTATTGGAGTGTCCTGGAGGTCTATACATTTGTCCGCGCCGTGCAACGCCCTGAACCCAAGAACAACACATGCTGCTCCTGTTGATTGTCTCCCAGTGGCCTTTATGAAGAAAGGAATGGAGGAATTTGGAAAGTTTCGTGGCGTGCAAGGCCGTGAGGCAGAGTGTTTGTGGCGAGACAGTTCAACCACGAGACTCACGGATCGAGGAAAGGACTCTGTTTGGATGAGTCGATGGGAAAGGGAGGGGCGCCACCATACCGCGTCTCACCGATAATGGACTTTGTTGCCCCCGGGAATAATATTGATTCGACGGACGGGGAGGCGAGGGTGTGGTCGTGGCAGGCGGGACAAGGGAAGGAAAGGAAATCTTCCGGTGGCTTTTCGTGGAAGGGAAAAAGTCTATTTCTCTGAGTCATGTGGGACCAATATTGTATTGTGTATCGGATGCCTGTGTTTCCGACAGTGACGAGGGGCTCCCACACAGCGATAGACGTGTTGATGCATTTAGAGACTGACTTCATTTCCCTACAGTAATAAAAACAAAAACTATATTGTTACTGTGTTTCGATGCAGTGTGAGGACAGCAGCTTCACACATACTGCTGCGGGGGAGGCTGTGGCTCTCCGCCTTGGCTGCTAAGGTCATCACGCATGTAGCATTATAGTGGTAGTTCACTTTCATGTACCAAACTATACGCATCTCTTGTCTGTGCAATCTGATCATCGCCAACCACTGTGTTTGAGCTGGGCTAACTTTGTAGTAGACTTGACTCTCTCCCTGAGTATCCGGCCAACTTGTAAACAGAAGATTGATGGGCGGGATACTTCGTCCATTAACTTGTTCTGTTGCTCCTGTTGTTACCATTATCATTAGTGGTGTCTTGTTAACTTTACATACCTTTTTTAGAATTCGGGATTTTTTTTTCTACGTATCTCTTTCGTACTCAACAGTAGTTCTTGTGATAATGTGTGTCTTAAGTTGTAATTACGAGTTTCATAAGCCTTGTATTGCTGCCTTCAGGGAATCATTGTTCCGGTTAGATGTTCAGGTCATTGTTACATCGGAATCGTGTTATAAGACGATATAATATACGCCAGCTGTCCTCTGTGAAAGGCCTCAGCGCCCCCCTGGATCCCCTTCCGGTCTGATGCGGGTCGACCTTGCCTTTGTCCAGGTTTCTTATTGCTGTGTATTTGAAGACTCAGAGATGATGGTGATAATAGTGATTGATAGTGGTGGTGATGGTGGTGGTGGTGGTGGTGGTGTTGTGTGTGTAGTTGTTGTAGTCCTCAGTGGTCACCAGCACCCTCTTCCTGCTCTACACACACACACACACACACACACACACATTTGAGAGGGCGGCAGGCTGGCTGTGGCACGACATTGACTATAGCCGTGGTGTGGCGTGGTGGCGTGGGTGAGGCTTGGTGGGCGTGAAGGATGGGCGTGTGTGGCGGCGCCAGCTGGGATATGGCGTGGCAGGGTGGAAGAGAGGCGATGGATGGATGGGTGGGAGAGGCGGGTGGTGGAGACAGGCAGACAGACAGACGTGGGTGTCCTCAGGAAACTCTCATTATAGCCTGGTTGATCGTGATGCACTACCACCACCACCACCACCATCACCGCCGTCACCACCACCACCACCACCACTACTTCAAAAAACTAACCATCATAACCATCATCATTATTACAGTCAACACCACTATCATGTACTGGTTTATGACATCAGTACTGTTATTTAGATCTTTCTTGTTACCATCAACACCACGATCATCACCACCTCTGCTACCTCTACCACTGCCACCACAAATAACACCACCAGCACTGCCATACACACTACTATATATTCCTTTATCACTTCAAGAAATACAACCACAAACACTGTCATAATGTTCTGCCGCCGCCACCACCACCACCACCACCACGCAGAGATGAGAGAGCATTAACAGATATCGTATCGCATAGATAACCTTGTATGACCTCTCCTCAGTATCACTTCTTTCTATCTATTTCGTTTTATTTACTTTTTTTTGTCGAGAATTATCTGTTATCTATATCAGTGGCAATGATTATTATTATCTTCTCCCCTTCCTCCTCCTCCTTCTGTTCTTCTTCTTCTTCTTCTTCTTCTTCTTCTTCTTCTTCTTCTTCTTCTTCTGACTGCAGTATCTTTTGCACTTTTATCACAAACTTTGCCTCGCTCATATTTTTCGAATCTTATTTCCGTCTCCCTTATTTTCACTACATTCTTCTTGTCAATATACTCTCTCTCTCTCTCTCTCTCTCTCTCTCTCTCTCTCTCTCTCTCTCTCTCTCTCTCTCTCTCTCTCTCTCTCTCTCTCTCTCTCTCTCTTTTTTCTATACCTTACCACGTTTTGTAAAACATGCTAAATATTGAGGTTGTAAGGTTATTATGGTTCTATTGACAGATCAACATATTTACGTTATTTTGCCCAGAAATGCTATTTAGAATCTGGCTAAATAAATGTGACGAAATGTTCATGGTGAGAGAGCAAAGTATTATTTCGGAACACTGACCCATACCTCTCCTCCCATCGCCGTGTCTGCTGCGACAAACCCATGCATTATAGATAAGCTAAGCGGCGAAGATGCTTCCTAAACTCTAAAAACTCTAAAAAGTTTGAATCTCTCTCTCATCACAACTGTTTTCAAATGCCAAAGGGATGACTGGCTGGGTGTTTCTTCTCTTCATAACGTAGAAATGTTGTTTAATGTGTCACAAGAACCGTGAAAATGCCTTAAAAATCCAGATAGCTTCAACTAAAGCCTTTTATATGTATTGGCGGTGCAGCGCGAAAATGTGCCACCGATACTGTCCTGTAGCCCGTATTCTGAAATGCTTCTCTGTCATCACGACTGCTTTCAAAGGCCACGGAGATGACTTTTCAACTTTTCAACTGATGTTTCTTTTGTTGATAGTGTAGAAATCGTATTGGTATGTCACAATAATCGTAAACAACGCTCTTAAAAACCGGTTACCATCATTATATATAAAGTCTGTTGAAACCAGTGGGAATGCGACACATAAGTGCTCCAAAATACGAGTATGTTCCTGTAAGGCAGCGGCAAGCACAGCGTAGATCAGAAAGGCAGCCGCCGGACGCGCCACTGATGATGGAGGCGGCATGAGATCGCCTTCCGCTGCCTTCGAGATGCTCGCCGCGACGGGCCTCCTCTCTATAAAGATAGGGAAGGTGGAAGGCAGACTTTTCCTCCGTAATAGATAAGGACATGAGGACAGTGGTTCGCCGCGCTTGCCTTGACGCGCCATCACACTGCTACATTTTCCGTCGACCGTTTTTTTTTTCTTTCATCAACTTTTTCCGTCAACTACTTCTTTCCACCGTCGTCTGTTGCCATCTTCATCGTTCAAAAGAAGTGATCGTCTTCACGGAGAAGGGTAGTAGTCTTCTTTTGTTAGCTTATGATAATCTCTAGTTTGCAATATAATGACATGCTAAGTAAACCTCTGAATCGGTCTACGTATAATATTCACATCATACTCTTCATTAATTCCATGGAAAATGAAGCCAATATGGTATTGATTCAAGGATCAGATCATGTGTGACTTGAATTTCATTTGGTTCGAGTGAAGGGATACTATTGCCCATTACACACACACACACACACACACACACACACACACACACACACACACACACACACACACACACACACACACATCTCAGTTATTATCTATTTCGCATAGCAATTTAAACACATTGAAAACCGAAACATAGATTTTTGAAATTTCAGTAATGTAATTATGATTATATACCAAAGAAAATGAAGATGCTCTTCAAAACTTCCCGCTTCATCAAATGGAAAAGAATTTTACGTAAGTCTCTCTCTCTCTCTCTCTCTCTCTCTCTCTCTCTCTCTCTCTCTCTCTCTCTCTCTCTCTCTCTCTCTCTCTCTCTCTCTCTCTCTCTGATCCAATTCTTATTTAAAATTTACTCCTCCTCCTCCTCCTCTTACTCCTCCTCCTCCTCTTCCTCAGAGCAGGAGGAAGAGGAGTACGTCCCATCCCATTTTGCCATAAATAAGGGAGGCGAAGTAGGCTTTGTATAAATAATCAAGGGGAAGTAGAACCTCAAGATATGCGAGCAGCGTAACTTAAGGCGCGCCACAGACCGGGAAGACGAGGCGGCCTGTATGGGAGTCTGGAGGAAGGTAGATGGTCCGTACTCGCGGGATATTTCTTAAAGGGACACGAGGTAGTAGGAAGCAACAACAACAGACTTTCTTTTACCATACAAGTCTCACCGTAGATAAAGAGGAGTGAAAAAAAACAAGGAAAAGTAAAAAAAAAAACCTCTACGGAAAAGGAAAGGAGTAAAGGGAGTAAATAAATAACTACAATAGCGGTACAGTGGAACCACGTATACTCTGAGATCCCTATAAAGCGCATTGGTTCGAACCCTGGCCACGGTCTGAGGGGAGATTGGACTTCCACTCGGGGTAACAGTTCCCAAATGGGTGGGTTTTCAGATAGGAGGTCTCCATTAGGTGGTCTCCTTTAGCCCGTAAATTCCCGTAAAAAGCCCACATTGTATAAAAAAAAGAGGGGTACTCGTCCCATAAGTAAGGAAGATCGGTCTCTCCGTAGATAAGAAGGGGGAAGTGGTGCGTGTTTATGTATGTATGAGGAAGAATACGGTACAGCTCTTCCGTCCCTCGCAGATAAGGACGAGGAAGAGTGCACATGATATCATATTTTAGGAAGATAAGATAGGGCTCGTCATAGATAGGAATGGGGGAAGAATTGAAGGTTTATTATAGTGAGGGAGAAGACCGTTTGTGTACCATGCCTTCCCTTCATAGTTGTTAACCCTTGTCACTGCGATACAAGAAACACCACCAGAATGAATGCACGAACTGAGTAGTAGTAAGACAAATGAGTGTAGGTAAAGATGGTAAGGAAAAACTTGGGCTTAGTATCCCTGACCCAACCCATGTTTTTCCTTACCACCAATACATGAATTCTTTATAACCATATACAATAAATAAATAGATAAATAAATAAAATAAATTAAAAAGAAAAAAATAATAAAATAAATAAATAAAATAAATAAATAAATAGGGTGATGAAAAATAAAACACTTCTCGGCTTCTACTCAGTTCACATACAAGAATGGCTGTAGAACATATATAGATGTCTCAGAATTATCAGCAATAAATGAAATACTTAAGCAAATAGCAGTCAAAGGATTAAGGAAGAGGAAGATGAGGAGGAAGAGTGCTCGCTCCATGTATGAGGAAGATAAGATAAGGTTCTTCACAGATAAAACATAATGAACAGTTGAGGGTTTATGCGTGAAGATAAAGTCAATGTATACGTAATGCTGCTTCTCATAGTTTTGAATGGAGGGGACGTGGAAAAGTGCTCATTCCATATAAAGAAGACTGAATATCACGGAAAAATAAATGAAAGAAGTTGAAGGTGTATATGTGTGAAAGAAGCTTACGTATATAATATCTCTTCTTATAGTGAAGGTAGGAGACAATTTTGCATGTTCCATATAAGGAAGACTGAATAACGCTCCATAATAGACAAAGAAAGAAAAAAAGTTGAATGTCTATATGTGTGAAAGAAGCTTATGTATGATACCTCTTCTTATAGTGATGGTAGGAGACAATTTTGCACGTCCCATATAAGGAAGACTAAATAACACCCCCAAAATAGATAAAAGAGTGCTATCTGTGGAAGAAGCTTGCGTACAATGCCTCTTCTTAAAGTGATTATGGGAGACAATAGTGCACGTCCCATATAATAAGGAAGGCTGAGTATCGCCCTCCATTAAATATAAATGAGGAAGAGTTGAAGATCCATTGAAGAAGTTTATGCATAATACCTTATCTTATGGTAAAGGAGGAAGACAGAATGGTAGTCGTCCAATACATAATGAAGGTTGAGTAACACCCCCCAAATAGATGGAAATAGAGAAGAGTTAGGAAATTTAATCTGTATAATACCGCCTTTCATAGTTAATTAAGGGCGAGGAAGAAATGAGTGGTTATATTATGATTCGTGGGAGGGGATATTGTAATTCAGCTTTCTTCATGGGTGTTGGGGAGCAAGAACGGTAAATGTGTGTTTATACAAGGAAACGTTAGCTACATGTATTTTTAAGGAAAAACTCTATTATTATTCCTCTTCAGAAAAAAATGAAAAAAACTAAAACCAAACAATTTTACTTCACTGAACTGAATCTTACATGGTTAACAGACATCGTATCTTGCTGAACCTCACCTCACATCAATTAACCTAACAAGTTTTATCCAAATTTACGTTACTTCGCCTCATCTCACTATATAGACATACCAGTCCCAACCTAACCTAACCTAAACCAACCTAACCTAACCTAACCTAACCTAACCTAACATACACCAACCTAACCCTAACTCAAACCTTACGACCATAACCGTAACTAACGTTCCCCATAGATAAGAAAGGCGACAGACAGGCTGCAGACACCACCACCACCATCTCCACCACCACCACCGCCACCGCCACAGCAACACCCACCATTCCTCTCTGTTGAGTCATTCGGCCAGCCTCGCATTAAACGCTACACTTGTCGTCAACAGCCTTTCAGTTATTTCACCACACAACGACAATCGCGTCTGGGCACACGCGGACCCGAGTGCCAAGTGTGTGCGTGTGGTGGGGAGAAGACAGGGTGATGAAAAAACTGACACTGAAGAGGTAAAGTTAGGTGTTGGAAAGATGAGAAGGGCACTGGTATGAGGAGAGGTGAGGTTGTGTGTAAGTTGGCAAGGGGGTATAGGGGACGTTGTGTTAAGGGTGGATGGCGGGGGGGGGCGTCATTTTGTATTGAGGGTGGGGATAGGAAAAGATGAGAATGGGGTTGGTATAGAAGTATGAGGGAAGGTGAGGTTGTGTGTAAGTTGGCAAGATGGTATAGGGGACGTCGTGTTAAGGGTGGATAAGGGGTCATTTTGTATTGAAGGTGGGGATAGGAAAAGATGAGAATGGGACTGGTATAGAAGTATGTGTGTATGTTGGCAGGGGGTTTAGGGGACGTTCTGGTAAGGGTGGATGGAGGGTCATTTTGTATTGAGGGTGAGGATAGGGAAGGCTATAGATTGGACGCGATATGTGAAATGTAATGTTATCCCATCTACGAGAAAAGGTAAAGTCTCATGACATCAGAACGTAAAAAAGAGGAACCACAAGAAACCAATAGGCTTATACGCGTGGCATGTTCTTATGTAAAATATTCCTACCTATATCCATACATAAACCCTGGCCATAAAATTCATCATATCTTCTAAATCTCCTTATTGACTCTGCAGTAACAACATGATTATTGAGTTTATTCTAGTTTCTACGTATAAGCACTACTACTACTACTACTACTACTACTACTACTACTACTACTACTACTACTACTACTACTACTGGATACAAAAAATAATGACATCTGGCTTCGACGAAACTTTTCTTGAATCATATCTTTTCAGTAGAGCCAGTTTGTTTTTACTCCATTCTCCCTCCCATCGCTCTTCATAATGCAAATTTGGCGGATCAAACAGAGAAAAATTCAAAACAAGTATATAAGTTAGTTGATGAATAATTAATCTTGACCCCTTCAGTACTGGGACACATTTTTATCACGAGTTTTTTTTTTCATGTAATTAGACGATTTTATTGACGTTAGGGAGTTTGTGGAGATCAGAAGATTAACGGTCAGTCTGTACTATTTTAATCCCGACATGAGTTTCTGAAGCTGTATAAAATCGACAAATAATGGGCAGAATAAATATGAAAATGTATTCCAGTACTGAAGGGGGTTAACCTTTACTTATGAATTAAGTCTTTGCGAATTCATTGTGTGGTCTTGACAACAGCACGACGCACCGTGACACCACCACCACCACCACCACCCCCCTTCACCTAGTGCCGCCTCGTCCCACCCTAGCCTCACTGCTGTCGTTATAGTCACAACCCTACGTGATGCTCCACATTCTTGCCTCGCCTCCCATGTTACTTCTTGCTTCACTACATCCTTGCGTCAGTCATTTTTTTCCTGGTTTATACACTTTCCTTTTAGACTCCTACACTTGAGTTTTCACAGATACCACACAAGACTTAGCCACTGTTTGTACATTTAATACTATTTTTACCACGAGTTTTGGGTTTGATTAGATGGTTTTATCGACATTAGGAAGGGTCTGTGGAGGTCGAAAGATTAATGGCCAGAGTCTGTACTATTTGAGTTTCTAAAGATGTATAAAAATCGACAAATAATAAGCAGAATATATATGAACATGTGTCAAAATACTGAAGGGGGTTACCTGGCACGAAACACAACTTTTATTATACCACATTGTACCATCATACCAAGAACACCACACGTTTTCCTCTTATCACACCACACCTGTAAACTTTTCCTCCTACCACACTGCATGCTTTACTTACCACACAGCACATCAGTAAGTTACCACACCGTGCCAGAATACATTACTTTCTCTATCACGTTACTGCCATTACTAGTTACATACACCTCACCACTGCAGCACTATCACACACCTTATCTCTCTCCACACTATACTGGAACACCACACTTTATATACCACACCACTAACACACTACACTACTGGAACTCTCTCCCTGCTTCTGTATTTCTAGCTTCCTATGACTTTATTCAAGAGGAAGGTTTCAAGGCATTTTTTCCCTGTCTTTCAACTAACTCTTTTTTTTTTATTTTTTTTATTTTGAAGGGACTGACAAATTAGTGAGTTTCTTTTAATTTTCATTTTTTCACACCCTTAGTCACCTTCCCTCTCTTACATAAAAAGGAATAAATAAATAAACAATTCCCCCTGCCACACCTGCATTCTTCCTGCCCTGCCCCACCACAGAGGACTCGGACGCTACACTTATCCGCCGCTCGTGTTCCCCGCCACACTTCGCTGACACACTTGCAAAGATAACACCGCAGCTGTCACTTAGCACACCTATTCTTAGCAACACCTGTCGTCACATGGCATGTTCCACTGTGCATCTGTGTAACTCTCTCTCTCTCTCTCTCTCTCTCTCTCTCTCTCTCTCTCTCTCTGGTGTAGTAATCATCTATTTTTATTTATTTTTGAGCATTTTGTGCCGCAACTAACTACCCGTGTATTTGTAGAATAAATAAACTAATTTTCCTACATAACATTCGCTGCTTTCACGTTCCTATACCTTTAATTAACTCTTGGTGGGGAACGCAAAGAGTGAGTTAATTAAATGGATGGATATGGTCAAACTCACCAGAGAGAGAGAGAGAGAGAGAGAGAGAGAGAGAGAGAGAGAGAGAGAGAAACACCGTGGTAGTCCGCATAACACGAGTGGCTATAATGATGAGTGGGATGAGTGTTAACAGGCGGGCATGCAGCGGCAGGGAAGCGTGGGCGAAGGTGGACGCTTAGGTAACAGTTCTAGGGTGTGTGTGGGAGGCTGGTGGAGTGGATGGACTGTGGGTGGTGAGGTGGGTAGTTGTTTTCATGCGCGCACACACACACACACACACACACACACATGTATGGAGTTTAATTAGTATACAGTTAGGTGTGGATGATTGAATATGTAATGGTGTGGATGTGAGTGAGAGAGAGTGTGGGTGTGTGGTTGTCTATGTTTGTACGCGAGGCTAGAATAATGCCAGCAAGGTTTGGATAAAAAGAAGGAAGGAAAACACGAAATTAGTGGAGGAAAGGGGATATTTCATGCAGGATTACAGGAGATTTGAAACGCCATCATATTTCTGGGGGATCCTTACTTGGCTTTCTGTTCTTTTTTTAATGTTTCTCAATATATATACCAACTGTGATGATAGAGAAAGAAATAATACACAGGGCTTACGTATGTTTGGCGGAGAAGAGTAGGAATGCAGGTTAGTATGGTAATGTGTCGTGCGTGTTGTGTTGGCGGGTGGCACTGTGCTAGTGTTGTGGTTGGGTTTAACTTAATGGTAAGGAAAAGAGATTGAGTAATGTTTTATTAGGACACATTATTGAGCGAGAAGGAACTGCAGTGGATTTGTACATTAACACGGGGAATGGACGTAATAAACATGTAAATAATATAAATGTAAAAAAAAAATAAATAAAAAAATAAATAAAATGTAAATAAATAAATGTAAAAAAAGAGATAATAATGAAAATACTATTGATGATATTACTCCTAGTACAGAAAATAAATGCACAACACTAAGGGCATTGGGATACTGGTACTGAGTAAAACTGCCACTAAGAAAACATGTACGTACAATGGTTATCAGAAGCCTCCGCGTGTTATGAGTAGTCCTCAACCTTAAGTCCTCTGAGTTACTGACCGTCTGATAGAAAGAAAAAATATATATCTGATAGTGATAGATCAGAAGACGTGTGATTAAGAGGAGAAACTAACTAACTAACTAACTAACTAACTAACGAACGAACGAACGAACGAACGAACGAACGAACGAACGAACGAACGAACGAACAAATGAACGAACGGACGGACGGACTGACTGACTGACTGACTAACTGACTAACTACTACAATGAAGGTATCAATTATATATACAAATTGATTAATGTTAAGTACAGTTGATAGAGTTGCGAAGGTGTGTGTTTGAGTTTAGGGTTCAAGCGGTAGGTAGGGTGTGTGGGTGGGTGCTGGCAGGCTCCACACATGCATCAGGAAGTGGAGCCAAGCGTGTGGTGGTGGTGGTGGTGGTGGTGGTGCACTTGGCAGGTGGTGATGGTGGTGGAAGTGTTGCTGCGTCTTCCATTTCTTTTTACACGCCGAGGAGTTTCTACCACGCATTAACACACACACACACACACACACACACACACAGCGCACCGTAACCCGTCCCACGTTTAATGGCTTTAAGACCACGAGGAAGTTAATTCAACAGTGTGCCAAAAGAGAGCATTCGCCAAGTCAGGGCAGAAAGAGGAAGAAACACAGGAAGGATGAAGATCGCGGTGAAGATGAACAGGAAGAAGAAGAAGAAGAAGAAGAAGAAGAAGAAGAAGAAGAAGAAGAAGAAGAAGAAGAAGAAGAAGAAGAGAAGGAACAACAATAACAACAATTACTACTATTGATACTGTTACCAATATTATTACATGCAACAGCAACAACAACTACTACTTCTTCTTCTACTACTACTACTACTACTACTACTACTACTACTACTACTACTACTACTACTACTACTACTACTACTACTACTACTAAGAAGAAGAAGAAGAAGAAGAAGAAGAAGAAGAAGAAGAAGAAGAAGAAGAAGAAGAAGAAGAAGAAGAAGAAGAAGAAGAAAACAAAATAAAAAAACAAACATGAAAAGCATAAGGAAGGAACGGAAAGGGGAGAGGAAAGGAAGAAGAGTGAGTATCCCTTGGGGAAGAGGAAGAGGAAGACCAGGGAAGAGTAAAGAGGAGGGATCTTTTCAGATTAGGGGAGGAGGAGGAGAGGAAGAAGAGAAGGAAGCGGTAGGAGAGTGAGTGAGTGAGTGTATGAGGGTGGGTGAGTGCAGGGCTGCGTGTCCCGGCATAGAGAGCACTGTGGGAGCACCTCGCCGCCTAATTTGGTGCGCAGTGCAGCTGTAGATGCCGGCGACACCCCTGTTGCTGCCTGGCCTGCTGCTGGGACGCTGATTACCTGATAAGCCGGATAAAAGGACAGACACATCAACCCTCGCCACGCCACGCCACGCCACGCCACGCCGCCTGCCACCTCGCCTACGTCACTCTAATCATTGCTGGATGGATGTGTTTACGAGTACTGTTGCCTCGTTAAGTTGTCACGGGAATGGTAATGGGTGTGTGGACTAATCAGCTGCTGCTTATCAACAGGTCCACATTCACCAAGACAAATATGGGAATGCAATAGGCAGAACTAGTTTACAGATCATGCTTTTTTCTTTTTTTTAGAATGTTATCGCTTCTTTTGCCAGTTGTATATTATTATTAGTTTATGTGCTTCTCGTGGGGGTGTATTGGTATATTGTACGAGAGAGAGAGGGAGGGGGGGGTCGTAGGTAGCATTGTTGGCGTAGTTGTGGTCACTAGCAAACACGGGTCACGCTTCACGCCGTGCCTCGGGCCTGTACCGTGAGGCGTCCAAGGCAAGGTGCATGGCCAGCCTTTCCTTCCCATCCTCCATCACGATCCACGCGCCAAACACCCTCCGTGATGGTGGAATCCGGTATCTTTCTGTGTGCAAACTCTCCCCCCATTAATGAAGAGGCTCATCGCGTAATCTCGTTCTTTGCATAGCGTTCAAGTTACCGTAATTGTTGATACAGTGTGTGGAGGAGGTGAGAAAGTTTAAACGAGTTTGGTCGGTACTCAGAAACACTTTGCTCTCTTCTCTCTCTTCTCTCTCTCTCTTTTACCACGACTATTATATAAGGCCACAGAGATGATTAGCGGAGTTTTCAATAGTGTTTCTTTGGTTAATAGTGTAGAAATCTTGTCAATCTGCCTCTTGAAGCTTAAAAACACCTAAAAAGTCATGTAAAAAACGTAAAAACCACCTAAAAAATCATGTAAATTGAAGTAAATCCATTTGACATAGTGGTGGTGAAGCGCTGCAGAAGTGTTTGAGAATACGAGCATGTGTTTCCCGCCAGATTATCTCGTGACATGTACCAACTTTTTTTTCCTTTCTTTTCTCTCTTTCTTCTGGGGAATAAAGTCATAATCCTGTCCAACAAAAGAGCAGCGTGGAAGTGGCGTTAGTTAGTGAGTGGCGCAGCGTGCATAGTGACGAGGTGAAGCTCCTGCTGAGGATACCGACCACACCCTCCCCCTATTAGGATGCACACACTCACACACGCACACGCACACACTACAGTACCACTCACAAAATAATGTACTTGCTTTCATTATCCATGTGCGTGTGTGTGTGTGTGTGTGTGTGTGTGTGTGTGTGTGTGGAGGCAGGGTGTGTGAGGGCAGGTGTGTGGTGGTGTGGAGGCAACAGGTTCACCACAGAAGAGATGTAGGGTGGGTGTTTTTATGCTGTTTTTTGCCGCTGATAGCTATTATTATTATTATTATTATTATTATTATTATTATTATTATTATTATTATTATTATTATTATTATTGTTATTATTATTATTATTATTATTATTATTATTATTATTATTATTATTATTACTACTACTACTACTACTACTACTACTACTACTACTACTACTACTACTACTACTACTACCAGCACCACCACCACCACCACATATGCGTCATGATGGGTGACTAATAGGGAGACCCTCGCACTGACCACGTGCTGTGCTCCTTCCCATCCAGCTGAGTGACAACCACAGGATGGCTCGCTAATATAACTGTGCTGTGTTGCATGGTGTGTGTGTTGTTAGAGATTTTATGATTGTTTTTAATGAATTTGATTTTTGATGCTTCGTCATAGAAGAACAAAGTGTGCAAATGTCAGTGCTCCTCCTCCTCCTCCTCCTCCTCCTCCTCCTCCTCCTCCTCCTCCTCCTCCTCCTCCTCCTCCACATAAAGTAGAGCCGCAGGTGGATTTATCATTATGACAGTCAAACAGAGACAGGTTACTGCTTCAACAAATATAGGAGGAGGAGAGGAGGAGGAGGAGGAGGAGGAGGAGATGATGTGAGTCAAGTGGCGGGTGGAGAGTAATGCACCGCAGAGATCAGCTGTACACAGTCCCACGGGTGGACTGAGGGAGGGAGCTGCAGGCAGGCAAGGAGCAAGTGGTTGGGTGTCTTGCTGCAGAAGCTGTGTTGAGAGGGATAGGAGGCACAGCAGTCTGGACTCCTTCAGTGATTGTTGTAAATCCTAATGCTGTGTTGTCTTTTTTATGTAGAAGGGAAGCGGCCAAGGGCAACAAAAAGAAAACAAAAAGGGCCACTGTAGTGCCAATCCCTGGGAAAGTCCAGATTCAGTAGGCAAAAGAATGGGATAAGTGTCTTGATACCTCTCTCTTGAAACAGTTCAAGTCATAGGCAGGTGGACATACAGAAGCAGGGAGAGAGTTCCAGAGTTTATCAGAGAAAGGGATGAAAGACTGAGAATACTGGTTTACTCTTGCATTAGAGAGGTGGACAGAATAGGTTTATATTGGTGGTAGTTAACCGTTTGTAAATCGTAATGCTGTGTTGTCTCTTTCCTCTTGGTTTGTATTGGTGGTAGTTACCGGACGTTCGTTACCCAGTGCGTCTTAACTCACCCCATAGTAACTCTTATCTGCGTTGAAGAGTTCGTTGCTGAGCTGGTCTTGTCCCGCCCGCCTCCACCCTCGCTCACACACACACACACACACACACACACACACACACACACACACACACACACACACACACACACACACACACACACACACACACACACACACCTTGAAGTTCATACGCACTCAAGTTCTCACACTCCTCACCGAGCAAGTCTCCCACACTGTCACTCTTCCCGTTCAGTGGCACATCCTTACACCCCTTCATTCATCAGCACACATCCCTACGCATTATCTCCCACGCGCGTGCACTCACTCACTCACACATACACACACACACACACACACACACACACACACACACACACACACACACAAACCAAACATGTATTTTTTCTTTATGTTAATCTTATTTATCTTTGGTTCAGTTAGTTTATTATTATTATTATTATTATTATTTTTTTTTTACCATACGTGAAGGCGAGTGAGTGAGTGTCAATGTTATACGTGTACCTGTTGCTTGCCTCGTTGAATGAATGAGTGTAAACAGGTAAGCAAGAATACGTACTCCAGTTTTCACCACTGTTATCTGTCGTGGGAACTTGTGTGTGTGTGTGTGTGTATTTTTATTTTTTCTTCATTTTCTTTTTCTCTTTCCTGTCATGACGAGTTTTGAAGAGTTTTTTGGGGAAGGGGGGGAGGGGGAGGAAGTGGGAGGTGCAGTGAGGAGGCGTCAGGAGTGTTGAGGACGAATTTCACGACTTGTTTTTGTTGTTGTCATTATTATTATTATTGTTGTTGTTTTGGTGAAGCTTCTTGTTATGATGTTTAAACGAGGCAAGGGTGTGTTCGGAGGCTGTGGTGGTAATGTGCATATTTGTTCATTTGTTTGCTTATAAATTTTTTCTTTTTCCGTTCTGGTGTGGTAGAGATGTGGTGGTAGTGGTGGTGGTGTGATGGGATGTTTGCATATTCATTTATTCATTTGTTTATTTTTTACCTATTTTTATCGTTACTGACGCTGGTTTTGGAGTTGTTGGTGGTGATGGTGGTGTTGTCGCTGTTATTGCTGTTGTTGCTGTTGTCGATGTAGCTGCGATAATTGCGATCATAAAAGCATTTTCATGAAACAAATTGATTTTATTTTGATTAGCCCTCGTTGTTTTCCCTCGTTAAAAAATACTTTTGGTGTCACACAGCGACCCTCTCTGCTTGCTTCCACACCAGCGTCCAGAGGGAGAGAGAGAGAGAGAGAGGGAGAGGGAGAGGGAGAGGGAGAGGGAGGGGGAGGGGGAGGGAGCAAAACGAGAGACACAAACGAACAGATACAGACAGAAATGAAACAGGCCAATTAAACTTGCGTGTTCCTGTCTTTCGAATAATTATTGATTTTTAAGGGGACTGGCAAATTAGTGGGCTTTTTTATTTTCATTGTTTTTTTTTCCCCTTACCCACCTTCCTCCTCCAACATTAAAAAAAGAATAAGAAGGAAAAGGCCTCAAAACAACACGGTGGAAGGTGGGATGTGGAGGGAACAGCTGCAGGAGGGACAGGCCTGGTAGCCGCACCCTGTGACCTCAACCAACCAGCCAGCCACCAGCCGCCCCAGCCTCGCCCACCGTAACATCCTATACTTAACGAGGCATACCTGTCATTTATACTCTGCTCTTAACTGTGCTTGCCATCATGTTCTTGTATACGAGGACACCTTTATTTATTATTTTTTTTTCATTTTACTTTAGTGTCTTATGATTATCTGGGAGGCAATGTGCTGTCTTCCTCCTCCTCCTCCTCCTCCTCCTCCTCCTTTTTTCCCCTCTCTTCTTCGTCCTCGTTCTCGGCCTTCTCCAATGTATCACCTCATCAAGGAAACAAGTTATCCTTCTCCTCACTTAGTGTACATTCGTGATAGTTTAGGAAGTACTTTATCTTCAACAATTGTTCCTAAGTGCAAGTTTGTAATTGTTTTTTCTCTCTCTCTTTCTCAGGTAAGGACGAAGTTGTAGTATACCCAAGTGTTTGGAACTGGTCCTCCGCGTAAGTACAAAATACCACCATCATTTCAACTTCCTCCTCCTTCAGTCTGTCCTGCTGTTCTCCACTTCCTCACATTCATCTCCACCTCTTCACTCATTCATTCATTATTTATCTTCATCTCTTCATTCATCCCTTCATCATTCATCTCCACCCCTTCACTCATTCCTTGTATCATTCATCTCCACCCCTTCACTCACTCATCCCTTCATCATTCATCTCCACCTCTTCACTCATTCATCCCTTCATCACTCATCCCCACCCCTTCACTCATCCCTTCATCATTCATCTCCATCCATTCACTCATTCCTTCATCATTCATCTCCACCCCTTCACTCACTCATCCCTTCATCCTTCATCTCCACCCCTTCACTCATCCCTTTATCATTCATCTCCTTCACTCCATCACCAATCCCTTCCCCACCCCTCACCACCTCCCAGCATCCACCGTGCCTCAACCCACATCCATTCATCCATCCCCACACCTCAATCCCTTACCTTCACAATACATCATTACCTACCACGTGGCTTATAGAGACTTACAGCTTGAGAAACTTGTGACGGGTGGGAAGGAAATGGAGGGGAAGGCTGCAGGACGGACGGGGTGGTAGGCGCGGCGCGAGGAAGCAGCGACAGGGCGGCCGGGCGTCCATCAAGGCAATCTGGGGAGACAATAGGCGCCAGATGGTATCGGCCCAGGTGGTAGGTCGGTCTGCTTCCTGAGGGTGGGAGTGACAGGCGGGGTGCGCTGCTCTCTACTCTCTGTCGCCACTCACCACGTGGGATGTGGTGGGTGAGTGGTCATCAGGTGGTCCGCGTGGAGAGGTGGTGCTGCTGTGGGTATATCAAGGCTGGCTGGCTGGCTGGCTCTCACTGTGTGTGTGTTTTAGTCTGTTATCTGAAGTAACACACACTTGCAGCCAGACGTACGCATGCAATCTCTCTCTCTCTCTCTCTCTCTCTCTCTCTCTCTCTCTCTCTCTCTCTCTCTCTCTCTCTCTCTCTCTCTCTCTCTCTCTCTCTCTCATTTAAGTATATATATATATTTTCTTTATTTTTTCTTCTATTTACTTTCCTCATGTGTGAAATATCGTTGCGTTAACAGTTGTTGAAATAGTAGATCGTAATAATAACAAAAAAAGTTAATACGAATAACAAGAGATTAAACGAATTTTGGAGAATGATGCCTTTACATTGGTATTTATATATTTTTTTATGTAAGAGGGGAAAGCTGGCCAAGGGCAACGAAGATAATAAAAATATAAAAAAATCTAAACTAAATTGCCACTACCCTTAAAGGTCGAAAGAATTAGCCGAAAGTCAGGGACAAATGTACAATACGCGTACATATGTGTGTATTATGCATCAAATGTCACATGTACATAGGCCTATTAACTTCTTACATACTCCCTTATTGTAGTAGTAGTAGTAGTAGTAGTAGTAGTAGTAGTAGTAGTAGTAGTAGTAGTAGTAGTAGTAGCAGTGATTTTTGTTGTTTCAGTGGTGGTGATGGTGGTGGTGGTGGTGGAAGTAAAGAAGTAATAAAAGCAGTGTGAGTTTAGAGTTGTGTGGTGGAGCAACAGAAGCATCTCAGTCCAACAAAGGCTTCTGTAGTGAGTCTTGAAGTGCGTGGTGGTGGTGATGGCAGGATGAGTGTCAGTCAGCCCAGCTCGTCGAGGCATTCAGAGCAGCACAGGATATAGCAGCAGATAAGATAAGGCGGTGATAATGTAAGATTGCTCCCACTGATGGAATGTCAGATTGGTGGTTCTGGTTCTAGTGGTGGTGGTGGGTGTCAGTCTGTTTCATATCGAATTAACATCTTTACTTATGGTGTTCAATTAGGTTTGTATCAGATAGTGTAGCTTTCCTCAAGTAAGTTCGTAAGGGCTGGCAGATTAACTATTATTCATTCTTTCTTTGTGTTCCTTTGTAGTAGATCTGCACTTCAGTCGACACTCTCCGGACCAATAATATATTACATCGAATTAACCTTATGCTATTCAAATTAGGTTTGTATCAGATAGTACAGTATAGCTTTCCTCAAGTAACTTCGTACGGGCTGGCAAATCAACTATTATTCATCCTTTCTTTGTGTTCCTTTGTAGTAGATCCGCACTTAAGTCAACACTCCCCCGCCCACTATCTCCCTCCATCGGCTGCTCTCCTCTTTAAACAGACGCGCACAAGAGGCTGTATTCCCACCTCAGACGCACGGTACTTACACGTGTTTCCCCTGACGCCAGTGTCGGATCCTCGAAGTTTGTAATTTTCACTCCCAGAAATAAGACTGAGGTTCCTGTTGGCATGTTTGGTTCTTAACTCCTCCAGGACGGTGACGCGTTTTCACATTCGTTCTGGTTACCATTGGGATTATTTTATACAGCTTCAGGAACTCATGTGGAGATTAAAACAGTGCAGACTCTGGCCATTAATCTTGTGACCGCCATACACCCTTCCTAATGTCAATAAAAGCGTCTCATCACGCCAAAAAACTCAAGGTGAAAAGGTGTGTGTCCCAATACTGAAGGGGTTCAATGCCTCGGATCAATAAGTGAGCGTCACACTGGGAGTGATAGCTTCCTTATACATTTTGCCTGAGTAAATTTCATCACAAAATAAAGAAAAGATGATCCAGGATAATTCCCTCCTTAAATTTTCTCACCATGGCAAAGTTTTTCGTGGTAAATCTGCCTTACGATAAATTCCTTTAACCCTTTCAGTACTGAGACACATTTTTTACAGCGAGTTTTGGATGTGACTAGACGATCTGTATTGACATTAGGAAGGGTCTGTGGGTGTAAGAAGATTAATGGCTAGAGTCTGTACTATCGTAATTCCCACAAGAGTTTCTGAAGCTGTATAAGATCACCAATTAGTAAGTAGAATGTATATGAAAATGCGTCATAATGTTGAACCTCAGGTAATTCCACTTATTAAATGTAATCTGACCTAACCTGACCTAACTTAACTTCAACTAACCGACCTTAATACAAATGAACCAACACATTTCTGCATTGATCAAACCAAACTTAGTTACACCCATCTCAACTCAACTTGGACGAATTGTATCCAACACAGTTTTATTTCAACGTAATCTCACCTAATCTATTCTAACAAAACGTATCATGTGTAAAATCGGATGAAGGGAAAACATAGCCATTCTTTCTCTCCCTTTCTTTCTTTTTCTTTTTTCTTTGATGCTTTGAAGAGTAGAATGTTCATATATTTTGTTAGTAAAATTATCTTATTAGAAATTTACCTTAGAAGGACTAGCAGTATATATAGCAGTGATGAGTGCTCAGTTACCGATGAGCAGGTTGGGAGGTGTTCCAGTGTATAGTGCTCAGCTTAGTGATAATGAGATAGGATGCAGGTGAGTACTAAGAGTTTCCCCGCCACCTACCTGGTGCTGAGAGAGGGAGGCACCGTGCGCATCTTTAAACACCTGAGGCCGGAAAGTGAGGATGGTAAATAGCATCAGCTTCCCCATCTCCTTGTTATTATGCCTCGCTTTTTTTTTTTTTTTTTCTGTTGGATGCGGTATCAGCAAGCAAGCAAGCAAGCAAGCGAACACACACACACACACACACACACACACACACACACACACACACACACACACACACACACACACACACACCCACCCACCCACCCACCCACACACACACACACCACACCCACACACACACACACACACACACACACACACACACACACACACACACACACACACACACACACACACACACACACACACACACACACACCGACAGACAGGCAGACAGACAGACACGTGCGGTGAGAGTCCATCAAATCTACACCGCAGTATTACACACACACACACACACACACACACACACACACACACACACACACACACACACACACACACACACACACACACACCGAGTGGGTCAAGATTGTCACCAACTTTCCCATTGCATTATGTGTTTGTGGGGGGGAGGGGCCCTGTGTTGGGAAAGTTAAGAAGGCTGCAGCGAGAGTAACAGCAGCAGCAGCAGCAGCAGCAGCAGCAGCAGGAGGAGGAGCAAGGCCATGTCAGGTGAACTCACGGCCTCACCACTCACCTTGCTAATGATGGCGATGGCCCGCCTTCCAGCTTTGCCGCACTCTTGTTGGTGAAGCTTACTGCTGCAGAATTGTGGACGTCAATGTAAGAAAAGATGAAGGAAAACGGGTGTAAGATATATAATTCCGGTAAATTGTACTGAAATAAACTGACTGGTTAAAAAAAATGTCATAGAAAATATACGAGTTAGGAAAATTTATATGCTTGATTTCAAAATGATAATACAAAAACAACAACAACAATAACGTAACCGAAATTACTCTCAACTAACCTAACTTTACCTAAATTTACCTTTTTCATTTAATTCCACCCTAACTTGACAACCCAACCTAATGTAATGTAAACTTATCTAACCTAACAAAATACCATGACATAAACAGTACTGTGACATAATAGTATTTTTTGCTTGTTTTTTTTAGTCCAAACTTTTATATTTTTTGATACATTGTAAAATTTTCCTTGTCATCGTGTCCGGTAGATCAATTTTTCTTTCTTATTTCTTTTTCCTTTTCTTTTTTTCTTTTGTTTGTCCTTGTATTATTTTTTATGTCTTTATATTTCTGTTCCATTTTTCGTGTAGGATTTCTTGTGCCACTTTTTTCCTTGTTGACATTTACTCCTGGATCTTTTTTTTTTTTTGTTGGAGCGTAGTGGTGTTGTTCATTTTTCCAGGTAGAACTGCAGGAGGATATTCAAAAGGCAAGGCGTTCTCCACTGAACCAAAGAATATCTAGGAGCAATAGGAATGAATTATTGGTGAGTCAGATAAATGAATATTCCTATACTGGAGCAGCCATGGACGGTACTGTGACAAGATTATTTTGTTCAAGAAATTTATCCTCGGTAACTCGGTAATAAATTGCCTTAGTTATTGCATTTATTTAACGTGTGGCAAATCCTACAATTATTCTACATGACTTTGAAAACCATTCTCTCATACTGTTCCACTCGTCCATTGTTCATTAAGAGGCCGTAAGACATTCTCCCTCAGCTGAGTGGCTCCCTTGAGGGCGATCCAGTGTGTGGTGCCAATTTGCTCCCTGGTCAAAGTTTCTCCCGTATGACGTCACCGCATATGTGCCCTACAATGCTATGAGAGCGTCAAAACATCTTCCAGGTATTCTATATATTTTATGCACCATGAACTTCTGTACGGAGTTGTATTAACAAATGACTATTGGTGTCTTGGTGGACGGCCATCAAGACAGCTGCATCTCTCGGGGTCGCCAAGCCAAGAAGGACGTCCACGCATATTTGCGGGAAGTATTGGCGGTGAAAGTTTTCATAATGTAAGCATTGTGTAATTGTTTTCTGGGGACATTATGTGTTTGTTACCACACCTGAGAGAGAGAGAGAGAGAGAGAGAGAGAGAGAGAGAGAGAGAGAGAGAGAGAGAGAGAGAGAGAGAGAGAGAATAATTTCACGTTGCAACAACAATAAGGCGCTGATTCTCAAGATCGCTTCAGTTTAAACATAGTGAGAAGCAGAGTAAGAAATCACGGAGATAAATGCCGCAGTTATGGTCAGAGGCAAATTATACTGAACTGTAACTCATGGTAAAGGCAGGAATGGAAAGAAAACGATGTGAAATTCTCTGTTATGATGGCATTGCCGCTGAAAATCGAGTTCTTCAATACTTTAAAATACTTGTGGCTCTGATAAGGACTTTTCATAGTTCCTCGTCAGATTATTGTGTTGTTTCCCCACATTAACACCACGTTATCTCAGCTGAACTGTCACTGGAATACAAGAAAAATTCACGAACTATAACCTGTAAAAAAAAAAAAAAAAAAATGCCTCGAAACGTTGGAAACGGCAGTTAGTAACGTTGTGCTCGGCTGAAGAGGGACGGGCCACAACACTGTACAGAGAGGTGGAGCCGCGGGGGAGCCTGGCGGTGGTCATTGTTGAGGTCCTGCAGGCGACACACACCCTTCAACCTACCTGTCTTCACTCGCCTTGACTCATGAGGGGACGGGCAAGATAGCTAACACACACACACACACACACACACACACACACACACACGAAGATTTTATAAGAGTTTTATTTGTGTAAACTGATCTAATTGTTTATTTACCATCTTTTCATCCCCCGCATTCCATCGTGTTGGCTCGCCGCAGCTGCTCCGTGACTCACACCTGCCACTCACGCCCCCCCTCAGAAACACGCATTATGGTTGTGGTGTCTTGTGTCTGTCTGGTGTCTTTATTATTATTATTATTATTATTATTATTATTATTATCATCATCATCATCATCATCATCATCATTGTTTTTATTGCCATTGCTAATATTGTTCATGTTTGAGAAAAAAGAAAAGGCTTCCTCCATTGTTGTTGTTGTTGTTGTTGTTGTTGTTGTTGTTGTTGTTGTACCTGCTGCTGCTGCTGCTGTTGGTGCTGTTGCTAGTGCTGGTGGTGGTTCTGTTATGGATTTAAGGACCTCTTTTATAATCAACATTAAATTGAATTATCATTGTTATCACGAACATAATTTTCGTCCACCTCTTCCTCCTCCTCCTTTTTCTTTCTTTCTTCTTCTTCTTCTTCTTCTTCTTCTTCTTCTTCTTCTTCTTCTTCTTCTTCTTCTTCTTCTTCTTCTTCTTCTTCTTCTTCTTCTTCTTCTATCTTCTTCTTCTTCTTCTTCTTCTTCTTCTTCTTCTTCTTCTTCTTCTTCTTCTTCTATCTTCTTTTTTTTCTTTTTTCTCCTCCTTCTTCTTCTCTTCCTCCTCCTCCTCATTCTCCTCTTGTTGTTTCGTCTTTCTTCTTCTTCTTCTTCTTCTTCTTCTTCT
>CM035197.1:15605238-15623242 GCA_020233015.1 Callinectes sapidus | reverse complement strand
CTCTCTCTCTCTCATACACACACCTGCTATGGTAAGTACAAACAGCTGTAACACATGAAGGTAATGATAACTATTGTACAAGTAGTAATAACGGAAATAGTAGCAGCAGCAGCAGCAGACGCCACAGTAGCAGCAACGAACGGTCAACACAGAATGAACGGCGCAGGGGGAGTGGGGCGGAGGCTGACTCAAGAGCCCCCTACCGGCAGATTCAAATTTGGCGCCAAAACACAGCGGTGGTGGTGAGACTGTAAACAAACCGTGTGAACTGAACTCTGTGCTTGTTTATTCCTTTTTTTTGAGTGTCTTTCGAGATACACACGAAAACCACGAATGTAGCGAGGACAGGAGGCATCGAGGACAAGCTACGAGAGAGAACAAGGGAAGAACTTAATGAGAAAAACAGGTAAGAGGGAGAGAGAGAGAGGGAGGGGCCAGTGTGGGTGAGAACTTTCCTCATACCAAATACCTGGTGGTGTGCTGTGACTCCTCTTCCTTTCGAGCAACTAGGAAATATGGGAATGTTTCCATTAGGTGCCACAACAGCTTAGGTCATACGGCACCACTAGGGTCAACGGGAGAGCGCTACACCTCCCACTGGACTACTAGGTTTGGCAACAATTCGAACCCTTATAGGGCCTTTGCACTCTAGAACACTTAGTGGTGGGGGACACTAGTTGCCTTCCATGCTTTCCAAAGGACGCTTTCACACTATGCCACTGCAGTGTCTCGACCAGGCAACTTCCGGGACACTAACATTTCAGTGTCTCACTTTCGCAACTAGTGGCGGACCCCCATTCACTGTAGAGCTTCATGGTTTTGAATGGAAGCTTTCATACTACGCCACCAGTGTCCGCCACCGCCGCTCACTGGCCAGTAGTAGCGGCGAGTACCCATTCATCCCACTGACAAGGAGCAGCGGGTTCATGAGACACTGTGTCCGGGCATAAATTTGATAGGTGGCAGACACCGGTGTCCTGCTAGTGGGAAAGCATGGAAGGCAACTAGTGTGAAAGGGGCCTCGAGCAACTATGAGTGATCAATGAAGCAAGAAAGGGATACAAAGTACAAAAAACAACAACAACAGTACATTTGGTTCAATTACTATAGCTTCTCTCTTAATACGATACCCGCGCCTTACCTTCCCTGTGTCTTGTCTTTCCACCTTGGCTACCTTAGAAATCACTCAGACTTGTGGAGCGACGTGAGTGTGTTATGGGTGAAAATTTAATTGGGCTTATTAATACGTGGGAAAGGAGGTTAGGTGGAAGTGGAGGAGTGGGGGAGGGGGGGTGAGGAGGGAAAGGGGGATGCTGGTGGAGGAAGGAAGGGGTAACTAGAGGAAAAAAGAGGAAAACATGTAAAGTAAAGAAAGATAAAAAGGAAATTGGAGGGGAGAAACGGTATAGAAGAGGAAGAAATATATATATCTGTATTTTTAACTATTTTGTATTTTTCATTTTCTTAGTTCTTTTGTGTATTCTCTTTCTTATTTTCTTACTCTCTCACTCTCTTTTCATATTCTCTTTGAACGACGCTCTCTCTCTCTCTCTCTCTCTCTCTCTCTCTCTCTCTCTCTCTCTCTCTCTCTCTCTCTCTCTCTCTCTCTCTCTCTCTCAGGTGTATATTGAGGGGAATAGGAAACGAAACTGAATTTTTGAAGTAGAAATACGTAAAGGATTCTTAGTTTTCGGTTTAGTAATTACTATTATTATTATTATTATTATTATTATTATTATTATTATTATTATTATTATTATTATTATTATTATTATTAGTAGTAGTAGTAGTAGTAGTAGTAATAGCAGTAGCAGCAGTAGCAGTAATTGTTGTTGTCATCGTTATTGTTGTTTCCAGTACTGAAGGGGTTAAGTTAAACACTTGAGTCATACCTTCATCACTGCTTAACTCACTGCTTAACTGAATTTATTCCTACTCTCACTCTGTGTCTCCTGCAACTGAAAGAACCTATTAGGATCATGAGTCTCCCTCCCTTCCCATCTAATCTCATTATTCTTTTTCTCTCTCGTAATGTTCGCCTTTATATTCCCCTCCTGGTTCATTCTTGACATTTCTTTTTCCTCGATTTAGTTTGTCCTTTTGTCTCTCTCTCTCTCTCTCTCTCTCTCTCTCTCTCTCTCTCTCTCTCTCTCTCTCTCTCTCTCTCTCTCTCTCTCTCTCTCTCTCTCTCTCTCTCTCTCCCTCCCAAAATCCAAAAATAAAAAAGAAACATTGGAAGAAATTAAGAAGTAAGTAAGAATAAGAAAAATCAATGAAGGAAGATGATGATAAATACGAAAGCAGGTATCAATATTACAAGAAGCTCAAGATTAGGGACGCAACATTGACAGCCCGACAGTTAGGTACTACTCCTACAAAAAAAAAAAAAAGTAAAATAAATAAATAAATAAAATAAATAGAATAAATAAATAAAATAAATAAAATGAAAAAAATAAATGAATAAATAAAAAATGCTATATGCCGTTACGAGTTACATCAGGAACACGAAATACAATCTGGTAATTAATCGCGACGGACGACCGACCACTTGACTTGTCTGAGCGTTCTCTGTGTTTTAAAGTCTGTTTTTTTCTGGGTTGTCGCCCTTTTGAGTTCAGTCGCCGAGAAAAGAACGTCAACCTTACGACAGAGCCAGCCCGCCAATCACCGAGCTGTCGTGCACGGCTGAAGGCTGCTGCTACACGCTTTCTGGAAAATATGAGTCAGCCAAAAAAGCGTTTCACTTTCATCTTGATCCCGCTGACAAACTCACAAAGGAACGTCAATGAGCACAAAGGGAGAACAAACAGCGCATGCACCTCCTGGCCCTTGTTTGTGATAAGCTAATGGAGAATGTAAGTCAGCCCAAAGCTTTTCACTTTCATGAATCGCTGGGAAAGTCACGGAGGAGCAACACGCCGCACCTTTTGGATCTGAAGGGGTTGTTTGTGAATTTGTATTATGGAAGCTTCACTAACTTGTGTAAGATTGAATGGTAAAATGATTGGGGGTGACTTTTTTTTTTTAATAATAAGCAAAATGGGTTTGTTTTATGGTTTTCAAGTGTGTTTATACTTCCTACAGCTTCAGAGAGAGAGAGAGAGAGAGAGAGAGAGAGAGAGAGAGAGAGAGAGAGAGAGAGAGAGAGAGAGAGAGAGAGAGAGAGAGATTGGGAAACTAGCGTGAAGAAAAATACGTAGCGTTGATTGATGGGAAAGGGAAGCCATGGCAAAGGTTGGGGAGTTTTATTTCCTCACACCAAGTAACCTGAATGAATAAAAAAAAAAAAAAAAAATACAATAAAAAAGAAAGCAAGGCAAGAGGTGAGTAGCTTGACTTTCCGACACCAGACAGCTCCACACAAAGGCGCCGTACTCTCCTACGCTGTACTCTCCCACAATTTTTGCCAAGTAGTCAGTTACGTAGATTAGCCTCCCTATCAGCCACGCAAGGACCAGCAGCAGGTATGTCAGTGTCCGGCTAACCTATGCCGCCGTGGTGTCGTGGTGGTGTCTCTGTCTCTGTCCCTGTTCCACCCAACACTAGTCATGCCGCGTATACAAGAAATATTCTTATGTAAACTCATCATGTTCGTGATTAAGAAATAATAATGATAATAGTTAATTCTCTCTCTCTCTCTCTCTCTCTCTCTCTCTCTCTCTCTCTCTCTCTCTCTCTCTCTCTCTCTCTCTCTCTCTCTCATCTCTCTCTCTCTCTCTCTCTCTCGCTCTCTCTCTCATCTCTCTCTCGCTGATATATATATATAGATATATATATATATATATATATATATATATATATACACACACACACACACACACACACACACACACACACACACACACACACACACACACACATCTTGATGGATACCGTATTCCAAGAGTCTCAGCACTCATCATGATTCTTTACCCGCCCCGTAAAAACTTGAAATATCAGGAAACAATAAAAGTTACTAGTTGCCTTCCTATTAATTAATTAATTTATTTATTTTTCTGAAGTGCAAAGTCAGGCACTTGACATTCCCGTCCTTTGCAGCCGTTCCCCTGTGACACCCAGCCAGTGCTGCTGGCCCGTCCCGCCTGTCAAGCAGTCTGGGGGGAAAGAAGTAAAGAAATAGAGCAAGAATGTTGGCTTGCTTTGGTGTACATATATGTAGTCTTATTTTTTCTTGCTTATTTTCTTCTTTCTTGGGTATCCTGTATGGTGTCTTTCTCGAGACGTGTTGTATTTTCCTTACTGTGTCCTGTAACATCGGGTAGATTTAGCTTCTAACGAAATTATTGTAAAACTTGATTTGGTAAGCAAGTTCTTAATTTCACATCCACAAATTATTATTACGTCACAATAACGCCATTGTAGTCTCGGAGTTTGGCTTCCTTTTTCCTTTTTTATTTTATTTATCTTTTACATGTTATTTTGTATTGATTTTCTTTTTCCTTTGAACTATATAGTTCTGGTGTTTTCTAGAACTATAAAAAATGAATCTGGCTTTGTTTTTTTGGGGGTTTATTTATTTACTTATAAAACTTTAGGGGGGCCGTTAATGTGTAAAACATAAAGGTACTTTTCGTACTGAAGGGTACCTTTATATAGATGTATTACATATATGAGGTTTACAATGCAGAAAACTGAATATTTGTAACTAATTTTGTCTGATACTGCGGAAAAGGAATATAGAAAGGATGTGTCTTGCTATTGAAAAGACAAGACCAAACCAGATTTCTGTTATTTTGCGTGCCGTTATTACATCACCTTGTTCAAAGATGAAATAACCAGTTTCAGACTTAAAATATCATGGTCGAGGCTAATGATGCTGCTGATGTGTGAAGGCAATCAACCGTGTAAGCCGAGGGACCATCACAACGCGGGACAAGTGTGTCTGGTGAGCCGCGACTGAGTGGTGCCGCCCGGCTGGTGGCTAGCCTGGCGCCGCTCGTCCTCCCCCGCCTGCGGCAGCTCACGTTTAATTACGTACTTGTGGGGAAAGATGCTGGAAGGAAAAAAAGGAACACGGAGAACCACGAGAACTGGACTTGGCTAATGAAGGGCTTTCAGGGACACAATAATGATTAGGATGGTCCTCGTCCACCACCTGGCGCAGCGCTACACACGCCCAGTGAAGCCTGTGTGGAGGGAGGCGTGTGTGTGTGTGGGGGGGGGGGGATGGAGGCGGGGCGGTATGTTCTCTGTAGTGTCTTGGCAGCCACATCACGAGTACTGCAGTGACAGATGATATATCCAAACTTTAACTGGGTTTCCGATCTTTGCTTTCATGCATGGAATTTCCGTTTGGTCTGACCGGCGCTGTGTCCCGCCTAGCAACGCATGGAAGGTCGATCCACTCGTGTTACAGCTAATTTATTTGTCATTTTAGTTATTAAATGATGTAATATCCTGATTTGAACTGAACCTTTGTTTTTTTAGTGTCGTCTCACCTGTCGTGTCGTGGACAGACCAGACTGAAAGTGACAAAAACCTGACGTGATGTTTTATTGTTCCAGAGAATGTCCGCCGTACGTGAGGGAATACGTGGGCCACCAGGTATGGACGTCCATCAGGAACCCGGAGGTGAACGGCGAGGATGCGGACCAGCTGGACACCTCCAACATCAACCATAGTAAGTCGTGTTGCCCCCATGCACGCACCCAGCAGCCCAGCAAGCCCCGGGTGTTGCTCTACTTTATGACGCGCAGTACCCAAGTTTACTAGTGGTATAGCTCAACACACACAACATGGCAGGCAAGATATTAAATTTGGCCGCAGCGTGGCTGTTAAAGTTGGTTGGTATCTCGCTGTTCAGTGTCTTTATGGGGAGGCGGTGGGTGGGAGGTTAAGTCGAGGGATGGGGAGAAGGCATGCACTGCTTGCCTTCCCGTGTCTCCGTCTCTCGAGGCTAGTCACTGGTCGTTTCATTGCATAATGGATGGTGCAGATATGGGAATCGAGTTTGTGGGAATGGCGGTGCTTCAATGAGATCTCTTCTTTCTTGAACCGAGACAAGTATGGTGTGTGTTGTAGTACATAGAAGTGTGGCTGTGTGAGGAGTACCCACGTGATGCATACAGACCGGCGAGGCGGAGGAGGGTGACTGGGGAATGTCTGACAGGCGCCACACAACTAAGATGTCAACATTATTAAACATTGTATCAGTAATAGGTACTTGTGGAGGTATTTCCTTACAAAGCGTCAGCTTATTGCATGTCGTGTTAGTCTCCCAGAGATAAGTTAGAATTCATACTCAGATACGTTAATTATACAGAATGACAAGATGCACATGACAGGCACAAATGATATCACATCCATTGAAACTAATATTCATTATAATTTTTTATTTTTTCTCAACTTAATTAAATTCTCGTCAGCGTCATTATAAAAACGATTTTATTCGTCTAGCGAAGCCAACATTTTAGTTCTCTGAATTTTAGTAGCACAGTTAAATGTGCATCAGCGTCAAGTAGTGGACAGCTTGGCGTAGGTCACAGAGGTACTATTACCCACGATCTGTAGAGCCGCTGCCGGCCACCAGTGTTGCGTCCCGCCGCGCTGCGAGGGACGAACAGGACATGAAATTTAATGTTTAGAATTTAGTTACAGTCCCGCTACTGCCAACCAACCACTGAGGACTCCATTATAAACACTGGTCCCCTGGCACGCGCCCACCAATCTCCCCCCTCTCTCTCTCTCTCTCTCTCTCTCTCTCTCTCTCTCTCTCTCTCTCTCTCTCTCTCTCTCTCTCTCTCTCTCTCTCTCTCTCTCTCTCTCTCACACACACACACACACACACACACACACACACACGTGTCTTTGCACTACATAAGTATATTTATTAATGTGAATTTGCTAAAACTTACATGTACATAAATATTTTTCTAACTGATAGTATTTTTCAATTTGTGTGTGTGTTGTACAGAGAAATATTACCATTTAATGATTTACTTTTTATGCCATCCTGTTTGTTATGTTATTCCCACATTCAGAAAGAAAAGCACCCTCGACCTTTATTTATTAAGAGCGAGTTACTGCAATGTCAATCCATCAAACTATGTGTATAGTCTCCAGTGACAGCAAGCTAATGGAAACAGTCTTTAATTCATACACTGTAATGAAGTCTTATATTAATCCGTCACACTTCATCTTGACAGCAGACTAATTGAGATCCTTCCCCTGCAGCTTATGACATCCTGAAGCTCATACAAGACGTCACCAGCAAGGCCAACACTGTGATCCAGGAGATGCAGTCCACTCTCACCGTGGATCAGGTGGAAAAGCTGCCCCGTTACCATCCCATCAGTCACTTCGCCATCAAGAATGGACGCCGGAAGATGGAAGACCGACATGTCATCATCCACGACCTTAACACCCTCTATGGCCTTAATGTAAGGGCACGCACAACGCTTAGGACTGAAGATATAATATTATGACTTGCTTTTTATTGGTTGTACTTGAAAGGAAAAAAAATAATGATGAAAGTAATGGTTAGTGTAATAATAACAGTATAGATTAGTAAGGGGAAATAGCTCACTCAGGAGTAATAAGCTTTTTGCCTCTATAGTAATATTATAACAGTAAGAAAAGAATTAAAAGATTGATAGGCAGTTCGTAAATATCAGTAAATGGAGTAATAATTATGGATGAACTTTAGGAATTAAGATGCGGATGAAGCACTTTGAATATGATAATACTAGTTACTACTATAACTTATAAAAGGAGATATCTATTGATGTTATCATATTCAAGACAGTATTCTGTGTATTGAAGCAGTATAACATTATACTTACATTACTGATGAATAGTATTTTATAGGAATGTTCAGTTAAACATGTTTAGATAACAACAGTATTATATATATAAAGAAACAATAACACTTCTACAATAGTATAATAAAGAATAAATGATGATAATTATGAAAAGAGATGACTGACAGAATAGTATAGACCGAGCTCAGTAACAGGAGTACTGGGGTGTGTTGGTGACATAACGTGTGACTGAAACTCTGACTATTGATTGAGATGCTGCATTGATCCTGGAGTATTGATGAGGGAAGAAGGTCAAGGGAGGTTCATGTCCTTTAGTGCGATTTTAAAGGATGACAGTGGTGGTGATTATGATGATGATGATGATGATGATGATGATGATGATGATGATGATGGCAGTTGGTGATTGCTGAAGAAGCTGAGGGTTTGTCATGAGGAGAGCAGCACTGGTGGTGTGTTGGTGATCTATGAATAAGGCAAGGAATTTGGATACTAGATACAAGGTGCTTGTCAGATTGCAAGAGAAGAGAATTATAAACTATTGGAGAGAAAATACTGGAATATTGATTGAAATAATTACTGTATAGTATATATGCATTAATTTTCCTTTAAATATTTCATATTAATGATAATAATGATTATAATTGGCAGTTTATTTGAAAGCAGCTTACATTTTGTGTGTGTGTGTGTGTGTGTGTGTGTGTGTGTGTGTGTGTGTGTGTGTGTTTTGACCTTGTGAAAAACATTGCCTGCCTGAAGCATAAATTAGACAGGTAGTACAAAGGGTATAAGGTTTGTTTAAAAAATTTTGGTAATTCGTTTACCATATGTTTACCATATGTTATGATGGGACCAAGTTCATGAAAGAACCCTGTAAAGATGTTTGTTACATTTGTTCACTGAACTTAGTATTTGAATTTACAATAAGTTTAAAGTCACTTCTCAATAAATCCATAACTATTGTGATACTTGTACTCCTTAGTAATTACTACCTGTTCATTATACTCATAATTTTTGAGTGTTGTATTACATCAGTATTGCACACTAGATTCTGATAGAATAAGAAAGTCAAAACCTTACCATTTGTATGTTTATTTGTTATTTGGTGGAGTGTGATATAGGATGGTCTATGAAGGCACAGATTTTGCCACGGATGTATGTGGCCAATTGTGGTATACTTTATCTCTTAGGATGCAGTAGAGTTGTCCACAAGACTACATATCTCTCTCAGTCAGGGGTTGATGGAGCTAAGAGTATGAATGATGCCTGTATGAGTTTGTGGTGTTTGGTCTGGGCCATCCAGTGTGAGATTGCCAGCCTGGTATAAAGATAAACAGAACCGTTTTTGTTCCTGAATGCCAGTTTTCATCCGTTTGCATTATGAAATGTTAACATTATATAAATTTTGATGATTGATGAATTGTTGAAGAGTGCTACATGGCTGGCTTATTTTCCTTCTATAAGGATGAGGCATATAGATGAATACGTTGTTAATCACCTTATGGTGTGACTATAGAGAAGGGTGGTGTGGATGGCAGCAATCTCTGTGGTAGGAATCTGGGATTTATGTTGTTTGTGGCTCTTATTACATTCAAGTTATCCTAATCTTTAATGTTACTCTTTGTAGCTATAAGCATAGATTAATTATTAGCCATTTTAGAGTATTAATGAAATATTCGTAGTAAAAATTTCTCTTCAAGCTTTTATAGCAAGGTATGAGGAAATGCATTTATGTGAATGTGTGTAGGTGAGTGGCTGATCTTTGATAATCCTCTTCACACAGATGTCTGCCTGGTGTATAATAGATGGATAGCCTTAGTAATTGTACCATTGAATTTCTGATCTAGTATAACATCACACAGTGCTAACACTGGTATACTTTGCCACCATGAGCCCCTATTAGAAAGAAATATGTAGAAATATGTGGACAACTCTACTACATCCTAAGAGATAAAGTATACCACAGTTGGCTACATTTTTCCATGGCAAAGTCTTTTTGGTTTCATAGTAAGACCATTCTATATTACACTCCACCAAATAATATATAAACACATGAATGGTAAAGTTTTGACTTTCTTGTTGTATCAGAAACTAGTGTGTAATACTGATTTAATATAGTGGTTGAACTGTCATTATATATTATAAATTTACATTATAGTATGACTGATACTCCATATTGTAATAAGACAAGTAAATCACACATCCATTTTGAAGATAAGTCTGGTTAATTGACTTTGATGCTTGTTTGTATTTTTCTCTCATCATCTCTCTCATTGTGTTTTACCATTGACGTAACATGTCCTTTTTTTGTGAAATGCACACTTAACAAATTGAGACCCACTGGTTTCTCCAAGTTTAGAGACTGGATGTGGCTATAGAATAACAAGATATGTCCCAGAGTGACTGGTGATTAGAGGAAGGTGTACCAAATGACAGTCAAAGGGTTAATCAAGAATTAAAGGAGGTGCAGGCTGTTCTGTGTGATAATGAAGTAAAGGACAAATTTCTCAGGCAAAGTACATTGCTGTACTGAGAAGTATTGATAATAGGTAATAGGGCTTTTGGCCTCCACACCAAACTACCTCATAACATAATGGCTTCAGTTTGTGTCTGTCCATTACTTAAGGATGCTATAAGAATGGTGACAAGGTAGGGATGCCTTCTTAGGTATGTTGATCAGGAAGAAAGGATAACACATTGTTTTTTTACCAGTTCAGTGAGGCAAATATATACTCCTTCTTTCAATGGCAGTGAGGAAGGTTACTTGCTTGATGCCCTCTCTCCCTCTCTCTCTCTCTCTCTCTCTCTCTCTCTCTCTCTCTCTCTCTCTCTCTCTCTCTCTCTCTCTCTCTCTCTCTCAAACCTCTTCTATTCCAATCTATTACAGTGTATGTTTGCCATTATATATCCACCATATCCATGCTACTGTTTTATGTTGTGTAGTCTTCATATGAACTATGCTAAGACTCACGGGGTGTAGTAGAGTCGTCCATGAGACTATCTCTTTCTACCAAGAGTTAAGACCATGAATGATGTATTCACTGTTGTGGTCGCCTGCTGGTCACCCAGCCTGCCTTTTCCCTACAGTGCGAGCTTAGAGCTCATAGACCGATCTTTAGGTAGGGCTGAAACCACATCACACGCTACACACTGGGACAGCGAGGCCACAACTCCTTGAGTTTTGTCTCGTACCTACTTGCTGCTAGGTGAACAGGGGCTAGATGCACATTAAGAGGTTTGCCCATTTGCCTTGCCACGCCCGGGACTCGAACCCAGGCGCTCTTGGATGTGAGCCGAGCATGCTAACCACTACACTGTGGTGTGTGTGTGTGGTGCAATGGTAAAATAGGATTGCTCTCAATAGCTGTTTATTGTAGCTTATATGAAAATTTATATGCCTTGAAGATGGTGAAACAATATTATGATTTATACTCGTTTCCACTGCTGAGTGCGGCATGACTTTTGAACCAGACACTAAAAAAATTAATAGCAGTTATGTGAATGGTTCCCAAGCTGAATGGTGGCATGTTGTGTTCGGTATGTCTAGTGATTATCTAGACCACATTTGAAATATGATGTAATGTAATGCTTGGGTGAACTTTCATTCCATAGGGACATTGTTATAGAAAGTCATCATGTGTAGGATAATCAAAGCTCTTGTGTTTCTTATTGCTGAATGGATATAGATATAACTAGTGCATGGACAAACCTTAAAGTGATTAACTGAGTTATTACAGTGTCACCATGGGGCAGAAACTTATTAGCTTTCTTCATCATCAAAATGCCTCCATGGTGAGGTGGTATTATGCTGTGTGTGCTTTAGGTTAATTGGTCCTCAGGCACTTTGTTTTGAAACCTGGCCATGGTTTGAGGTTAGGAAAGGTATGAGCTTGAAGTATTGCATCCTCCACTCCAGCATTGCTTACTGTGCAGTTCAGTTCTTATGAAAATTATTGTTTTTTCTCCATTTATGTTAGACTGTTTTCTATTGATGAAGATAAAGATTGTGAGTCATGGATGATTAAATGCTCAAACTAAATGAAAAACAAACCTTAGTTATTTTTAAGTAGTGGAGAAATGACAGCACTTTTGCTGATATAGAAAACAATGAACTTCCTGAAAGTGTTATTTAGTATTTCTATATATATATATTCAGCTGATATACAGATTGGAAATATACACACATCAACTAAAAAAAAGTAGGTGTGATTTCAATGATGATTGATGGTTGTTTTCTTTTGTTTCAGTACAAGTCACCACATGCCTACTATGGAGTGTTTGATGGCCATGCTGGGATAGATGCTGCCGTGTACAGTGCCGCCCACCTTCACCAGTACATGATTCAGAACCCCCAATATGAGACCAACCCAGAAGCTGCCCTCAAGCATGCCTTCCACATCACCGACACAAACTTTATCAAGAAAGCCAGTAAAGAGGTAAGATTTACTTCTCTTTGCAGCTCATATTTCTGTCATAATCTTTATCAACCTCATTCTCATCCTCTACTCTTTATTCTTTTATCTTTCTTTTTTATCTTTTCTTTTATCCTTTTATCTACATTCCTTTTGACCAACCCTGATTAGAGGATGTAATGTTTGGGTTTATGTGGCTACAGTATTGATGTTGCATGTGGTGGTATGGGATATGTTTATGTTATTTGTTGCCTCATAACCCCAGTGTATATCTTCAGGAGCACTTACTTTATTGTCTATACCTCTTGTGATTGCCCATAATGTGTCAGGTCTAAATGCTGGGTGACGAACTCATTTGTCCAGCCTTGTGGAGGCCTGAAGTCCTTTGACAGAAGGTTCTCCTGCATTTAGTCTAATCAGCTTATCAGTTAAATTGCAGAAGAAAGGGATGTTCATGTTAGTTTAATGCAATAGAAGAATCTAATTGATTTTTTGTTACTGTGGCTTAAATCAGTGAGGCCTGACTGATTTATAACTGGGTGATGAAAATTGATATTCTTCCTTGCTAGAGACTGAAATGTGAGGGAGTGCTTGGGAATATGAGTGTGTGCATGTGGGTGGCTTGTCTGAGTTGTGTTAGCAGTGAAAAGGAAGGGATGAAGTTTTTCATCAAAGCCAGAATGAGAGGCAGTCATGGATCCACCAACCATGACTCAAAAAGATTATTCAACAATAATGAAATAATACAATAAGATTTTTTATGTTTCTTCAACTTTGATAAACCTTATTAATAGTTTTACTCTTAATGTTGGCACTCTCATTTTTATCATAGTCAGATTAATCATCAATACATTACTGCTGTCAGTATTATTGTAATGACCATGACATTATTTGATTACAGAGACATTAAGCAACATTTTAAAATAAATTGAATATCTTTTAATTCCAGAGATATGAGTTTGTTTATATGTTGCCAAACTTTGGTGTTTTGTTTTCTTTAAATGATGGCACATGGTACAGTATGATTTTAAATCTCTTATGTTCCCTTCATGAAATTTCAGTTTACTCAGTTTTTGCAAATCCTTATAAGTATATACTCGTATAGCATGTGAAATGAGGGGCATTCGAATATAAGTTGATAGATTGTTATTTACATATGCCAGCACTGTAATATGCCTTCATTATAACATTCAATGTATTATCATTGTTGAGGCCATAAAACATTTTTATATGAATATATATTTTGCTTAAAACACAATTCTCAGTTTTTTTAGTTTCAGGATCAGTATAAAGCAAACATACAAAAAAATTGTATTACATCTCTTAAAGAGATAAGATTCCTTTTATAATAGCACGAACTTGAAAAAAGTTGTATACGTAGTTATTTACCAACCTTTAACCAATTTTTATGCTGTAGAAAGGTGTCACTGCTTTGGCATGTGCATCATATGACATCTTCCTGATCTAATGAGGGGAGGACAAGAATTATTGTAATGCCAGACAGTTGTTAGGGATGGAAAGGATTTGAATAACCATTGTCTGTTTATATGCACTCAGAATGCTGGTCTGTATGAACTTGTATCTCATACCATGAAGGATAGAAGATTTTATGTAGTTTTAAAGCTCTGTAGTATACTTATAGTGCAATGTGCAGATCTTGTTACATTGCGTGATTTCTGAAATAGGTTCCTATATCCCTGCTCTCCTGTCCATAGCCATGTTTGCATTTACGATATGCATATTTTGTCAAACTAGTTGGGTACTGGCATAGGTCTACATACATCATCATTTTCATACTTTTGGGTTTTATCTATATTCTGTACTTTTAATGCCCATTTAGTAATATAGTCAATGTGAAGGAAAAGGAAAGAAAAGTCTAGATGTGATTATGCTGTTTTAAGCATCAAGGGGACTTGAAAATGTGTACCGAAAAGAACCCTCTGATAAGGAATGATGGAAATGCAACAGTTTATGAGTATTGACTGAAGTAGATAAGGTCCTTAAACAGAATGAGGCAGCTCAAGCAAGCCAACTGGAAGTACCATATTGCCACATAGCTGGATGTAAACTTGGTGCTTACAAAAAATTTTAATGACTAAGTTTTGCAGAAGATATGGAGACAAGACAACAGAAATTCCACTCAACTCTTGTGCTCTACAGTACAGTTGATAGAACTACACATTCATTATATGAGCTTTCATGAAGTTGTTTTTTACCTGTATCAGATTTAAGTTAGTGAATTTATACGTAGATTAGACAGCTTTTATATTTTTATTATTTCCTTTCTTGACCAATACACAGAAGTTTATATTGTCAGGTAACAATTGTCTTTCTGTTCTCGTCACCTCCATAGACAGCCTGTAGACAATATTTGCTTCATATTGAAATTTCTGCTGCATTTTAGTGAAGATATACAAAGCTTCTGCATAATTTTTTCTCGACTTCGTTGTGTTCAACCTGTCAATATTAGGTTACTCAAGTAATTGATATTTGATATGTTAAAAGTAAAAAAAATTTCAATTTTTTTTTTTAAATATCTGACAAAAGACAGGTTTTTTTTTTTAAAGATGCAGGCTTGACATCAAACCGGGAGATGGTGCTGGAAGGGAGGTATGGGAAGGGACAGAATGATATTTGTCTTTATGTTATAAAACATGCCATGCTGCTGGCAGTAATGGTGTGTTTGAATGCAAGATGTTTACAATAGTAATATGATGTTGTATTATTGCACATTGGCAGAACAGCTACTCCCAGGTACAAACCACATCATGTCATATTTTTGTTCAGATATATACGTATTGTATTATTGATATAGCCCTAGTGCATCATACTGAAAATATGTACGAGTGAAGCCCACATCTGTTGATACAATGATATACTACAATCTCTCTCTCTCTCTCTCTCTCTCTCTCTCTCTCTCTCTCTCTCTCTCTCTCTCTCTCTCTCTCTCTCTCTCTCTCTCTCTCTCTCTCTATGTGTGTTGTGTGTGTGTGTTCTGTGTGTGTGTGTGTGTGTGTGTGTGTGTTATCTCTCTAGGTCTATTTAAAAACTGATGGCATTTTTCCTTGGAGCGTATTAGACAAAATCAATTTCATAATAAAAATACAGTAACAGTATATAAGTTAATTTCACCTGAGTGTAACATGCAATCCTGACAAATTTGGATGTACGAGGCTACCTACTCTCAGCGTGTCTGTTCAGGTGTAGTGTTGTATTCAACTGGGAAAAAGTGTATTCTCGTGGGTTTCCGGGGTGTGCGAGTGCGGGAATCTAATTTTTTGTGGTGCGCGGCGTATTGTACGAGGCTGCATTGCTCCTTGTGGTCACCGCCACACCACAAGGCTGTCATATCCTGCACCACCGAGTTGCTGTCTGCCTCCTCCTTGAAGGTCTTGGTGGGCAATCCCGTGGTGGTGAAAAATGTTGCCTCACGCCTGGCTCGCAGCTGCGCCGCCATCCAAGCAAGAGCGGTGCTGAGTGGAAGAACTCGTTCATGTCGGATCATCATGACAGGGAAAAGATGTTCAGGACGGTCATATAAATCCAAACCACTTCCTTTCAATAAGAAGTACATTCTCAAATTGTGATATTTGTCAATAACTCGTCTATCCGCTATGTATGTTCAATGTTGTGGAAATTGTATAGTTTAGAAGGGCGAAATGCTTTTTTTAATACACCCAAAGATGATTTTCCGGGGAGAAATATACTAATTGATTAAAAGGTTTATTTTGTGTTGTAAAGATTTTTTTTTTTGTTTCCTTGCGTCCCTGGTGTTCATAAAGCCAGGTCTTGGAGGTTAGCGGCTCTCTCCACCCTGCGGCACACCTGCGGGCACACAGACGACACTGGCGGTCACTCGATGGCAAGACCCGACCTTCCCTGTGTATTGTAGCGCAATTCTAAGGAGTTCATGCATGGAAGGTGAATGGAGAGTCTGAGCTCATGCAGCTGAGTGAGTGGGGGCGGGTTGAGGCGGGTCGCCACGCTTGGCTGAGTCTCTCTGTCTGTATTGCACACACTGATGGGAGAAAAGAAGTCAATATTGATCAAGAGAGAAAGAGTAGGTAATGATAGTTTCACTGCATACGTTTGCCATTGCCGCCCCTAACCCACCGACTATCGTTTCCCGCCCCTCCCCTGCCAGCCGAGCATCAGGCGGGGCCGTTGGGAAAAGTAAACTTGTACACCGTGATGCACCAGCCAGGTGGCGCCGAAATTACACACACACACACACACACACACACACACACAGAGAGAGAGAGAGAGAGAGAGAGAGAGAGAGAGAGAGAGAGAGAGAGAGAGAGAGAGAGATCCGAAACCCAAAATTCTCTCAACACCTTCACCTTCTACTTCACCTAGTATCTTACGAAGCGATAAGTGGAGATAAGAACACCGCACCAAGTCCATTAAAGATTCCCTGAGAAAGAAGTTTAGAAAAAAGAAGAAGTTATTTTAGAAAGTGGTATGAAGTTCACGATCAAAGACCACAAGACTGTACTCCACACGCCGCGGTCCATTCAAGAGGCAGGAGTCAGCAGGTCACGATCGAAACCCAGTTAGTCCCTTCCTTCACAGGTTTGCTTCATTCCTTTCGTCTCCGCTATCTTTGTTCCTTGCATTTATTCTCTTGCAGTCGTTCACATATCGCCACCCTTCCCTCCATCCCAGTATTTTGCGCCTTCCTCCCTTCCCCCTCGTCTGTATCTTTTAGTACTCAGCGTGCAGGGAACCACCGACCGTCTGCCAGTGGTGAGTGTCTCTCCGCTGACGTGGTTATCTGGAGTCTCCTGGAGGGACCCATGGAATTTTTTTTTTTTTTTCAAGATCGACTTGGGAAATATAACCGAGCGAGGCTTTTAACATACATATTGCACGAGGGAAGCAATAAATCTGGCATGATAAAGATGGAGCGCAGTGCCGCGTCATGAATCAATAGTCTTTTTTTTTTCTTTCTTTCTCAGCGGTTTGGTTTTTACAGAGAGAGAGAGAGAGCGAGAGAGAGAGAGAGAGAGAGAGAGAGAGAGAGAGAGAGAGAGATCCGAAACTTAATTAAAGAAAAAAATAGAATTATGATTTCTATCTGGACCCTTACTTCAAGAAATACCATTGTTTATCTTTTTTTTCATCAAATTCCTGCGAGTTATACGTAGATAATAACCACATGCTTCGATAGTAACCATTTTGAGAGAAAAGGAGAAAAAAATAGCAATAAGATACGTATTTTTTGATGACTGGTGTTTGTGAACAGAGAATGTGCCGCTCGCTACCCCACGACTGTGTCACTACAGAAATTGAATTAACTTCCTCGTAATTACGATCAACTGTTCACGTGGAGACAAGATTAAGAAAATGTATGATGTGGATTGCCTTGATGACGCTCAGCAGTGGCTCCGTAGGTGGTGACTGAACGGTAATTCAGATAGCAGCAGATTAAGAGATTAAACCGAATGGGGTGAGAACTGGCGTCTACCGGTCTCCTTCCCCTCCCAATCTTGCTGCCATCTCCGTGCCCCATTACCCAGCCCTCGTCCACCACGCCTCCCTATCGCCTCCCTTCTCCGCCTATCTTTGGGGCGAGGTCAGGCACGTCTTGACAAAAACAATGCAGTACGTGAGGTGGTCCTAAATGGAGTGCTTGATGGCTTCCTGAAGTGTCTTGAGAGCGTTGTGGCGCAGAGTTTTGATGTCGGTTTGGGTCCTCGCGTCTCGAAGCACATGAAACAACGCAACGCAACGCAACATATTATTAACACAACACAGGGCAAAGGTACGCAATACACACACACACACACACACACACACACACACACACACACACACACACACACACACACA
>CM035197.1:15590207-15602320 GCA_020233015.1 Callinectes sapidus | reverse complement strand
TTTGTTTCCAGAGAGAGAGAGAGAGAGAGAGAGAGAGAGAGAGAGAGAGAGAGAGAGAGAGAGAGAGAGAGAGAGTATATGTACATGTATAGAGTAAGGCTTTAGGATAGGGAACAATAGCTATGTGACCTCTAGCAGGTTTGTCACTGAAAACTATGTAAACTAGTATAGTTTAACGTGTATGTGTTGTACCAAAATATTACAACTTGATTTATAACGTCTCTAATATACACATGCATCTATAATATACTCATGCACCTTACACTCAATACACCTGTGCCTTATAGTCATAGAGTTGTTTAGGTGTAGCAAAAGTTTAAAAGTTTATTTGCTCTTACTTCTAATTAACAAGAAACGGCAAGGAAGTGGTGTGTGTGTGTGTGTGTGTGTGTGTGTGTGTGTGTGTGTGTGTGTGTGTGTGTTTATATTCAACGTAAGAATTGTAAAATGTTAACGTGTAGTTTTTCTTCTTTCCGTTCGTCTTGTTCTTGTTTTTTTTGTTATTTTTCTATTTTTTTGTTTTTTGTTAATGTTCTTTTTTTGTTATTATTTTCGTTCTTGACTTTTTCATTCATGTTATTTTTGCTCTTCTTTTTGTTCTTTTCCTTTTTATTATTGTTGTTGTTGTTTTTGTTATCATCATCATCATCATCATCATCTTCATTATCACTACTGTTGCTGCTGTTGTATAGTTATTGTAATCTTATCATACGTTTACATACATAATAAGAAAAAAAATATATAGAATTGCGCGGAGGAGCATCTTGGTGGACTGCCAAATATACGTAACCAACCAAACCTGAACGGACGGTATTGCTGTGCTTCACCGTAATCGCTGCAGCAAAATAAGCGAACAACAAAAGCCCAGACTGGAGCCTACCAGCCATAAACGTACTTAAGCTTCGTAGATATTTATAATCTTGTCGATAAATATTCAGGGTATCAGGACGAGGAGCAGGTGTGTGTGTGTGTGTGTGTGTGTGTGTGTGTGTGTGTGTGTGTGTGTGTGTGTGTGTGTGTGTGTTTGTGTGTGTGTGTGTGTCGCTCAGTGTATGGCCGCGGATGAAGCTAGGCGAGGCAGCTGCTTAGGGCACGTGGAGGGTGATCAGACTGCTATACTGCGCCATTAATCTACCATGAAAAAAAGCAAAAAGAACTAGTCCCGTCTTTTTTTTTATTCCACGTTTCTTTTAAATGGCTGTTGAGGGCGCCGCGGGTGGTGGTGATGGTGGTACAGTGCCTAGGGCCGTGATGGGGTCCCCGGGTTAAGGGTAGGGGGCTGAGGCAGCAAAAACCATACTTTCACCGGAAACCCCACACTCTGACCTTTAAGGAGTCAATAATATTAAGTGTTCGTAGTGGATGCCAGTTGTGAACTGATTATATTTTTTCGGACTTAATTTACGCTCCAGGAAATAACAGGTGACACTTTTATGGATTCGTTCACCATTATTGAAACGCCTTCACACCACAAGCACGTACTTCATATAGGTTAAGTGTCGCGCCATAAATTATGCTGTACATTAATGCGTAAATGAACGTGGAGCGAACCTGCTTTTTGTAAAATACTTTCTAGTTCTTAGTTTGTTCTACGTGAAGTAGAGCACCATTTCATTTAGTGATCTTTACATTAAAGAAAAATTAGTTATGGTCAGTAGATACAACAAGGCAAAACAGAAATTCTTAGTGCATCATCTTAGCGCGTCCAGTCCCAGCATGACGTGAGGCTGGGGCTGCCACGCTACTTGGCAGATTATCAAGTACTTTTTTTTTATTTATTTCACTCGCTTAAGAAAGCACAATCACTCCAATGAATTTGTGAATAAATACGACAATTTTACAGGTTTCAGCCAACAAATTTCTTCACGGAATGAGTAGTTTATGGACATAACAAGTGGCTGGCGTGAGCGAACGTTAACTTTTTCGGATCCTTGTGTATTACGTTAGATAACTATGAAAATTTGAGACTATTAGTTATAGGATCATTTCAGCGGCACGTTTTGTGTTCAAACTTGCATTTCTTTCCTCCTTTTATCTCGTGTGCTTAAGAATGTCAACCTGGTGAAAAAAAGAGCGAAATTAAACCCAAGGCAATCCAAGGAATACGTGGAGTTACTAAGCGATCATCACAGGGAAGACAAATGGAAGCACATGGATAGCACGTAGATAGTTAGTTGAATGATGACAAAGAAGACTATTCAGTTATTATACAAACTATTAAAAACAAATACGAAACAACCCCCCTTACACACACACACACACACACACACACACACACACACACACACACACACACACACACACACACACACACACACAGCCAAAAACAGAATGCTAAATCCATTTTTCTCTCCCCTTTCACATCTTCATACCAGCACAGCAAAACCTTCCCCTCTGCTATAAAACCACTGCTTAACCTCGTCTAATTTCACTCATCTCCTACACGTAACTATCGGCTATTATTTCCACCTGCTGGGCTCCCTACGCTCTCATGGCTGTTTGCTGTGAGGGAGGGAAGACACAAGGGGTGGAGGTCCAAGCCATGGGAACAGAGGCGGGCGAGGCGATGTATGGGCGTGGTAATGACGTCCATCAGAGGTGCAGCAGGGTGGGACGTGCGGCGCAGTGAGTGGCACTACGGTGGGTGTGTGGGAGGTTGGCAAGTGTTTTGGGGGAATGAGTGTGGTTTGATGCAAAGGGTTAGGTAACAGAGAGAGAGAGAGAGAGAGAGAGAGAGAGAGAGAGAGAGAGAGAGAGAGAGAGAGAGAGAGAGAGAGAGAGAGAGAGAGAGAGTTAAGTAATTAGTAATCAGCTGCATTCCTTTGGTGGCACAGTTATCTCAAATAGTGCGTGCATACTCGAGTAATAAGCGTGACGATGGCAAAAACAGAACAAGACACAGTAATGATAATGCATCTAATACGTCATACTTAACTTAGCGACAACATCTCCTGGCGGAAAGCAACTCGGCAGCGCGCACAGTGAATGGCTGCGGTTTGTCGTTTGGAAGCGGCGGGAAGGAAGGGCAAGGAAGAGGTGATGAAAGTGTCGATGGCGGTATTATGTGGGTGTACTTTTGACGGCGTGGTGGTGGTGGTGGTGGTGGTGGAGGTGGTGGTGTTACGTATAGTCGCGGTCAGAAATCAAGTAACCTTCTGCTCCTAATTCTACTGTGCTTAGTGTTTTCTTTTCCTAGTGTGTTGTGTCCGTTACCAGCTTTTGCAAGATTGTCAGCAGATTAGTGGGCTTATGAATAGTTAAGGGCGGTCACTCAAGACATTGGAAGCGAATGGGACATGTTATTGACTGTTAGCTACAGTATGACTGCTGGTGTGGGGTAACAGGGCTGCGGTAACAAACGTGGTGCCTTTACCTCTGAATGTACAGTAGAGAAAGCCACAGGAAAAAGAAAGGGAAAGAAATAGGGTTTGGAAGGGAAAGTGCACATTGTAAACTGGCACAAACAAAAGAGGAATTTTCTTCTGGATAAAGATATAATGGCACGTTTTGGAAAAAAAAGTTTAAATGTACAAAAACTCTGGGCTAGATATCCTGGCCTCTAACGTGAACTAACGCTATCCATGCTATAAAACAAGACTGATGTTTACGATTAATTTTTTTGTCCCTTCGCCGGTTTTCTTCCATTCACATTTCCTTCTATCTGTTTACTCAGTGTTCCGGATGCCATTCCTCTTCTGAATGTTCTCAGCACCATTATTAGCATCAGGTAAAGGAAGAGGCAATGTAGCGAATCACAAGAAAAGACCTTGAGACGATAATATCTGTGCTTGAGAGAATTGTGAGCATGAACAAGTAGTCAAATTACTCACTATGATTTTTTCCAGAGGCTGTGTTAAGCCTTCCACCATTATGTAGATATTCCAGCATTGTGTTTTGTAGAAAGCGTCTAGAGTGGTGGCAGATAATGCACAGCGGGTCCTTGTGTTCCTATGATATGCGTAGCTTGGTCTTGGCTGCGTCAAATCTTGCATCCTTGCGCCGTGCCTCCTTGGAAAGTGTAGAGAGTGACGGCAGGTATAATCAAGGGTCTGTATTCTTGGTTTCAGAGTTCTGTCTCGACTGCCTCTAACAAGTGGTAGCAATCTTGAAGGCTATGATAGAGTTTTCAGGATTATTTTGAATTATAGTGATAGTGTAACCAGAGATCTGCATCATCAATGGGAAAAAGAATAATACCTAGGAGGATAAAAGGTCATAATATATTTGATCATCGAAAATAACGCTAAAGACAGAGCAAGGCGTTTAAGAATCAAGAATCGAGTAACTGTTTGACTCATTTTACGTTCTTTTTACATACCCTTCTCAGTCTCAAGTCATCTGAAGTATTGACTATCCCTTTACAAAACACCAGTATTGATAGATTCTTGGCATATCAGAAGATTTGGTAAAAGGAGGAAGACTCTTGAGCACTGCAGTACTGAGTGAGAGTAGTGTGCTCCTTGACTTGTGTGAATGTGACAATACTACACAGGGTCATCGCCTTCCCTGTGATCAGCGCACCTCGGCCTCGTCCCGCCACTCCCTACGTATTAGTTTTTTTTACGTGCACCGCCATTCTCGAGGGTGTAGCGACTGACTCCCTTAATAGCTGGCGAAAGTTGGCGTGACGCAATCAACGCTGTGTGTGTGTTTGTGTGTGTGTGTGTGTGTGTGTGTGTGTGTGTGTGTGTGTGTGTGTGTGTGTGTGTATGTGATGAAGGTTTGCGTGTTTTTTGGGAGTTATACTCTCAACTTTGGTCTTGTTTTAAAACAAAAACTGTATTTCAAGGTGAGAGAGAGAGAGAGAGAGAGAGAGAGAGAGAGAGAGAGAGAGAGAGAGAGAGAGAGAGAGAGAGAGAGAGATTGAGATTAAGGAGATGAAGTCAGGGCCAATTATCGCGGGAATGCTGTTAGGGGTGCTTGGGGCCACACGTAATAGGCCTAAGGAAATGCTGGTTGTTGCTGCCGGCGCTCCTTCCCTCGGCACTCAAGGTCAGGTTCACGTGTGGCTCCAGGGCATCATCGGCCGCCGGGTCATCGAGGGCGTGGCGACGTTGAGGAAATCCCTGGAACGTTGTGGTGTCTCTCTAAGCTGAACGGAATGGCTAGTAAGGGTTTAGAGTACGATTGTGAAAGATGCCACAACAAAGGGAGTGATTACATAAGAACATGAAGAAAATAAGGGAAGCTGCAAGAAGCCATCACACTACTGACAACAAAAGGAGTTACAAGAGTATAAAGAAAATGAAAACTACAAAAAGACATTACACCACTGACAACAAAAAGAAATAACAAAGACATAAAGAAAATAAGGAAACTTGCAGGAAGCTATCATACCACTGACAACAAAAAAAATGAGTGATTACATAGAAACGTAGAGAAAATAAGGAAAGTTGTAAGAAGCCATCATACCACAAACAACAAAAAAAGGAGTGATTACATAAAAACATGAGGAAAATATGGGAAGCTGCAAGAAGTCATCAGGTCTACTGGTACACATGGAAGTCCCTGTATGATTCAAACCTACATCTATTTCCACCTATTCCCTTTAGCTATAAGTTTGTCTAATCGCCTTTTAACTTAACTCCCTAATGACTCATCGTTAACAAATATCTTAATGTGTTCATTTTACTTATCTAACACTATTAAAGAACCAATGCCTTCCTAGATCTTTTGTAACCCCTAAGTACAGGGACGCATTTTCATATTCATCCTGCTTATTATTTGTCGATTTTATACAGCTTCAGAAACTCATGCGGGGATTGAAATGGTAGAGACTCTGGCCATTAATCTTCTGTCCTCCATAGACCCTTGCTAATGTCAATAAAATATTTTAATCACACTCGAAACTCATGGTAAAAATGTATCGCAGTATTGGAAAGGTTAAATCTTACTTTTTTTTTTAAAGTTTGTACCAAGATTATTGTAAACCTTTTAGTGGCTGTAGTTCTATCAGCAAAATATGTGTGGTGTTACTTTAATGGAGAAAAAAGTGGCGTACTGTCACTTGCAGTCTATGAGTTGCAAGTTCCCGTGGCCTTAACGTGGTGTGTGATTAGTTCAGTGTTGCCAGAGCGCTGCCGTGTGTGCTGGTGTGCAGGTCAAAGTTGTTGGTAGAAACGTTTCCCTTTATGGTCCCCCTAATGGCCCAACTCTGCTCATTGGTTGTTCCACGGAGCCGAGCGTGTTGAAGTATTCTTTTCCTTACGTATGATTTAACTGTGTGTTTCAACAGGTAGCTAGTTTGAAGAAATTGTAGGGTTCTCTCCACATACTTCCCCCAGTTACTTATTTATTTTGTTATTATTATTATCATGGTTGTTATTGTTATTATTATTATTATTATTATTATTATTATTATTATTATTATTATTATTATTATTATGTTTATTTTTTTAACTCATTTGTTGAAAAAAAGCATAAATTTATTTCCTGCCATCTTGTAAGACTTGAGAGCTGACATATGCCAGGAGATATCGAAAGTAAAGTCCCAAGGAACCTCGATCTATCCTTAATCACACGTGCATTGAGTGCAGGCGTGCATGAACCGTGAACTGCCGGCACGCAGGGTTTGGCTCCCCCCCCCCCCCCCTTTGCGAGCCTCATGATGACTTGGCGACCTTGACATTCAGTTTCCCTCGTGTCGTTCCCCCTAATTACCCAGAGGAGAGGAGTGTGCCTGGGTGGGTGTGGCTGACGTGACGGCCCATCCATGCTGCACTGACTGACTCCCTCATTCCCCTTTGGACATCCGAAATATTTGGACGTTGACCCCATCACCTTTCATTGACATTGCCCCCTTAATTAACGTCACACACACACACACACACACACACACACACACACACACACACACACACACACACACACACACACACACACACACACACACACACACACACAAGCGAAATTTGAACGAGAAAACTTTTGTCTGAGGTAATTAAATGGAAAATAAATGTAATGGTTGCTATTTTTTCAGTGTTGTATAGGAGCTTGTATACGGAGAGCCCAAAGTTGAATTGAAGACAACACTCATAATAAATCCTCCTTGCTCAACCCAACTAACTAACTTTACCTGACGCGATGTATTACGAAGGGAATGATTTAATGGTGAAAGTAAGTTAGTGGAATATTTATAGCGAAAATGCATCTGATTGTTCTTGCGGTGTACACTATAAAAAGAATATATCCCACCACGTGTGACCCTCGAGGCACCTGTCTAGCGGTAAGAAGTGCGCTGGCTTGATTGTCTGATTCCCAGGCTCGGCGAGAAGCAACACAGGTCTGATTAATAGCCTTCCGCGCCGCACTGAGTGAGTGTGATGAGGCGAATCGTGTGGCTCGAGGAAGCAGCAGGATTAGGTTACCAGCAGGAGCAAGGGAGAGGCGGCTTTAAGGGAGGGAGGCAGGGTCGGTCACTGGTCCCTCCCTATGTATCTATCTGCTCAGATGCTGCCATTCCATACAAGTCAACTTGCTAACTTATTGATCGTGATGTTACTTCTGTATGGTTTATGGCACATTTTTATAATATGAGTAACAGTGCATTTATTTTCTCAGTTTGTTATTATTGTATTTTTTTGTCTTGGGCTTTCTCAACCTGACTGTCATACAGAATGTGAGAACTTGGCATATCTAAGTACTTGAAGTTAAGGGGAAAAGGTTTATACTGTAGAGGTGAGTGTCGTGATATTCGATACATAGTTGTTCAAGACTAAGCCTCGCTGTTGTAGGATATGCAACTTGCTTTTTATGTCACCACCTTGTTGTTCTTTGTCTTGGATAATGGACTTATCTTTCGTATGTGGATTAATTATATTCGTTCTTCTTAAAGGTATTTTGTTTTAATCTTATTAGTTTCTTTTTTACCTGCTGACCAGAAACAATGATAAACTAAAGACCAACAGCACCTACTTTCTTGAACACGTAGAATAACAAAACATTTCTCAGGCTGAAACACAACACCCTATACAGCCACACGTGCATCAAGCCACTGACCCACTGGGGAACATGTAGAGTTAACACGAATGACAGCTACGTGCTCTCCCACACCACCTGCTGCTGCTAACACCCACTTCCCTGCACTCCAGCCGCGTGCCACCCGACACCTTGAGAAAGCTGGGGGTCCTATTCCAGGTCTCTGCCTTACTTATCTCGAGCTGAATGGTTGTCCTAGTATTTAGTGTTAGGGTTTTGTGCCTTATACTCAGTCCTCTCAATCACTCACTTTATCGTGCTGTATCACTCCTTCATTTACTCTTATTCAACCAGTCTCGCAATCACTCATATTTTTTCTCTTCATCCATTTAGTCATGTTTTCAATCTCATTATACTCACTCACTCGTCCCCCCTTCTTTAAAAGAGTGTTGAGGGAGAGACGTGCTGGTTATGTGTGTCAGTCGGTGAATATATAAAGTGACGCACTCCAGGTGTGTGTGTGTGTGTGTGTGTGTGTGTGTGTGTGTGTGTGTGTGTGTGTGTGTGTGTGTGTGTGTGTGTGTGTGTGTGTGTGTGTGTTTGCTAATGTTGTCGATTCCGCCGCGGCCCAGGGAGTGTTGGCAGAGGTAATGGGGCGTCGTGACAGTCAAACAGTTTATGGAGCTGCGTTAAGGAGTTGTTCCATCGGAGTTAGCGTGGGTGTTTGCCTTCAGTGCATTTAATTTTTGTATGTGTGTGTGTGTGTGTGTGTGTGTGTGTGTGTGTGTGTGTGTGTGTGTGTGTGTGTGTGTGTGTGTGTTGTTTGTACAAATTTGCAGTGGAGTTATCCAGGCTTATAACGTTAATGGAACATTCTGAAACACTCGTTTACCCGTATTCATCTTCAGCTTCATTCAGGGACGAGTAGACTTGGTTTTAGGAAGTGATTGACTCGAGCATGATCATCACAAGATGCATGATATTTGATTAAAAGTTTACTCAACATTGACGTAGGAAGAACAAGTTTTTTGGGTGTCTAGAATTACTCATAATCTCTTACGAAATTCTCTGCTTACTTTTATATTTTGTTTTCGATCTCTTTTTTAGTGGACAGTTGCAGCACTTCGTATTTTCATCACAGTGTGCCCGGTTTGACAGGAAGCATGCGTTTTGTGTTATTTTAGGAAAAGTTAGTTTTTCCGCACACTTCCACCTTCGATAATGTGTGATCTAAAAAGAGCTGGTGATTATTTTCCCGATGTGGAGGATAATGAGGGCCTGGAGGCTTTGGAGGGGAGTTTCCGTAGGGTTGGGTGGGAAGTGCGAGCCTTCCCTGCAACAGATATAGCCACTGGAGCCTCGAGGGGCATTGATTAGCGGGCGTGAGGGATCCTTTCCTCTCTGGTCATGGTGTCTGGTGAGTGCTGTGAACGGTGGTGTGGATCAACCCCTCGACTCCATTGACTTCTTAGCCTTGATGGAATGATGGTGGTGGTGGTGGTAGTGGTTATAATGTTCGTAGCCTTGATAGAATGCTCTGGTGTAACTTAAGTATACAGTGATTGCAAAAATTATGATGACAGTACAAGGAAACTACAGATAACTCTACTTTGATAGATTACGGAGAGCAAATTTGATATTTTAGTGCGTCAGTATTTTTAACTGTGCTGAGTAATTCTTGTCGTGAGATACTCGAGTATATTGTAATACGATATTTCATGTTCTTATTAGCCAATGGATGTAATGGAAGACACTAAACATTCCTCTTTAACACGCAACTCAAACCTTAAGAATTATATTGGCTCAGTCTAGAACGTCAGGTTTCATTTCTAACACAAAATAAGACATCAAATTTCTCCTTTAATGGAAACAAGGACATTGCAATCTCTTCTTCAACACATACCAAGTTTCTCCTTCAACACAAGCTAATGCATTGTTGTTTTCTCCTTAATACAAAATAAGACGCCAATTTTCTCGCCAACTATGACACTGGCTTGTCTCTTTTAACACAAAATATGCATTTCCAACGATCACTCTTTCCCAACTTAAAAGGTTTGCAGGCTTCCTGTGATGCAAATGGAGACGTTTGAGACTCGCCTGTTCTTTTTCTCTCCACTTTAACACAAATTTAAATGTCAGCTTCCTTTCATAACACAAAACAAGACATTTTTTCTCCTTAACACAAACTAACACGTTGTAAAACCATCTCTTTATTTTAAAAAATCAAGTATTCCCGTGAAACAAATAAAGACGTTCAAGACTGGGCTTATGTATTCACTCTGCTCGGTATAATGACACCTTACTTGAAGACGCTCAGACCAGTTATTTGATGAAGGCCACACTTTCCCTTCCCCTTTTCATGGTCACTTTTAAGAGTAATGCCTTAAGGATAGTCTCTCACAGCAAACAAGGGCTGTAAAATAATAAAATAAGAGAAACCACTAATTGTTACATACCGGCATGTTGAGAAGGTCAGGAGCGTACTTAACTCATCTCGTGTTCTTCTTGCTTTACTTTCGGGTTACTCTTCCCTATTCGTCGTTCAAATACTCTTGATTTTCAGTTTTATTGCTTTTACTCATCGCAGGAGCTAGTTTAGTATTTCTTAATGGTTCTGTAGGGTTTAGAATAGATAGAAGAATGAATGAGTTACTCTTATTAATCATTAAGTTAGTTTAATTAGTCAGCTAGTCATTTGATTTAGTCGGTCAGTAATTGGTGAATGAATAAGAAATCAGTAAGTTAGTGTAGTTAGTAATAAGTTCAGTCAGTAAATATGTCAGTTGCATCTATCGTTATGTAATTCCGGTCAGTCAATAGATTTGTCCTGTCTGTCAGTAAGTAAATCCTATCAATCATTTATTAACTAGAGGCAGTTAAGGCCAATCAGTTAATACGTCAGTCTAGTCCGTCAGTCAGTCTGTCAGTTCACTCATTCACTCAGTCCCTTTAGTCAGTCATTAAGTGAGTCCCACCAGTCACCACATCACCATGTCTGTCCCTTTAATTCTTTCTCTCTTATCTATTTCTTGTTACAATCTAAAAAAAATGCTTGTTTTTTGTAATCCAGCATAGACAAATTAATTATTCACATTTATCTACATCGCGTATTACAGTTACCTCAATGTTGACAAAGAGACGACCGTAGAAGGAAAGGGAAACACATACCCCCTTAGTGAATAGAAAATTAAGAGAGGAAAATAGGAAAAATAAATAAAACTTCACCACATCACAGGAGAGTGAGAGTGAAGGAGTATCTGCAAGGCTGTGGCTGTGAGAGGAGTGAGTGAGTGAGCTATTACTAGACTCACCTCCCGCGACACCTTCCCTCTCACCACAACCATAACTCACACTAACAACCCCAACTCCCTCTCCCTCCCCCTCCCCCTCCCCCTCCCTCACTCTCCCTCCCTCACTCACCCTCCCTCCCTCGCCATTCGTCTTCGAGCCTTATACTCCATTCACCCTTCCACATCACGAACACACACACACACACACACACACACACACACACACACACACACACACACACACACACACACCACGCCCAAGAGTGAGAGTACACCTACACGTACACATACACGCGCGCACACACGTAGTACACATACATAGGTGTTGGCAAGGCACGCGTGCACTTTCCCCCCCAGGTAATCAGATATACGTGACGAAGGGACTGTGTTGCGTTGAGGTGTTTGTTGTGAGTGGGTGATAATTGATGATGATGATGGTGGTGGTGGTGGTGGTGGTGGTCGTCGTGTTGTTGTTGTTGTTGTTGTTGTTGTTGTTGATGGTAGTGGTGGTGATAGTTCTTGTGGTGTAGCAATAGCGGTGGTGGTGGTGGTGGTTATAATGTGTTGTTTTCGGAGTAATCTGTACGTCAAGTAATTATTCCTGTGTGTGTGTGTATGTGTGTGTGTGTGTGTGTGTGTGTGTGTGTGTGTGTGTGTGTGTGTGTTTGTGTGTGTGTGTGTTCGTGTATCTTTGTGTACGTCAGCTTCAGTCACTACTTCAATGTGTGGAAGTATTAATATATTCATGTAGGTTCATATGTGCGTATATATGTATGTAGTTCATCTTTTTGTCTTCACGTGTAGATATAACAAGGTTTACATACTACCTGTTCTTTTCTTTCGTCAAAAAGCGAGTTCACAAAGCCATGAAAGTGGAGCTTGTATGTTCTTGCCCACGGCCCAGTG
>CM035197.1:15579361-15585557 GCA_020233015.1 Callinectes sapidus | reverse complement strand
GAGAGAGAGAGAGAGAGAGAGAGAGAGAGAGAGAGAGAGAGAGAGAGAGAGAGACGTATGGGGGGGAGTCGTTTCTTTCATAAGTAATGACATTAGTTTCTCGTGTTCCTTTCAAAACTTTATAGATCAAGGTGAAATATTGTTAGTTGTGTGTGTGTGTGTGTGTGTGTGTGTGTGTGTGTGTGTGTGTGTGTGTGTGTGTGTGTCTGTGTGTGTGTGTGTCATTCACCTGAGCTCGTCCGGTGGTCACCAAGCCAGTTACGACTAGAACTCCGAGCTCATACTGACCGATCTTGGGTAGGACTGAGGCTACTTACATCACATACCGGGACAGCGAGGCCATACACAACGTCTCATGTGACAACCCATGCTTACCTATTTGTTACGAGGAGAATAGGGGCTACACGCAAAGAGGCTCGCCCATTTGCCTCTACGCGCTTTATTTGTGTTTATATATTGATGTATCTTCCTATCCATCATCTATCTATGTATCCACAACGCGCTCTCTCTCTCTCTCTCTCTCTCTCTCTCTCTCTCTCTCTCTCTGAATACCCATGTACCTTTCACTTTATTTATCTATATGTATACCTATCAATCTCTTTTTTCTTTGCGCGCGCGTGTGTGTACAATCATAGTTAACACCATTCCCTTTAATCCCCCAATCTGTTGATGAAAGTTATTAGTTGAATTAAAAGTTAAAAGCGCCTCACGTTCCATTGAATGATGATAGGTTTCTTTACGTCTCTGTCTTAACTGATGCCGCTTGACCACCGTTTGAAGAATTGCAACACGTGCAGGCGTCGGAGTAGGGCGGCGCTTCTCAGTCTCGTGGGTGTGGCTGCCGCGAACAGACACGTGTGGATTCAAGTCTCACGCCCTCCGCCACGTGGTTACCTCCTGTTGATCGCGATGTGGGCTGGCACTCAGAACTCTGCCTAAAAAGGTCTTGTGCCTAGTAGTGAAATTGTGTGGAACTTTTACTATGATTTTTTATTCTTATGATTTTTTTTTTTTTTGTGCTGTGTGTGTGCGCGCGCGAGCGTATTTCGTGGACTGTGTTGTCATTGAATGCATCGTCGGTAGGAACCTGCACTCTCAAGGCAAGGACGGTCCTGTTGCTGGCATGTCCTACGACTCCAGAGTAACTATGCACCACAGTGACTTGTTTTATGTGGTGCTGGTGTGGCGGATCGCAGGTATCCTTTGTGATCGGCGCGGTGCAGGCCCGTTCCACCGCTCTGTATGGGGGGAAGGAGACGCAGCTAATTACGCAGCACCGGAGTGTCATCCCGCTGACCTCTCGTCCTCTCCGACCTTGACTCTCTGATCCTTCTTCCGCGCTGTGTATATTACTCCCTCTCTTTTTTTTTCTTTTTCTTTAACTGACGATATTTTTTTCATAAATGACTTGATAAAATGCTAATTAAATTTCCTTATTTGAACATTGAAAGGTCACGGCCTCTGTCTGATTCCCTAGATCTCTCATGCGTCTGTTTCCTCTTGACGAGAACTAATGTTTCTAGGAAATTTGATCGTTATCTCTTATTAAAATCGTAATCTAGGAAATTTGATCGTTATCTCTTATTAAAATCGTAATTAAATAAGATTTTTGGGAATGTTGTTCTGGTGTGAGCTGCTTGTGTGCCTGGAGGTTATCATTAAGCATCGTGTGTGTTGGGTAAAGTACGAGGCGCGGTAGCTCTCCTTCCAGCGGGTGAAGTGCTGTGTCTTCGTGGTGCATTTTGACCCTCCATCTCAGCCCCTCCCCTTCTGCTGTCTCTCGCCTCCTCTGCCCTTGACTTGACCTCGTATGCCGCATTCTCTACTTGCCGTGGATGGTTCTCCCATATGCAGCCATAATAACACTGGTAGTAGCAGTGATAGTAGTAGTAGTAGCAGTAGCAGTAGTAGCAACACCGGTAGCAGTAGCAGTAATACCAACAATAGCAATATCAACAATAATAGTAAGTGTCAAGCCTTCTTTTAGTCATACGTTGTCTCATATTCATTGATCAACACGAGATGCGAAGTCAGTTCTCTCTCATCTTGGTGGCAGCGAAGGCAGCGTTGTATTGCGTCGATTACATTCACTGAACGGCGTGAGAGGGTGATTGTGGTTACAGGATGGTGTTAGGAGGCGTGGATACAGAAGTATAGAGGAAGAGGGGCTGAGGTGGATGAGGGTGGAGAGCTTACCTGCGGGGTGGAGGAGGGCGTGGGTGGTAAACATTGATCCTGGCTTGGTGGAAGAGAGCGAGTCTGCTGCGTCAGGAGGCTGCTGCCCTCCCACTCTGTCCCAGTCTGGCGGCCGCTCCGTGCTGGAAGGACCGCATTGGCTTCAGTCTGGCCGGGGCGATGCACTGCGCTACTCACTGTAGGACTGTTCTTTGTCTTCGCTCAACCATATTCACTAATTTATGTGTGGTAACCACTGTGCTTTAATATCAACCGTGCTTTGAGTGTAGCCAAGGGGAGAACGGCGCCGTGGGAAGCGTTGCGGGGAACAAGGTCTTTGTGGGAGCTACGTCTGGGCATATCGTGCGAGTGGTCTCGTCATTCCCAAAACAAGGAGTACCCGCGGCGGTGCCCAAGGTTGCTGCCGTCACCAGGAGATGGAGGAGTGGCGGTAAAGGTGTATTTTGAACTCATGCGTTACTTGAAGGAATAATGTAATTTGGGTTAAAAAGTGTCATGATACAAAGGAAATCATCTTTAGTATACGAACATCCATGTTGAGATGGTGGCTTCCAGACGTTTGCACCTGCCGAGCCAAGGAGCGGCGGTGGTGCCTGGGATGATGTTCACGCATCGTGTTAGCCAGGGAGCGGTGTTTTGTTGCCTTCACTATTATTTCCTTGTCGGTTGTTAAAGCAAAAAGTCAGTCCTTCTTCCCCCATCATTGTACGCATGAGAAAGTGGCGAAAAATAGTTTTCAAAAATCGGAATTCTCATAAGTACGAAAATAAAGAATAGGGAACATGTATTTAGCAGCAATTGGCTCAATGGAGAGCAGCATTGTAGTTGTTACAGTCTGTCTGTCTACTCAGTATCAGACGATGACCATTGATTTCCGCATTGAGAGGGACAAAAAAGGAGAAGCACAATAGCTTGGGGCGATTGACGGCCTGTCAGGCTACCTCCCCTGCCTGTTTGACTATTTGCCAGACAGTGGAGGTCTGCAGCGTTCATGACTACTTTTTTTATTATTCACAGCATTTCAGTTTTTGTCACACAGCATTACAATTGATACTGTGAGCATGTAACGCTTTGGTTTAATTAGTGGCGGCATGTCATTACAACTTTGTCCAGACTGCTGGAGGTCACACCAGTGTGGCGCAGGACAGGAACTCTTGCTGTGCTACAGACTCTTTTAACTCGCATATTGTGTAACAAATTTAGCTGAATAAACTTGCATATTGGCAGGTAAATGAAAATAAAGGTGTTACATGCTCACAGTATCAATTGTAATGCTGTATGACAAAAAACTGAAACGCTGTGAATAAAAAAGTGGTCATGAACACTGCAGAGCTCGTGAAACAAGCAGGGGAGGTAGCCTGACAGGCCGTCAATCACCCCAAGCTACTGTTTTTTTCTTTCTTGGCTTGTATTGCTGGGCTGGTTGAGCTACTGAATTAGTGAATTATTCGTTGTTGTTGTTGTTGTTGTTGTTGTTGTTGTTGTTGTTGTTATTATCATTATCATCATCATCATCATCATCATCATCATTGCTATTGCTGACGTTATTGTTGTCGTGGTTGTTGTTGTCGTTGTTGTCGTTGGTGATGTTGGTGTTATTTTTGATATTCTTATCCAACTGAAGAGACCATGGTTCGACTTTGCATGGGGAGCGACACCTCGATGACCTTTTATTCAGTTTTGTTGCCCGTGGCCGGTGCTCGTATCAAAGGAGAAACAAAATCAAACGATGGCTTCTTTTCAAGCTTAATGAAATGCTCTTGTGGAAGCAAACAAAAAAAAAAAGGGTCAGTTTAAAAATCAGATTACTAACACCAAAGCGAGCAATGGACCAGTTCAAGTCTAGTAACGCCTGGTGATAAAATGTTCTTCAGTCAACTTGTGTAGTATCATCCGTCGGAAGTGACGTTTCATCTTATCATGTGCGGACGATGGTCTAATAAAACATAACACGGAACTATGAACTGTTCGCCCATCACATTACCTTCGACTCGTGTTTGTCCCTTTGCATTTCCGCCAAATGTTGTCTTGCAGTCCTTATGCCGTTGTGACTCACACCATGCAGAGCCACAGGGAGGTCTCGTCATCTGCACTATGATCTTGCTGGCATACTGCATTAAGTCAGTAATTCATTTTAACAATCCAGCTTCTTTCACCTCACGGCACTGATTATAATGTATGAGGTGCTCTAAAGAAATGTATTCTCTCTCTCTCTCTCTCTCTCTCTCTCTCTCTCTCTCTCTCTCTCTCTCTCTCTCTCTCAGTAAACGGAGATATTTTTTTCTTTCCATGGGTGTAGTAGCGGAAGGACGGGAAACAGAAGGCTATCTATGACTGGGTGGGTGAAGCGGGGCATTCCAGGACGGGGCGTGGAGGGTCGAGGCGGGGCGGGGCGGGGCTGGGCTGGGCTGGGCGGGGCGGGGCGGGGCGGGGCGGGGCGGGGCGGGGCGGGGTTGGTTGGAGTGGAAGGGGGAAGGAATGTTTCGTTGTGATGCGCTGATGATTATGTGGATGTTCACCGGATGTTCTCCAAAATGGTAGATTAGGTTTTTCTTCCTCCCTCTTTTTGTGGGTGTGAGTGTACGTGTGTGTGTGTGTGTGTGTGTGTGTGTGTGTGTGTGTGTGTGTGTGTGTTGGTAGTGGGCGTTGCTTTTTAAGCGGGTGATAATTATTGGCTCCTTTATGTATGTGTTGGGTGATTATGTGCGTCAGTCGCGGTGACTCGCTCGTAAAGAGACACAATGGAAGTAAGAATGAAGGGGTGTAGCAGCGGATTGTTGCTTTGTCTATCCTGTTCCGTCCCTCCATCTTCCTGTTGCACACTAAAATCTCTTCTATTCTGTTACATGTTTGGTCACTCTCTGCTTCTATCTTCCTGCTACATTTACTAGATCCTGCATCTTCCTACTGTATATTAACCACTCCTATATGCCATTATGCCGTCTGCCTTGCCCTGGCTCTGTGCGCTTTTCTACCGCATGGTCCGTCTCAGTCAAGGAAGCATCTCGTGGCCTGGGGAACCAAACCACCCCAAAACCAGCCTCTGTCTGGAACTCTGCTTTTATGGACTGACATTTGGCTGGCTGCCTCTCTTTTTTATTATTCAGGCTTGGCAGGTTTTAGTCTTCCTGTGGTTTTAGAAGAGTAAATATGTTTCATTACCCGCCAGTGTCTGGAAGGAAGGAGAATGTAAAAAAAAAAAAAAAAAAAAAATCTTTCCACTGTGTCATAGGAACCCTGCCATTGGCCGTCGAATGTGGGCGTGTCGCGGAGGCTGCACATTCTAGACTTCGAACTAATCGATGAAACTCGCACAGGGAGAAAAAAAGTGACTCGAGTTAATGTTTAATAGCGCGGGAGCTCACAAAGCAGCAGTGCTTGCCGCCGTCTAGCCAAGGCAGCGCCACTGGGTCAAGGTTGTGTCATGAGCGGCGGGTGCTGTGTTGTGTGCTGTGATGGGCTGTGCTGTGCTGGAGCGAGGATGCTAGACTGCCTCTCGTATTTTTTGGTCTTCTTCCTTCTTTCTCGATTTATTTTTCTCCTCCTTTTCTTCCCTTGTCTATTTATGTCGCTATTTCTTTTCTTCCTTCTTTCTCGATATATTTTCCTCCTCCTTTTCTTCCTTTGTCTATTTATGTCGCTATATCTTTTCTTCCTTTCTGTCTTATTTTCCTTCCTTTCCGTTTATTTTTGGTCGCCATCACCCACGAGTGCTCTTGAGGCATTTTAGGAGGCTGTCGCGGCATTCTTCAGAAATGCACTGAACATTTTGTAGTCTTAGCGGTTCCCTGTGTCTTGCGGTTCACTGAGGGGGTGGTGGTGGTGGTGGTGGTGGTGGTTAGGTGAGTGGATGGAAGGAGGGCGATGCAAAGGAAAGTGGATGGGAGTAGGAGGAGGAAGATGGCTAGGAAAGTGGATGGGCGGAGGACGACGGTTATTGGAGGCGGGGAGAGTGTCGGCTGGTGGGACGCTGCTTCTCGCTCATCCATCACAGTGTTTT
>CM035197.1:15553812-15572760 GCA_020233015.1 Callinectes sapidus | reverse complement strand
AGGAAATATCGTGTGTGTGTGTGTGTGTGTGTGTGTGTGTGTGTGTGTGTGTGTGTGTGTGTGTGTGTGTGTGTATTGGTTGGTGGGTGGGTGAGTGGATTGGTGGGTGTTGTTATAACCAGTTCCTTCTACTGTACACTGACCTAATAACCACCACCACCACCACCACCACTACCACCTCGCCACCCTCCCATCCTCCGTCCTTCCATTACCGCATCGCACGACCATTACACCTCCCTACCGTCCATTTATCCTGTCCTTCTCCACCCACTCCTCCTTCGCTCCTTCCCTCCCTTCTCAACTCGTCCTTTCTTCTCTTCCTTACTCCCACGGTCATTCCTCCGTTTCTTCTCATCTGGCCCCTTTTCTCTCTCTCTCTCTCTCTCTCTCTCTCTCTCTCTCTCTCTCTCTCTCTCTCTCTCTCTCTCTCTCTCTCTCTCTCTCTCTCTCTCTCTCTCTCTCTGTCGTGTTTAATTTTACAGCAAATTAATGATATTTTTCTATATTTTTTCTCTATTTTTTCCTAAACATCTCTTAAGTCGTGAAAATTATTACTCTCTATATACATTTTACTTCATTTTTCTTTTTCTTTTAGGAGTTGCTAGCTCGAGTGCTTTGTTGCCGAGGCTCTCTGACACACACACACACACACACACACACACACACACACACACACACACACACACACACACACACACACACACACCCTAGAGAGCAACACGCCATTTCCTTGTCCTTCCCCCAGAACTGTAGCGAAATTTTGAAAAGAAGGAAGGTGTCCCATCTGGGAAACAGGTGAAAAAGCAAGGCCACCTACCCCATAACAGTGGTGGTGGTGGTGGTGGTGGTGGGCGTCATTTGTGGCCGTGAGAGAGGTGTGTGTCAGGGGCGGGGCGGGGAAACAGCGGAAAAGGGGGTGGAAGAGGTAAAAGTGCTGGAGGGCGGTGGAGGAAGACGCAGGGAAGAGATGAGTGGGTGGAAGAGAAGAGGAGAGAATTCATGGTGAGGAACTGACGAGGTGGGGTGAGATCGTGAATGTATAAGAGGCATGTTTGTGTGTGATGGAGGTGAGAGAGGCAGAAGAGAAGGAAGTGGAAGGTAAATGGGAAATGCAGAGACGTAGCTATGAACAGAAAACAGACTCGTGTGAAAGAGAAGAAGGAAGAAGAGAGAAAAAAAAGAAGAGTAAAGAGAAGAGTAAAAAAAGAAGAGTAAAAAATTGATGGAAACAGGAAGAGTAGGAACTTGATGAGGAGAAGTCGGAAAATAAATGAAAAGTAAATGGAAAATGCAGAAACGTAGTTATGAACAGAAAACAGACTCGTGTGAAGAAGAAGGAAGAAGAGAGAAAAAAAAAGATGAGTAAAAAAAAATTGATGGAAACAGGAAGAGTAGGGAGTAGATGAGGAGAAGCGGGAAAATAAATGGAAAGTAAATGGAAAATGCAGAGACGTAGTTATGAACAGAGAACAGAGACTCGTGTGAAGAAGAAAAGGGAAGAAGAGAGAAAAGATGAGTAAAGGAATTGATAGACACAAGTGTATAGGTATGGACGTGGTGAGGAGAAGCGGGAGGCATGAGGGGCAGAGGGAGATAAAAAAAAATAGAGAGAACTGAACAGGAAATGGATCTAGACCTTGTTTCCTCGTGGTGTTTCTTTGCTCATCTGGGGGAGGCGTTACTCTATCACACCACCACCACCATTACTCTGCACTCTTGTTTCGACACACACACACACACACACACACACACACACACACACACACACACACACACACACACACACACACACACACACACACACACGAAATACAGACTTTTTTCATTTATATGTTTATTTATTTATTTTTTCCTTTATCGATCCATCATTCAATCATCTATTTTATTTTATTTTATTTTTTTCAAAAGGTTGTTGAGGTACCTCCTCAGCTTTAAATAAACGACTCGCATATATTTTTCTCCTTTTCTTTCCATTCCATTCCTTCCTTCCTTCCTTCATTCATTCATTCCTTCTGCATGCAACATTGTTTTTTTTATGGTGGTGAGGGTCGGATGCTGGTAACGTGTATAGTATAATTTAATTTACGCATATTGTTATTCTCTCTCTCTCTCTCTCTCTCTCTCTCTCTCTCTCTCTCTCTCTCTCTCTCTCTCTCTCTCTCTTTGTGTGTGTGTGTGTGTGTGTGTGTGTGTGTGTGTGTGTGTGTGTGTGTGTGTGGATATGTGTAGGAAAAGGTTAAGAGTTATCATCGTATATATCAGTCTTGTTTTCTTTTTACTTTAATTTCTCCCTCATATCCCTAGTCTTAACTCTCTCTCTCTCTCTCTCTCTCTCTCTCTCTCTCTCTCTCTCTCTCTCTCTCTCTCTCTCTCTCTCTCGCTAGTTAACAGAAACATCCCTCGCTGCAGCATTCCTTATACCTCCCCCCCTCCATCCTACACTAATTTCTCCCTCGTAGTTTTTACAGCAGGATATCAGCGGAGTAGGACCTTGGGGGACGCTACCGCCCGTGTCATTGTCTTTCCCTTGGCGGTGACCTCAGAATAGTCAGTCTTGTGGTGAATATTTACTCATTTCGCGTGAAGTCATGTTTCTTGCGGGGCGTAGGTGGGTGAGTGGTTTTCGAGGGCGCTGCGTCGGAGATGGAGGAGGAAAGGGGAAGGAAAGGAAGGGTGCCGGTGGGAACAAGGGCGTCCAGGCGTGTGGTTTAGTGGCTGGGCGTGTCGTGGGCGGTGGAGATTTAAGGGGAATTCGAGTTGGCTTTGTGTCTCTCGTGAACTCGTTTAATGTCACGGTCTATGTGTGGGGAGGGCGGCTTAAAGAATTTATGTAGCGCCTGCAGGGTTGGTGTGAGGGAGCGGCTGATGGTATTAAGGATGAAGGGTAGGTTGGCGTAGCATTGCAGCCTCAATACCTCGGTCTGGACAAGTCTGTAGCTCTTCACAAAGTTGCATTGGTTAAGAAGTTTTAAATGTAACGCATGTAGCACCAAACGCAGTATTTTTCTGTTGTTACCGTGGTTGTATAATTGTTACTTAAGAATACCATTACATGACCATAAGTTAAAGTCATATAATAGGAGACTCTACATGAAGCACGACTAACCTATACGTCTCCCAGCCAAACCCTCACTACCGTAGAAAAGAAAAAGCAGAAAAGTGTAGTTGTTGGGAAGGCACCACCCCCGTGCAACGTTAACAACAGGCAGTTCTGGTGGTTAAGTTTTAAAGCACAATATTTTCTAGTGCTTACACGCACACCGCTGACATTACCAGTTTTAAGGGCTCGTTATCTTTTGTGTTATGTTAAAAATTCAGAATACTTGATGTAACACACAGGCGTCGCCACGTATCGGGGAGTCTTAGGACGTGAGCGGATGGGTTTTTGGAAGGTTCCTGAAGCTGCAAAGGTAGACTAGCGATGCCAAACAGCAAAGCATCTTTAGGTCCTCTCTAGGTTGCTGGATTCCGCTTCATTACAATACCTAACTACTGTATTAAAATAAGAGCAACCCCAATCTGAAGTATGTGAAAGAATGGGTAATTTATGGATCATTGATGTTCTATGAAGTGAACATCGTTTGTTGAAGTGAAAATCGATTGTTGGTGTGGTGATGTGGTGCTCGTATAATGAAGCCGGAAGATGTCCTGGTGAGCTGCCGTGAGAAGGGTTACTGTGTTGTGACCTGCAATATTCGTGGCTTTGAGATAAGAGAAACTCCGTACGGAGATCTTGTGGTGACTGTATTGATTGATTTACTCTTTGTGGGGAATGTGATGGCTTTAGAAATGCTGCTGTACTGTTGTTTTGTGTCCATTTAAATTTGACACACGAACAAAAGCTGGATGTAATTTTGTCGTGTTTGAATGGAAAGGCCTCAACGCATCGGAGGAGTGTCCCGTGCACCTGCTCGCCTCCAAGGGACGGGGGTGACGCCCGGTCCTGGGCGTGGGACAATAGGGCGTGTGGCCAAGTGGCCCACATTTTCGTGTGGAACGCCCATGCACTTCCCGGAGGCAGGAAAGGGACGCTTTCCTGTCACATTGTATGCTTTCAACCTCAGGCTTTCATTGTAGTTGATAACTGAATGTGTGTGTGTGTGTGTGTGTGTGTCTGAGCAGAGGGACTCCTGCGACGGCGTGGCGTGAAGACTGCATTATCTTCCTTCAGTGTACCACTTAGAGAGAGAGAGAGAGAGAGAGAGAGAGAGAGAGAGAGAGAGAGAGAGAGAGAGAGAGAGAGAGAGAGAGATGAATAAAAGGAGAGAGAGAGAGAGAGATGACGAGTGGCAGGATGCTAAGTCGGGGTGGGCAGGAAGGGGGGTGGGCCCGACTACCTACGCTGCTCACAAGATTGCCTCGTGGTGGTCATGCGCTTTTTGCATTTGAGTGAAAGCAAGGAGATCGTAAATTGCCGCGTAATTTGGTTAAGTTCGAGTTAAGTTCGAGATATGATATGGTTCCTCCTGAACGTTTATCCATCAAATTGCATGTAATGACACCAGAATGGAGAGCTTTGAGGGTTGCGCAAGGCTCCCGTGGCTTCGGCGGCGGCGGTGACGGTGGCGGCAGCTGTGGTGTGGTGTGTTCCCACGGTGCTCCTGGGACGGTTGGAACTGGGGCTGCCATGACGCAGTTTTGGTTAGGTTTTAATAAGAACTCAGAGATGTAAAACCTGAAGTGTTGGGACTAAAATGGCTGTTTGGCTGCCACGAGGCCCACGATACAGGCAAATTCCTAACGGAGATGATAAGATTTTTACTTCGTTTTTTTCATAGTGAGTTTCCAATGTCAAAACGCCATTCAGATGATCGACGTAAATGTTCAGCGTAAAGAGCGCATTGTTACGGAAGTGTATTGGTGAGGTTGGGGGGGGGGGAGGTGGGGGGGAGTGAGGAGGGATTCTATCCTTTGTTTCACTGGTATTTCCTCTTGGGGAGTAAGTCAAGTCACTCATTTAGTGAGCCACTGGGTCATGTTTCCTCGAAATGTTATGATTACGAAGGATGAGTGTGACCTTGAAGACTTAGGTTGGAGGGAGGGGAGGCCGGTATGCAGAGATACTTAGAGACTGCAATCCTGACACGTCATCCTTTTTTCATCATTTCTTCCTTTTTTCCTGGTTCATTAAGACATTGCCACATTGCGCTCATCTTTTGTGCTGAAACGTAAAGGTCGCGAGTGTGAAGCTCCGAGTCGCCAGACACACTTTGGAGCAGCCCAGCCAGTGTGGTGGAAGGGGTTGTATTTAGCTGAGTACTTTTTATATAGCATACCTCGCTCAGGATGTGTTGTTGTAGATGATTCCTTGTCTCTCGAAGCAAACACACACACACACACACACACACACACACACACACACACACACACACACACACACACACACACACACACACACACACACACACACTGGTTTGGCGATCATTGGATAAGTTAGGGTCACTTGCAGTAAAATAATGATGATGGCAATAATCAAGTTGACATTTACTCCACTATTATTTTGCGAAATGTAACCAAAGTTTTAATAATACATCATAAAGAAGCGAATGAACGATGGTGAAGAAAGGGTACCGGACGGTGGGGAAGGAATGAGAGCTATGCGACATCCTTAGTGAAGATGAGCAGAGAGGAAGAAAGAAAGAGAGGAAAGAAAAGAGGGAAGGAAGGAGGGAAATCTTTCACAGTGTGGCGAGTCACTAAACAGCCGTTGGGGGTCACTTTCTTGCGAGGAATGTTGGGAAGGAATGTGCGGAAGGGACGGATAGGAGGGGAGGAGGGGGGGAGGTGCTAGTGCTTCTATCCAGGAGTCAAACCGAAGAGTGGAGGCGCCGACCACTTTTACTTGCTTGATTTACGAGCAGTGGCGAGCCGTTAATGAGTGCTGTACTGGAGGCGACGTGTGTTGTGGCAGTCAGGTAGTGATGGGAGGCAGTCCTGGGGTGTAGTGAAGGTCATTCAGTTGCAACATAATGAAGATAGGCTCAGAACGAGAACACAAACAGCTTAGCATAAGATCAGGAAGAGGTTTTATACTACTGTACTACAATTCAATCTAATCTTTTACTTAACTATTACCATCACCATTATAATATTTTTCTTCTTTTTAAAGGGGAACAAGAACACAAACGGCTTAGCGCAGAATCAGGAAAAGTCATACATAAATTTTGTTATTACTATACTACAATTCAACCTAAACTTTTTCTTAGCTATTACCATCACCATTATAGCGTTTTCTTCTTCTTCTTTTTCTTCTTCTTCTTCTTCTTTTTTTAACTTCACCTTCAGGAAATTAACACGAGAACACCATTAGAGCCAAGAGTGGAATTAACAGATATCACGTTGCCAAGAGAAGAATCATACAAGGTTAACAGTAAGCTCAGTGGTGGCAGAGAGGACCATCCCGGCTCAGGCATCCACTTCTTGGTGCTGTGGGCTGCTTGTGCCTCCTTCATTAACTCGAGGAAGTGAGTGAGTCCGTTTAGAAATTTTATTCGTTTTCATTTAACAAAGCTCAATTATTTTTATTTCTATTACCCTTTTTCTTCCTCTTTCATTATCATCATCATCATCATCGTACTAATTCTTCATCGTCTGTCTTTTCTTGTCTTCCTCAGATTGTTTCATTGTTTTGTCTGTGTCTCGTAGTACTTTGGTGAAGGAAAGCATACACTCTCCAATAGATGTATGTATATCCACCTAGTTTCAAATTAAAGCAAATTCTACTGAACTCATCGCATGTCAGGAGCTCATCGACATATCGGCTTTATCTCCCCGCAAACTCCCCTTTTATAATAACGAAGATAAACCAAAAAGATTGATAGAGTAGTTCAGTCATGTATTTTCGTCCATGACCGATATCGGAATACTGCGACAAATGGCGGGACAGGTATTGCGTGTCTGCGGCAGAATAGTGAGTTCAGACCAGACCGATAACATGTGCTGACAGCAGGAAGTGACTGTCATGAGCCCACAGCCCCTGATAGACACACGGATAGGCCTTTTGTTGTGCGTCCTCGCGTGCTCCCCACATTCCGGGCCTTCCGACCACCCCACGCCCATTCCCAAGTGACGGTGATGAAAAGTACAAGTTAATTCTAGTGACAACGCATGAACAGAACGTTTTGTCATTCACTCACCCCCCCCCTCCACCCCCGCCCATCCTGACGGGACTTTTAATTTCCCATGCACCAGTCCATCCAATAATTCGTGTTCCTCCCGCTGCTGCTGCTGCGCGCGTGCACACACACACACACACACACACACACACACACACACACACACACACACACACACACACACACACACACACACCTTGGGGAAGTCGATCTGTTACTCAATTATACTTTTTCCTGTTGCATTTTTGTACTGATTTTGATGGATTCTGGTTCAGGTTTCGTGCTTGGCAACCACGTTTCACATTCTGTTGATTGATTTTCAGTTATTCAGATGAATTAACGGTGGTTTTTGCCCTGTAACTTCGTGTCTCCAGGAAAATGACACCAGTGTGAATAGAGGTGTGCTTGCCATGCAATGTCGGCATCTGCATCAGCACAAGATGCTTTCCAGGCGCCACGTGGCCTCATATTCATGTTGGTTCAGGCTAGTTAAGAAGTAGATAAGCAGGTTAATTGATATATGTGTAAAGAAATAGGAAGATTGATAGATAAATGAATCAGCAAAATGGAAGGGTTGGTCCCCGTGTTGTGGTGAAGGTTGTGGCGCCGCAATGTTTGTCGGTCAGCGGTGGTGCCTGGCGCGGCGAGAGTGGTAAGCCGTGTGCCGTCCTCCAATACGGTCCCGCATCCCAAACATTGCCAGCCGGAACGGGATATATGAATGTCTCTAAATGAAGGAATGCTTGGCGTGATGGAGGATCCCTCATCTCCACGGGGAGGACTTTCTCCGATGGCATGTGTGGTGCCCACCCGGTGGAGGGAGGGGTTACAGAAGTAGGTAGGTGACGCAGCTCTCACCGCGCTGCCCACGCTCTTGGTATGAACTAGATCGGTGAGATGCTTACCCCAAACCCACAATAGCCCACACCACAACGTGGGCTGAACTGATTGTGTTACGCTCATCAATTGATAGAGTTAAAGTCATAAACATTGTCATTCTGCCATCACATTTCAAGAGAGCTGTGCTGTTGAAATTACTCTCGGCAACAGTGCGATGATCCGGATTCAAGGCTTTAGTGCGTCAGAACCCCTTCCTTTTTGGGGGGATGGGGGAGTTCCTCTCAAGTGACACTAAGCGATTAGTTTCTGCATTTTCATTCTTTTTAGGGCAGTATAAGATTCGCCTTTGAAGTGATAATTGTTGCCCAGCAGGGCATTCATTATATTGTAAGGCTATAATTATTATCAGGTTGACCTCCAGCCATGGGTGCTCATAGAAGAAGCCTTACAATAGTAGCCTCGTCTACAAGACAGTGTCTAGGAGGAGTGGCGGAGAGGGTCAGGGAGAGTAGCGTAGTGCCAGGGGCAGGATTGGGTTGGTGGGGTGATGAGAGTGAAGTTCCTGCCGCTCTCCCTCGGCCCTCCTGACCCCCTTTTCATTGGGCAGCAGCTTCCTGGCCTCTCCCTTTATCGAACACCTCCCTTCTGTGCCTCGTTCTTAATGGCACCTGAAGGCATGTTAGAATGAGTACGGCGGGAGGATGAGGGGGGGGGGGGAGGATTTGTGTAAGGTAAAGAGGACAGAAGTGGAAGCGTATTCTGTAGATTGATAAAAAGTGAAGTGCAGCTTTATAATTACCCTGAAACTCCTTAACAAGTACACTCTAGTACATATATTTCCTATCATAGCCCGAGCGTTTGGTGAAATTCAGTAGTCCAAGAGTACAATTATTGTTCGATGTAAATAAGTTGGCAATGTGGAGGCCGCGCGACCCAGCAGCTCCTGGTTTTAATGTATCCCGCTGAGCACGACGTGAAGGAATTTGAAGCATTAGATTCCTCTACTATGCCCCGCTGCCTTGAGAGGAACAAAGGCCGCTGAACAGAATCCCAACTGAGCCTAATGCATTTCACGTGCCACTTGGAGGAAGGCGAGGAGGGCACGGCGCAGTGGGAAGGGTGAAGGGTGGCTGAACCGTGGGCGTGCTGATGGGGAGTGTGTGATTTGCGTGCGTGAAGGTGTTGTCTGTGTTCAGGGAGGGCGGACAGGTGGCAGGAAAAGTAGAGGAGGCTGGAAGAGGTTGTCGGAGGTGGAGCGTCAGTCATAGGAGAGCCAAAAGCCGCGGGCACTGTAAAGAATTCCTGACTGAAGAGAAGGTCGGCGGCTGGCTGTCTGTGGGTCCTCGCTGAGTGATCCATTCCTGACTCCTGATGATTACCTCGTGTGTGTGTGTGTGTGTGTATGTGTGTGTGTGTGTGTGTGTGTGTGTGTGTGTGTGTGTGTGTGTGTGTGTGTGTGTGTGTGTGTGTGTGTGTGTGTGTGTGTGTGTGTGAAGAACCATGTGAGTTTGCTTCTTTTCTTATTATATGGAATCGTTTCGGCGGTATGAGAAAAGGGATTCCTTATCACTTTAGGTATTAAGGAACACACCATAGTCGAGTCAACTCATGTTATATTCTATCATAGGCCTTAGGCACCTCCCTTGCCTAAGCCTATAAGATCACGCAGGTTTGGCCGTCTATATTGTACCAATGCATGGTTGTTCCCCAGGTGTGTGTGTGTGTGTGTGTGTGTGTGTGTGTGTGGTGGATGGGTGGGGGGGGGCAGGTGGCAGGGGAACTTCTGAGGTATTCGTGGTGGTATGTGGATGTTGAAAAGGAAAGCCGGATGATGTGATTAAATCGGCAAATGACCCGCACTGTCCTCTGCGGGTCGTTGGTAGGGGAAGCTGCTCAACCGGGATTGGGTTAGGTTAAGTTAGGTTAGTTTGAATAATGATGAATTGGATTACAGTACATTGCATTGGTTAAATACTATTAGATTATTTTACATTGCGCTAAGTTCATTATTCTAATCAAATTTTATATTGTCTTATCAAGCCAATCCATCTCAACCTACCCGAGCCTTCGCACTGTTGGCATGGCTGATTTTCATGTGATTTACAAGCCGTGAGTTGCTTATGTGAATGTTGCAGTAACTCGTGTGTCTGAATGGGAAGATTCATTATAGGATCATCATAACAACATCCCAGCATAGATTGTCACTACCCAGGCTACACACGTCTCCCTCAGACCCAAGAGTATTACAATAACGACTAATAGAAAATATTTTATCCATATATATTCCCTCTTGTAGAAATAATACTTTCTTATCGCTTTCCGTCACCACTCATCGGCCTCCCGTCGTTCCTCTCTTTTCTCGGTGCTAATCCCATCACATTAATCCGATAACCAAAATTCCTACCCATACAATCGAATATAATTTGTATGTTTATGGTTATGTATTGCGTCTCGGAAATTATTATTATTATTATTATTATTATTATTATTATTATTATTATTATTATTATTATTATTATTATTATTACATAGATTGTCCTTGTCACGAGCAGGTCATCCTTGTGTTTATCAGAGGTGAAGTGGAGATGGAGACAAGGAAGGGTTCCTGCTACTTCCGCGTTCCTTGTATCTCTTTACGCTTTCCATACACGATCTTTCTCCCACAACGCTTAGCCAAACCCAGTCCCAGCAGGGATGGGTCTCGGGGTCACGCCGAGCAAAAAGGTTGATATCTTTTAGGTGGCAGATTCCCGCACTGGTCAATAACAAATAGTACTTTCGCTCCTGCTGCGGCGAGGACTGCCAGGTGCAGTGAATCAGATGCAGCAAATATTGAACTCTTTGAAACCTGCCCTTGCACTTGTAATTTGTGGTCCCAGGCTGCCTGAAGACACTTTGTGCCATACAAGGTAGCGCTATAAACAGCCTCGTGGTCTGGAGTACTACCGATGACTGAGGGATTGGTTATCTCTCCCCACGCTGAAGCCCATCAACGTACCGACACCTGCGTCAGTGTGTGGCATCCGCTGCTACAAGGAGCGACCAACGCAAATATGCAATATGTAACTCTGTGAAAGTGGCCCTGAGGAGGAGCGTCAGGATCTCAGTGACTGCTGTCTTCTGCAGCCCTTGGTGTTGTTAGGCAATGGAAAACAGTGCGCCGCCGCTGAGTGTGGATAGATCTCCTGTTATGCATTGTATTTTAAGTCTGACATTATGATTAACTTCTTTTTTCACAGTTTGACAAGAATTAAGTAGAATATGACCATAACAACTAATGATTATGTGTACACTTGTCGAATACAAGGAAAATCCGGTAATTGATTTGCCGGCAAGTAACGCTTAATGACTGAGTTTTCCCGCTTTAAGGAAACGGTAAGTGGTGGTGGTGGAGGGAGCGAGTGAGATGACATTGTTTGCGGTGTTGCGGCGTGGTGGATGGCTGTGGGTGGTGGCGTGGTGCTTGTCAGTCAGTCAGCAGAGGGAACGTGATGTGCAGGCTTGATGGTTTGTTGGAAGCAGCTCCCATGTGGTGCCTTTTTCATACTTCACGGATTTGTTCAATAGAATGTTATGCTTTGAGAAGTTTGGCAGAACAGTTACTCATCAATTATTCATTTATCGTCGTTACTTGAGACGTATTTATTGATTTATGTTTCCTTTTTAATATACGTTGGTACTTACTATTTCTTATTGTCTTTGTATTACCTGAGCTTTGTCTCTGTCGCTTGATTAATGCAAGACATAAAATCACCTGCTCGACTTTCAATGATAACTGTCCATGGATGCCGCAGCGGAGTTAATGAAATACGAGTATTGCAGTGCAGGTTGCAGCGGATCAAAAACAGCTGTCTATCAGCAATAATGAGCGTGTCCTTTTGAAGGTATTTGGTGTCCTCTCCAGTATGAGGAAAAACAAGTGTCACTGAAGTAGGAAGAAGACAATTGCACTGCGTGGTGTCTCCTTCCCCGCCCTTCACCTTCCATTCTCTTTCTTCCACCATTCAATCTTCACTTTTCGACTTCTAACTTTAAGCTTTACTTTTGCCTGTCTTCAGAAATGCTTTGCTCTCTCAGGCCAAGTTTTTTTTCAAAGGCCACAGATGTGACTAGCCCGGTTCTCAAGAAATTATATTAATCGTGAAATCACTCCCTTAAAACTCGTATAGCTTTTACTAGAGTCCTCTGAATGTTGTGCATGAAGGTGCGGCAAAGAAGTGTTTCAGAATGCTTTATTTGGTGCAACTTTCATCATCTATCATCCACCCTACATCCACCCTACATTCACCCCCCCTTCACTGTGGACTGTTCCTTGCCTCCACCTTGCTGACTGGCGCTTTCAGTATTACAATTAGTCAGGAGAATCAGCCAAACGAGTCGCCATCCAGCTCACCCATTGACTCATCTTGGTACCGTCAGTGATGGATTGCATAAATGGACCGCTTATCTCACAACAGGTTTTTGGTTTTCATATAGATAACGATTACACTTTCTCGTTTCCTTTGAGAGTAGTAGCGGTCACTGACTTCATTTGATCCCTTTGCGGAGAGCTTAAACAGTTTCTTGAAGTTCATAATCTCAGCTTGCTCTCATTTGTCCAAGGAAATTGTTGTTCAGATTATTTTTCTCCCTTTCATGACGGGTATTGTTAAGCAAACCTTCTTTTTCTCAATCGTTCTTGTTTTATAAGGAACGATCGCCCATATGAACTTGAGCAAGGGCTTCAGTTTCCTCCCCAACAAATTTCTCCAGTTGTTTGGTGATATGGGCCGTGGCATTTTAGTAGACAACGAATATTTTAGTATTCCTGAGAGTCCACCTGTAGGATTGTCACACCGATAACCTTGTCTCTCTCCGAAACTATCTGAATATTGAGTGTGTAGAGTGTGGCCCGCACGAACTATGTAGGCTTGACCTAGGTGTGGCTGACTTGTCGCATATCCTGGCCTATCTCATCCCTTCCCCTTCACTATGTGAGTCCACACACACACACACACACACACACACACACACACACACACACACACACACACACACACACACACACACACACACACACTGTCCTGGAATTTCTGTAGCGAAGCAGTGAGGAATGTGTTTGCTTATCCCAGATTTCACTATTCAGGGGCGGAGCCTCCTCGGCCTCCCGCCACACGCCTTCCGAGGCTCTCGCACGCCCCGGGAAGCGGACGTGGCTGCCTGGGAGGAGAGCTAACACTTTTCACCTTCCATGAAGCATTACTTTCCCTCATCCACCAGTGATCGCCTCCTTACTGTTACGCGTGACTGTGCAGCTCACAAAACACAGACTCACCTGTGGCGCATTCACTCAAAACGGAAAGATTCTCGTTCTATCGAAACTTTTCACTATATCTGTGCGTGTCTGAAGGACAAGTATTGATTGATTGCTAATTAAATGGAAAGTGATAAAGTGGAGAGACATGCTGTCCTGCCATGTCACCTTTTTTTGCAGTACCAAGAATTTTCAGTCGTTCGTGTAGTGCTACTGTCCGCACACTCGCCGGACCGGACCGCCTCACCAAACACAACAAACTCCAGATGCTCTGATTTCAGAGTTTAGTACATGGGTTCGTCTCTGGTCCAGTGTCCCACCTGGAAGAAGATGGTTATTTCAGATCAGCCACTTGATGTCTGATGTTTTTCCTGTGTGGAGTGAGCGGAGTGAACCCTGCCGTGGAGAAAGTCTCTTGCCAGCTGCCGCCCGTGGATGTGTCCTACAATGCAAGGTAATGGACGACGCCTGACGGGCACTCTCCTGTCGCGGTCAAGATGGAATAACGCCTCCTGTGGGTTGTGGGTCCCATTTACTCTTTCCTTAATGGAGGGAAAGTCTACCGATCCTAACTTCGACATTTTCATAAGAGACTTTCAGTGTCTTTCCAGTTATGAGATGAGTACTGCTCTTCACTTCAATATGAACCATGCATCAGGTTTTGGTGACAGTAATTGTAGCTCAAGGAAGAAAGAGAGTCGAGTGATGAGGCCTCGACACACTCTGTCAAGACTGCCCTCTATGAGTGACTTTTCAATTTACGGACCTTGAATTTTAAGCAGGTGTCCCCGTGACTCCCGGCGCGGGGCGTGACGAAGGCGACGCGTGGGACTGATGGCCATAGTGTGTGGTGGGGTGACGGAGTTCCCACGCCCCTGTGTGTGTGTGTGTGTGTGTGTGGTGTGTGTGTGTGTGTGTGTGTGTGTGTGTGTGTGTGTGTGTGTGTGTGTGTGTGTGTGTGTGTGTGTGTGTGCGTGCGTGTCCGTGTGTGAGTGAGTGATCGTGTGCTTACGCATATTCAAATATAAAGGTTTATGTGCCGGTTTTTAAGAAATTAGCAGTGTAACTTCTTTTTTCTTAAGTAATAAGTCCCAATTAAGAAAAAATTAAAAACATCATGAAATTGTCTGTTTAGAGTTGCATATCAGAGCCTGGTCACGTAGCGGGGCGCCTTGACCCCAGCTGTTTAGTCCCGGGGAAACCCCATCAATTGGTCCTAGCAGGAAAGCGCGGGGGTGGAAAATGCTGAAAAAAAGACAAGTTATCCAAGACTTGTTGGCTGTGCATCGGCTTTCTCTCTCTCTCTCTCTCTCTCTCTCTCTCTCTCTCTCTCTCTCTCTCTCTCGCTCTCTCTCTCTCTCTCTCTCTCTCTCGCTCTCTCTCGCTCTCTCTCTCTCTCTCTCTCTCTCTCTCTCTCTCTCTCTCTCTCTCTCTCTCTCTCTCTCTCTCTCTCTCTCTCTCTCTCTCTCTCTCTCTCTCTCTCTCTCTCTCTCTTTGTTTACTCGCTCCAAAGTTCCATCAAAACGCCTTGCCAGTATGTGTCACACCTGCCGCTGTCAGTCGGTAGCGGTCCTTCACTCTTGTATATGTACATACGCCGAGACATTTCACAAACTCACTATATTAGTTATAGTGTGTTCACTGTCTAACTTAGTCCCCCAACATATGGGAAAGTGTCAGTTAGTGATGGCATGGTTGCCCAGGACGGAGAGGCCAGTGTGGTGTGGGGGCAGTTCTCGGGGCCGTGCAGGACGCAGCGTGGCAGGTGGCGCCATCAAGAATGTGTGGTTGGTGGAGGGAGAAGGGTAGGATGGCAGGGTTCCCTTGGTCTCTCTACACCTCTCTCATATCCAGCATCTGCACCACCAGGGACCCTTCGCTCATTATTTCCCTTCATCACGATGCCTTATTTGACTCAGGATGGCGTTGCTTTCTTTGCCAATTTCGACGCTTTTTTTCCTAAATGTCGTATTTCGACTTAACCAAAACATTTATTTTTTTATATACATACTTGACTTTATACGTGTAGGGAAAGCTATTTCCTCCCTCGCCTTTGAGGCGAGGAGAGGAGAGACGTGTGAAAGCCTCAATCCAGTTTATAAAAAATCTTTAGAATGTTTTAGGAGAAGACTGAGTGTCTGAGCGAGCGATGAGCCTCGTCCTGGGAGGAAGTGAAAGACTAATGACCCGCGACTGGCTCGACGACTGTTGCGATTAAAATCATGCAAATTTGGATCGACACTATCAAGGCTGAAAAAAAAGATGATCTGTTTGTGAGGACTTCACATAGACAGTGTTCCCTTTAAAGCAGTCTTGAGATCCAAGTCACAAGAACGGGAGTCAAATATACGAAGTGTTATTCTGAAGTAAGAAAAGAAAAACACAACGAAAAACGAGAGAAAGCGTCACTTTCTGTAAGGAAAACAGAGGAAAGTCAATAGTGACCGTGGAGACGAGTGTCTCCCGTTCCGCCCCCTCCCCGTGGCAGCGGTCGTGGCTCCCAGCCTGCGTCACCAGGAAGCCGCTCACCGAAGATCTTATCTGGCATTACATCGCCTCCCTAAGCTGATTCATGGCGACCTGTGTTGTCAGACTTAGGTTTGTCTGGTTTTCTTGATTTCCATCAGTCTTTATGTCTTCCACTTCTATATTATCTTCATGCCACATACCATTGAAGCACCGCTCGAATACTCGCCGCTCTTGCTTCCATTAGTTGTCATAATTTGTATCTTAACTCAATGCAACCTAGTTGCATATTCTTGGCTTTCCCTAAGGAATAAGAAAAAAGTCCAACACAAACACGTATTAATGAAGTGGAGCCACCGTATTTAAAGAAAATATTTCATATATATATATATATATATATATATATATATATATAATAATATATATATATCTATCTATATATATATATATATATATATATAACTGAATGGTCAAGAAAAGGCAGACAGGATGCATAGTTCCTTACAAAGGTTGGTGGCTGAGGCAGTCATGAGGAAGGCCGTGGATCACTGCTGCATAGCTGCCGCTCAGGTACTGTATGTTTGACCTTAGACTCGAGACTATGCGGAACTTCAACATAAGTCAACCCTGGGAGGACACTAAGTAGGATAAGAAGCCAGTGTGTTCAATACTATGTAACCAGATTTCTATTGAAATATTGGGTATTTTCACTTGCCTTGTAATCACACTGGTCAGGTCACCAGAGGATCCCCGTCATTACACACGTTTGACGCTCAGTGTGTTGGCGGGTATTGGAGGTGCAGCAGTGACGAGGCCCCAGCGGTGGATGGTGTAAGCTGCAGCAAGTAGGCCTACTCCTGGTGGAGAGGGGCACTGCACGGGATGTGCCTCGCAGTCATTAGAGCCTTGTCTTGTAGTATACCCACAGGAGAGGCATGACTGACCTATCACTGTGGCTCTGTCATGGGGAATGAAAATGATTTTATTTTGATGTATTGGGCTGTCTCATTTGATGTGTTTTATCAATCTATTTGTCCTTAGGTAAACCATTTCACGAGCGTTTTATCAAGAGTTGTCTTGCTTGACATGCAAACTGAAGTAAATGGCATTAACCTCGAAAAGATGAGCCAGAAACTAGAGTTGATGAGTGTGCAGGAAGGGGCCTGAGATGGACGCCACTTGTAGGGCTGGTGGCCGCTTGGGAGAGGCACCGGGGAGATTGGGGGGGGCTGGTTGGTGGAGGGTCGAATCGACTCTCACCTGAACCAGCGCTGCGGCGGGTCGCGGGACGCTAGGACGCCCTCGCTCACCTCAGTCTCCTCGCAGCCCCGCCGGAGCACGCACACCTGCCTCATAGTTCCCACCGGCATTGCTCCGCGCTCACCAGACGCTGTGTGCTCGTTACAGTCGCGCCGATAACAGAGCGGCTGTCTTGTAGTGTGAGTGTTGTCTTACAAGACGTGAAAAATGACTGTTTTGGAAAGTGTACAGTAACACGTGTGAACAAAGGTGAATGAACAAAGTGGACACCTTCTTGTGTACAAAGAACACTTAGCTTGGAAAGTTGTGGACATCATCCTGTTTTTTACAATTGTGAATGAGAAAAAGAAGAAACAAGTTTCGTGTTAGTTCAGGATTGAGTGTAAAAGGTTTGCCGTGTCACGTGTTGCCGTGCTAGGAAGGAGAGAGGAAAGTGCGGCGGGAGTGCCAAGTTCAAGTTCATGGGCAGAGGACCGCCTACCACATGCCCAAGCCACGCGGCACCGCTCCACTATTGAACTGGACACAGATGGTGCTAAGAATATGCATGAGTATTGTTGTGAAGTTCTTTGCGATGAGTTTTAGGATGCCGTGTTGAGATGCTGGAGTAATCTTTGAGTGTGTGTGTGTGTGTGTGTGTGTGTGTGTGTTTGAACTGGTTAAGGCGTTGCCGTGTGGTTCATTTAGCTGAAGAAAATGCTTAGGAATACATCGCTGGTTCCGGAAGTGTCGTTACTGTGGCAATGACAGAGAAAGAAACGTCAGGAAATGCTAGTAATCAAGGCTGACAGACGTGCCTTTTACTGCTCATCGCCGCTAACCATAATTTCGCATTTTCATACTTCATCACTCCTCATCACACCCCCGCCAGCGTGGAGGAGTGGCCCCACACAGTGTCTACACACAGACACACGCACACACACACACACACACACACACACACACACACACACACACACACACACACACACACACACACACACACACACACACACACACACACACACACACACACACACACACACACACACACACACACCAGTCTGCAGTGTTTACAATCTGTTGCTTCGTGCTACCGTAGCAAGTCGTAACTTTCACATGGGAAGAGGTGACTTTAGAAGTGATGAGAGAGAAACAGACTTCAAGATCAACTTATTGCGTTTCTTTCACGTATCTTTGTTCCGAAACGTGTTGATTTGCCACGTGTTGCAGCTATTGGGGCATTTTTTGACGCGTGTTAAATAGGAAAGCTAAGGCAGGTAAATGTGGTAGCGAGGACCGGTTTTGAGGGAGAGGGAGGGGAGGGGAGGAGACTGGCAGGGAAAGCTCGGCACTTGTTGCCCCACATACGTACTCACGCACTCACGCTGGTGTCCGGGCAGTGTGTGTGTGTGTGTGTGTGTGTGTGTGTGTGTGTGTGTGTGTGTGTGTGTGTTTGCGTGCCTGGAGATGGTCATTATGTTTTTAATTTTAGCCACAAAAGTTCATTGTCTCCAACCTTTGTGGATTTTCACTAAAATTTCCTGTTCCCAGTCTTTTCTTTTCTTTTCTTTTCTTTTTTTTCCATTCGTTCTGTATTTATTTCATTCGTTTATATCCATTCTTTCTCTCCGTTCCTTACTTACGCCACGAGTTTCTGATATTGAAAAAAATCCCAAATTAACAAGAAAAATTTTGCCATGCACTCCCAATCTATTGAGGGAAAACAATACTATCATTATTAACTCGAGAAGGTTCTTCATAAAAATGGTTGTTTGATTGAATGGTCCTAAGAATCAGATGGGCGGATGTCACTGGCCTGTGTATACAGTAGCTCGCGGCTCATATCAGAATGTGTGGCATGCAATACAAACGAACACACGCCATAAGAACTATCCATGCCTCCAAACACACACACACGTGCCTTGGAAGAAAACTCTCGAGTCCATGATTGGGAAGCTGTGTGGGAGAATAGAATTTCTACATGCCTCATAG
>CM035197.1:15546312-15548812 GCA_020233015.1 Callinectes sapidus | reverse complement strand
AAAATATTTTGCATTTTCATGCTTGCGTGCTCATGTGTCGCGGGTGGGGTGGCGGGGCGGAGGACGTTGCCTGATGGGAGCGAGAACACCCATACAGTACTATACCTTCTCTCATGACCACTTCTAAACGTTTCAGCGCTTTATCTCGACTACTTTTACTCTGCTGTACTGGATGCAATTGGAGTTTTCGAATGAGAAACTAATTAGGATACTGCATCACTGTTAAAGGAAGCAATAGTCATAAGAACCCGAATAATCCTCACTGTAATAATCCTCTCTAAAACCCAAAGTGTTTCCAAACTTCACGGGTCTCATTCGCACGGAAGTCAAGTAACATCTGGACACTGGCGCAGCGGAGGGAAGTCTGGACAGGGGCAGTTAACGTTGTAATTCAGAGGAACAATAACTTTACTCGGAAGCGTCGTCCATGCCACCGGAAGCTGAGGGGCAGGGAGTGGAGGGAAGAGTGTGCGGGAGAGGGAGAGAGGAAGACGACGTGGAGTGTGGGAGAATAGCAGTGGAGGGGTCGCGCCCTTAGGCTGTCTGTTGGTGAAAGAATGATGGTTCGGCTCTGATTGACCTCCTGGGAAAGTGAGGCGCCAACTGTGGACTCATCAGTGGCCTTATTCAGAAAGGTGACTGTATTGTGGCGCGGCGGTGCGAGGCTCAGAGAGATCACGGCGTGCTTTGTACTCTCACCTACTTTGGGGGATTGGTTGTGCTGTGTTACTGATTGTTATTGGTGGTGGTGGTGGTGGTGGTGGCTGTATCACCACCACTAATAGTAGTAATATCATCAATGACAACAACAACGTAAGCTGTATCAATACCACTCCTACCATCACCACTACCACCAAAGAATAACACACATACCACAGTAACACAACTATTCAAATCTTCGGAGAAAGGTCAATGAGAGTAGCGCGTGTACTGTAGCCAGACAATGCACTAAGGGGCAGGTAGCCACGTGGCAGCAGCAGCAGCAGCAGCAGATGTGTTATTGTAAGTGTTGTCCTGCTGCTGTGCCTCGACGTGGAAGCTGCTAACAGGGATGGAGGCACGAGCATCCCTCACTTACCCACGTGGGCTCGGAGCTATCATACTGTGTCGGCTGGGAGGAGGTGGAGGAGGAGGAGGAGGAGGAGGGGAGGTGCGATGTAAATAAACTGCGGTATGCGTGATGACAGGTTTCCGCCGCAATTCTCTACAGTGGCTAGGCAAGGACTGGGTTTCTTTTTGGTGGAGGATGTGGTGGAGAGGTAAACCGATGTGGACTCCTCTCTGTAACGTTCACACAGTATTTTGTTCCAAGATGTTCCACTTGTCTTGTGAAAGGTAACGCTGGTGGTGGTGGTGGTGGTGATGCAGTAGTAATAAACAACCCCAGTAGTAGAAAAAAAGGGAAAAAAAATCCTTAAAAAACCCTGACTTTGCAGCACTGTTTACTCGTATTTGCCTTTTAAGTATATGTAGGAATATATCTTTGCCGAAATAGCATTGCACATGACACCTATAGATACAAGAAAATCGTCCAGTCTGATTGTTACTGTAAATTATAAACTTGTATTTCATTAATTGCTTTATAAAGTTGATGCAGATGGTCTTGAATTGCGGTGGCCGTGTATGGATGAATAACTGACGCACATGAGGGTTTGTTGTCCGACTTGTCCATACTAGGTTTGTGTTCGGGCAGAGGAGAACAGCAAGGGAGTAAGGAAGGAGGTAAAGGGAGGGAGGAAGGGGAAGGAACTGGCTCAGTCTCACATATCCTGCATTATTCTCCATCAGTGTAATCCCAGAGCAGCTTCCTCACACCACGTGGATAGATATCACCTGAACTATGACTCATTTGTTTAGATGGCAGAGAGGAAAGGATAGAAAAGATAAGAGGTGAGGAATAGGAAGAGAAGGGAGGAGAGTAGAGGAGAGAAGAGAAAAGAAAAAAGGAGAGGAGAGGAGAGAAGAAAAGAGAGGAGAGGAGAGAAGAAAAGAGAGGAGAGGAGAGAAGAAAAGGAGAAGAAAGGAGAGGAGAGGAGAAAAGAAAAGAGAGGAGAGGAGAGAAGAAAAGAGAAGAGAGGAGAGAAGAAAAGAGAGGAGAAGGGAAGAGAAGATGAGAGAAGGGAAGAGATGAGAGAAGGGAAGAGAAGATGAGAAAAGGGAAGAGAAGATGAGAGAAGGGAAGAGAAGATGAGAGAAGGGAAGAGAAGATGAGAGAAGAGAAGAGAAGATGAGAGAAGGGAAGAGAAGATGAGAGAAGGGAAGAGAAGGAAAAGATGAGAGAAGGGAAGAGAAGATGAGAGAAGGGAAGAGAAGATGTGAGAAGGGAAGAGAAGATGAGAGAAGGGAAGAGAAAATGAGAGAAGGGAGGAGAAGTTGAGAGAAGGGAAGAGAAGATGAGAGAAGCGAAGAGAAGATGAGAGAAGGGAAGAGAAGATGTGAGAAGGGAAGAGAAGATGTGAGAAGGGAAGAGAAGATGAGAGAGAGAGAGAGAGAGAGAGAG
>CM035197.1:15531033-15545930 GCA_020233015.1 Callinectes sapidus | reverse complement strand
GGACGGACGGACGGGCATGGAGGATGTGTGTTTGTGGGTCACACCGAAAAAAGCGCGTGAGGAATGCTAACAGCCGCGCCACCATCCCGGGCCGCGGCAAGAAGCGCCAGCTCCTGTACGCATCATTGGCTGCTTTTTGTTCACACCGCATGCACTTCTTCCTCACTTCCTCTGGAGAAGGACGGACAGGACACTCAGTAAACACACGAGGTCCGCTGCTGTTGTCGGAGTGGGAGGTGTGGTGGCCGTGGCGTGGTGGTGGGGGGGGGAGGATGTTGGGGATGCTGTCAGGTGGTATGGGGTGTCATTGTTTTGATGTTGGTGGTGGTGTGATGTCAGTTGTTATTGGTGGGGATAGTGTCTTGGGTAGAGTGTGTGGGAAACAAGGCATGTGTCATTGTCCAAATCACTGCTTGTTGTGCATTCCCTCGTCTTTCCCTGCTTTCTATCATTCCCTTTAATAGGATATCCCGGCATTGTCTGCTTCGTGGCTCCTCGTTGCCATGGTGCGGGGCGTCACCAGGGAGCACCGCCAAGACATCCGTACTCGGGGAAGCTGCACGAGTTCTCTCTCTCTCTCTCTCTCTCTCTCTCTCTCTCTCTCTCTCTCTCTCTCTCTCTCTCTCTCTCTCTCTCTCTCACACACACACACACACACACACACACACACACACACACACACACACACACACACACACACACACATCACTGCATCATTGCATGAGTCACCTCACTACCAGTCCCTGCCTTCCCTGAAGTGCACACTCATCTTGAGTCGCCCCTCTCCACCACCTACCTATTCTTCCTCCACTCAATCTGCTATAACTGGCACACACACACACACACACACACACACACACACACACACACACACACACACACACACACACACACACACACACACACACACACACACACTACCTACTTCGTACATATGACATTATTAATTGGGTGTAAAATTTATCCACATAGAGAAGGACTAAAACGACTTAATTTGCCTTCTTTGTCTCAGTCAACGATGAAGCAGAGAATGGAAAGATTGTCCTTTGATGGCTAAAATGACCTAACAAATCAAACGTAAAGAAATCTTACTGCCATGATGTAGTACTTGTATATACAAGATAACCTTATCAGTAATGGGTTTGTCTTGGATACAATTTAGATTTAAGAACGAGGTAAGGGGGAACACTTCATAACTATTTATCTAACTGCTTATCTGTCCGTGTATCGCATCTAGCCATCTCTAAATCTGTCTACCTCGCGCATCACATTGCATATGAATGTGGCGAAATCACAACGCCTACAGGTAGATGTTTGGATAGTTAATGCTAACAGACTGTGCTACACATACACGAACAGTCTTGTGTAAGGCGACTGTGTCTTGCAGGTTCTTGAGTTTTTGTTCTCATACCGGTCCATTTCTCGGTCAGATGGACACACGTGAGGAGGGAAGCCACACCCCCTACCAGGCGTGTTTAGCCTTATCTTCACCAATACAGTGCTCGTGACAGTGAAGGTGGTTGTGATTTTTGTTAATGTTCAAGTGTGTGTGTGTGTGTGTGTGTGTGTGTGTGTGTGTGTGTGTGTGTGTGTGTGTGTGTGTGTGTGTCCTTGACTGTGGTTAGTTGTTGTTGCTTGTGAACGTCTTTCAGCAACGCGTCGTTTTCAGAATAACAAGGTTTTATGCCTATCATATTCTTCTTTTCTGTATTGCAAAAAAAAAGAAAAAAAACTGCAATAATGAGGATTGTATTACTTCAGCAGGTATCATAGTAAAGGTAGCAGTGTTATATGGTGCCACTGGTGCGATGTAATGGTTAACACATACTTACTGTCGTGTCCACCAACCTTTGCCTCTCGTGGTAATCTAGAGACATAGCCACGAGGGTGGTTTTCGGTTGATTAGAGGCTTTGTTAGGGAAGCAGCAGCTGGCATCGAGTACACCTTTGTTGTGGGCGAGCCATTCCCAGTGTATATATATGTCTTTGCACAAAGTAATGTTCTTGTTTGAAACTACTGAGATTATCCATTCGTTGTAGTGATATTATTTGACAATGGCTACCTCGGGTACTGTTATGTGCATTACCGTGGTATTGTGTTGAGATTCCGAGGGTTGTTACGTATTTCAGTCGGTGTTCCAGTCTAGACTCTTGAGGTGGTCACTTCATGGGCTTGTGGCGAGTGATGGCACCCTCTGAGCCTTGATTTATGATTCCACTCTGTTGGCTTGGATGGAGGCAGGCCAGCTCAAGGCGATGGATGATGTGATAAGCGTCGAGGGTGGGCTAACGATAAGGAGTCATTATTGTGTAAATTCAGTCACTAAACACCACTTAAAGAAGAGGCTTTATCTGAGAGGTGTATCAAAGAGCGTAGTCATTCCGTGGTGTGGTCGCTGAATTGTTATCCTGCTCCTAAGTGCCCGTCTTTGAAGCGTCCCACAAGGAGACGAGATGAGAGATAGCACACATCATTAGGGCAAAAACTCAGTGTTCCTGTCGTGAAAGTTGGGTTAAGTCACAAGCTTTTGTAGAGGGAAGCAAGTCTTTTTTTAAATTTATTTATTTATTTATTTATTCGCTACATTATAAGTCATAGGAATGTGATGCTGAATAGTGGTGGTGGTGGTGGGAGGGGGGGGGAGGCCCGTGCTCCCAGCCCATGAGGGACGGCTCGGTGCGGTGTGCCTCGCTGCCCCGACCCGCCTCCACCAGCTTTCTACCTCACGCTTGCCTCGTTCCTCGCTTTCTCCCGCCATAAAGCCACCGACTCACTGTTGGTGTTGTTATGAAAGACAATAGGTGGAATTATATGTAATATTATTATTCTCCCCCCCCCCCTCCCTCCCTCTCTCTCTCTCTCTCTCTTCTCTCTCTCTCTCTCTCTCTCTCTCTCTCTCTCTCTCTCTCTCTCTCTCTCTCTCTCTCTCTCTCTCTCTCTCTCTCTGGTCCAGCATTCCCTCTTGGCTGCATTTAGTGGGCAGATATAACCAGGCTCTGTAACCCTTGGTGAGTCCCCAGGCTGCCATTGAAATATGTGACCCACCCATGGATGGGTTAGGCCTATCCTGCCAACAACCTCTTACCCCGGGGCGGTGTCAGGCAGGCCAGGCCTTCGAGATCTAACCATACCATAACCTGCCGCCGCCATCCGCCACGCTGCGATATCTGTCCATCGTTTTAGAATGTCACTGCGTCTGTACTACCTGCTTGTGTGCGAGTAGGCCCTCACCAGGCGTATTTTTTTTATTATCCTTGTTGTTTTTGCTGCTGCTGCTGCTGCTGCTGCTGCTGCTGTTTTTGTGGTTTTACGTCTTCAACTTCTCTTCGAAAGCTGCCGCGACAAAAATTCACAATGAGTTAGTGTGGGGAGGATGTGGCCGGGGGATAAGAGGGAGGGAAGTATTAGGTATGCCTAGATTATAATTCAGTGAAGAAATATACCAAGATAAATGATAGGGCATGTATTTACCAGAGGACATTGCTGGGGCCCACCAGTGTAATACAGTACTCGGAAGTGGATACACGTGTGTTAGGTGGCTACTTATTCGTATTTTCGTTTATGTTTTTAAACATTTTTCAACTTGGAAAATTTCAGTTATTTCAATTTTTCTCCTTTTTTTGTGTTGCTGCATGTCTGTTTTTAATATATTGCGTTTTCGGGGTACTTGGCCATGATATGTGTGTTGCGTGGTGACTCCTTCCTTCTGTGAGCGGTAAGGACACGCACTGTGGCAGAGGCTCTGTGTTCCGCGTCTGGATGGGCTAAGTCTGCACCTGTGTTTATTTAATGTAGCGTATATTTAGTGCATAACGGTGACATGATGACTATTGTTATGCTTCCTGTGTAGTGTTATCGAGATGATGTGATGACGAAGCACCGTTATACACTTTCAGAGATAACAATGATACCTGAATAAGTCAGCGGCGTGTGGTGCCAAGTGTCATGGCGCAAGGGGACATTCGGGTAGTATGTTTGAGAGAGTGAGGGGAGAGGAACAGAAGGCAGGCAGACATACAAACACACGGGTACTATTGACAAGGTACCGTTCAGTGTGGAGTGAGTGAAAGTGAGAGTAACGGTTCACCATGTTCATCAAGACGGACATGTTCGACAAGCTCCTCTGCTGCCGCCGCAAGGTGGTGGAGGAGGACGAGGCGGAGCGCGGCGTGGAGCAGGTGGTGCTGCAGCACACCAACAACAACCAGACAGAGTACATCACCTCCGCACAGCTGGTCGAGGTAATGCTGCCGCCTTGCGTCCTTGCTGTTCCACCCTGCGGAGCCACCAAGATTTTCACGTGTTGCAGGAAATGCTTTCTTAAGAATTCAAAGCTTAGCACACAAGTCAATAATTAGATATATTTGTAGGGATTCATAGCACACCTGATTTGTGGTAGATATTTTCCTGCGAATGTAATGTTACGATTATTTTTCTCTTTCCAGGTACGTGATGAGACGCAAACACCTGTACAGTGAGTACCCGACGAACCGTGCATGCCACACCCAGGCTGGGGCTTGAATGTTATGCAGGGCCGCTCTGTGTGTGTGTGTGTGTGTGTGTGTGTGTGTGTGTGTTTGTTTGTTTGTTTGTTTGTTTGTTTGTGTGTGTGTGTGTGTGTGTGTGTGTGTGTGTGTGTGTGTGTGTGTGTGTGTGTGTGTGTGTGTGTGATTTTTTTTTTTTTTCTTATGGCTCATGGCTGCTTCACGTCACTGGTCGCGTTTTGGACTCCTTGACATGAAGGAAGCAGGATATATTTATCATTGAATTTGTTCTGAAAGGATTGACCACTTTATGAAAAAAGTACTATTTATTGTTATTGAAAAGTTGTGGAAACATCTGAATGTTGCCGTACAAGGCAGCTAAAGGCACCGTCACTTGAAGCATGAATACTATATCCAAAAATCCCTGTCAGCACATAGTTAATGAGGACTTCTTTCTCTCTCCTGAGGGCACTAATGATCTTGCCTTCCATGACTGAGAGAACGTGTGGTGTGGCAACAAAATGTTCGCTGCACTTAGAGTGTCAAGGCTGAGTTGTTGGTGCACCGCCCCCAGCAGTGCTGGAACCACTGGAGGCTCCGGGGGGGCTTACAGCGCCTCGAAGTTTATAGTTTTTGCTAACTTCCAGAAATAAAAGTCCAATTTCTATTTTCTTGTCAGTGGCGGGGATGGGTGATGAAATGTTTCGCTCTGTCGCCCCGAGAGGTGCTGTTAACTGACATACCGAGAGCTGCTTACTTTAGAAATTAATTTCTTCGTTTTATCATTTGTAATAACACAACGCGCTGCCGTAGCATGCCGCTCACACTCAATATTCACACGCTGGTGTTCTGGAAATTACGGGATAGATCCTTTCGTAATGCATCTCCCTCTATAAGGTGAGGGTTATCCCCAACCCTATGTTGCTGATGTGCATGCGAAGCGTCTCTCGTACAGCCCCCGGGCGCACCGGCGGCGTCTTACGGGTCATGGCAGCCCCTCGTCGACATGCTCTGGTCGTGTTCACTCGGCTGCGTAATCAGATATTAAGTATGAGCAGAAATCACCCTCCGTATAATAAGAACTATGTGCTGGGGACCCACGGCACGGATAGTTACACACTAGTGATCAGGAATACTGGGGCAAAATAATGCACCTGTTTTGGGAGTAGATAAAGTTTCTTTAAAGCAAACATGAATTGACACTTGCGATGCCAAGCTGATGATTCTCGCTGAAGGGAAGGCAGGTTTCTTCCATTCACTGCACCTCTCTGTGGTTTCCATTCACGTGCCATCGCCACCCTCACCATCGCGCACGCCTGTGATTACCTGAATGTTGCGTTCCTAAAGTTTTGTTTCTATTTCTTACCTTCAACAGTACACTCTCATCATCCAGATACCTGCATGTCACCTACTCTGCGGCTGCTATTAAAAGATACCTCTAAGAAAAACTAGTATAGTGTGGCATTTAAAAAGTGAATAACTTCAAGGTGTGCGTGTGTGTGCGGGCGCTCGCGTTTCCCCTTCACCTTGCGCCACACATCCAACAATAATAAATCCTACGTGGTGGTCCCTGTCTCTCCGCCCCATGGCACCGGAAGTGCAACCATTAGGCAGGCGGGGCTGCAGGTGGCGTGCAGGCACCCAAGCAGTAATGGTCGGAGAACATCTCATGCACGCCACGGGACCTGAACAAAGGTAGTGGAGTGCATTATTAGATATTCCACATCCTGCAGCCACGCCCTGCTCCCCGCCCATCAGAGGTCATTGTATTGCGGCGGTCAGAAGCAGCTGAGATCGAAGGGAAATAACTTGTACTGATGTCGGAGATATAACATGTGATGAATATGTTCCATTGAACGAAGAGGCTCGTTATCTTTGTTGCAAATATCTTCCATTCATTGTGAGTGGTGAAGTGTGTGGGCGCCGGTTGGAAGTGACCTTGGCTTCCCGGAAAAATGATCTTCAAAGGAATGAAGCAGAGGCGAAGTTACTGAAGCGGCTCCGGGACCTTTAATGCATAATAGGGCCTCGTGTGGCGTCTTTTTCTTACTTTACCTTCGGCATTCAGGTGTGCTGTGGCCGCGAGCCTGTTGCCAGCAGGAGATGCTGCGATAAACTGTTCGGGATTGTTTTGTCTGGTTATCCACCGCACGCAGCTACTCAGAACATCGAACTGAGTAGTAGCCTTTGTAAATGAGGCAGCGTGTATCGATGGACGGAGGCTGATGGAATGCTGGTGTGGCGGCTGTAGGAGCCATTCCAGCAAGTCACTAGAGGTTAAGAGGAGTTGTGGAGCAGAAATCATGGCATATAAATTTTTAATGCCGAGGTCTACTAAAGTTCGTGAGCGTTTCCCTGTCGTGGGCATAATAGATATTGGTTCCACAGATGCAGCAGCCCTGGCCTATCATGTCATGGGTTGCAGGTTAGGTAGATGACTGTTATCAGGCTTTAGGGGACTCTTCTCATTTTCTTAGTTCGTGATGCACCATTAACTGGGTTGATGACATGTAATGATGGATGCATATGCGTGAAATTGACGACTGTATACTGATATACATGACTCTTCATTTGTCTGGGTGGAGACATCTTCTGTCGGAATTGGGAAAATGAGAAGATAGGGAAATAGCTACACTCAGGCGAAGGTTCCGGTGAAGCTGAGCCACCATAGCGAGCTGAGGAGACGGTATTGTGGATCTTGTTTGTCCGGCCTGGTACGCTTTCCAGTTTCCCTCTGAGGCTCACAAGACTGCTGTATTAGAGGGCGCAACAACTGGATCTCATTGAATCGGAATGTTATGTTGCTGTCATTTGCTGGAGGATGATGATGATGGATGGGACGGGTGTTGGCGCTCCCTTCCTTCCTCCATTCCTGCCATCCTCAGGTGTTTCTTGAAACTAGATTTCCACTGACAAGTTGTTGCTTCTTTTTTCTTTGAATTTTGATACGGTTCTCTTCATGCTCCTTGTGCACGTTCGTTGTTTTCCTAACTACAGCTTTCATTCTTCTGTACCTCCATGATAACGTTGTGTTTTCTGCTGCTCGCCGCCATTATGTGATGCACTCTATCTCAGGATGGATCTGGAGACCTGGTTTTGGATGTGATTACGGGAGATGTAGGCTGTGTATAAGCGTTTGTACACCAGTGGAAAGTTTAGATATATTGTGAGATACATTTTTGCTATTTGTAATAGTGTGCCTCCGTGATGCGATGCGATATGAATCAGCAGGCTGGTGCAGCCGACGCACACCTCACTCAGCTATTCACTCTTTCGTCGAGGTGGTCGATTAGTGGTTACCTGAGAAAAATTATTTCTGACACGCTGTAACTCTTCACCAGACCTTTCCCTTCATCTGCTCTGAGTTCCCTATGCAACGAATGAGGAAAATTAATAGGTTGCAGAATTGAATGTCATGAATTTGTAATAAGATAGGTAGAAAACGTTTTAGCATTTTGAAAATGTAATTGATTAGACAATGGTGATAATGCTAGCAATAATAATAATAATGATGATGATGATGATGATGATGATGATAATAATAATGATAGGAATTTCATCACCACCACCACCACGACCACAATAATAATAGTAACAACAACAACAACGCGAAAATACTATTAATAAAGATAAATCAAACGACGTCACGTGGTTGGGCAGCTAATACACCAAGTAGAGGGAGAGGCACAGCGGCGCCTCGAGTGTGTCAGGTTGACGGCCGCAAGGCCACCTGAGAGCTGACCCTCACCTTTGAAGGTGTAATAAATCCGACAGACTCCAGCTTAACTTCACACCCGCCGCCTGCTGAAGCCTCTTCGTGTCACGGAAGTGCATAGAGCAACACCTCTCGAAGCACACGTCCCGCTGTGGCACAGTTGAGGAAACCAACGCGGAAAGAAAAGTATTGTTCATTATGGTGTGTTTGTATGAATCGAGATTTCTTTTTCTGCCATAATGACAAAGCTGGCTGAAGAAAACGTAAGTTTTATTTGCGTTGGTGTGTAGAATCACCACATGCCGCGTTGTGTTGCTGGCCGTGGAAGAGTGAGTCTGGGGCAGCGGGGTAAGGCTAAGGGGGCCACCTGCTGACCCACTCATCCAGCACCCTGCGGCCCAAGTCCACCCCCACCTCGCTTCCCCCAAGACACCATTCCCCGCCCTTACTGCTACATATACAGGCAGATGCGGCCAAGGATTTCGCTCCTCTTTCTTGTCACTTAGTAGATGTTCTAAATGTGTTCATGATGGTCAAGATTGGCGGATGGATGTGCATATAGTGCACATAATGATTTCAGCCTCTCTTGGTTTACCTGTCACCCAAAACACATATGTTGCACCACGTGCTTGATCAGGTGACGAGTAACTGAAACCAGCAAACCCTCGACCTGTCATTACCATCACAGCTCGCTCAGGCCTGGAAACGTGGGAGACACTTTTACCTTCGTCACCAGCTGTGCCATAAAACCCTCACTCCGTTATGACAGTGCAAAACAGCCGCCCTTGAATGGGTGGTTCACCTCTGAGCGACTTTAACCCTTATTCTCAGGGTGTATGGCCTCGCATCTCTGTTTATATGCAAGACACTTTGTTTAAGAAAGATGTGGTGTTAAAATGGCCAAGATGTATAAAATGGTAACATTTAGCGTCTGGCCTCGATACACAGTGATACATCCCGACTTCCTGACCTTCACCCCTCATCACATGACCCACACACCAGGGACACGTGCAACAGTGAACTGGTGTAATTATCCTGTTATCTTTAAAGCCATCATACCTCCAGATTCCACGATAGTGCACGTGGCCGTTCATACAGAAGAACATTATATTGAAATTATATACAATAGCCAGACGCTACTCTAAGAAGTGTTTGTTTTCTCCTTATTCGTCCCTTCCGCCGTACCCTCGTAGCTCTGCCGCGTGATGTGATTATTGATGACGGTTCTCAGGCGGTGGTGGCCCCAAGACCACAGTTACCGCCTTCTCAGTCCATGCTATCCGGCACCCGCCACCCCGCCACGCCGGCAGCGACCAGCTTTCACTCGAGTCGGCTTGCAACGTTGTTCTGATGAGAACATTTCTGGAGCCACGTTTAAGGAGGCCTCTGGGTCGACGCCGCGATGCTGGTTTTTACTCTTTTGTGTTGAAGTGGTTGAAAATAAACCTTGGAATGTCACTAATGACAACAGGACATGATATTGACATGTTACACAAAAGTCGGCCACTGACCTGCATTAGTGTCATGACATTCAAACTCAGGCGTAGTACAGATACATGCCATTGATTGCCAACTGCCGTGCCGCATGTGTATTTGGCAGACGCAAGCAAGTATAGCGATGAGTGTGTGTCATAATTACAGATGAGATGTAACGCTGTAGAAAAGAATGATTGTTTTAATGAGACCTCAATATGCACCAGTCTATAACAATGGTCTCAGTTAATTAACGTATATTGTAATCGACATTTCAGAAGTTTTCCTTTTTTTCCAAAATCTGCGTCAGGTTGTGTAACTTTAGTGAGACGCTCGTTGACATCACCCTTCATTCATGTGGCATCTAACACAGCAGCTCTTGTAGTATGTCAGCGTGGCATTAGTTCTAATTCGTTGTTAGGCGGCTAGCGGCGGGAGGGTGACATCTTGGCAGTGGTGTGCACTGCATAATACTCACACTTCGAGGGACTCCACGAACTACGCTGCCTGTCACAAAAAGTGATAGACATGTTCCTCAGTGGTTATGACATGTATTTTGTGGTCCACCACTGTGTGTGTGTGTGTGTGTGTGTGTGTGTGTGTGTGTGTGTGTGTGTAGTGTGTGTGTGTGTTCGCATGTGCGTGTTTAAAGGATTCCCCATGGCGATGACGGACAGAGGCTTTGTCTGTGTCTGGGAAGCTGGAGAATTCTCATGTTCTTTATTTTTTTCCTTTCTTTCCTTTTGTCGGTTTGCATATTTTGTCCCCGGAAGGTCGAAGGTAATGGTGTAACAGCTGTTATTAGTGTTGTTCATCAAAGGCAAGATTGTCGTTTTTACAAATTTCCTCTTGTTACTTCTGGTGGTGCTGCTGTTCCAAGGTTAGACTCATTTTCTCCATCATTAGTCTTGTGAAGCAGTGAGTATATTGCCTTACAAGATTCTCCTTGACCGTGTGTGTGTGTGTGTGTGTGTGTGTGTGTGTTAGGTGTGTGTTCGTGGATGCGTGTATGGGCGTGCTTCGTTTCATCTAGTGCCTCTTTTCAGCTTGTTTTTGTTAGATCTTAGAATTTCGTTCGTTTTTTTTTTCCTTTTCTTACGGTTTTTAGAGTTTGGCATCAGACTGCCTCAATTCTTAATATGTTAGAAACTTTAAAGATCAGCGAAACACAGAATTTGCACATGACTCCAATGAACCTTTAAAAAAACGTTGAGCCTTGAGGATACTACTGATGATGCTGACCATTGCCTCAACTGTAAAACGAGTCTCGGCTGAGCTTGTTCCATAAATCTTGCTCCACCACCGTCCACGAAACATTCCTCTGGCCATCATTATACTCGTACCTCATTATACAAGTGTGACTCATAACTTGGTGAGGTGACTGTCCCATAAAAACTGTGAATGACAAGGAGAGAGTTGACTAGATAACGTGTCTCGTAGGACTGTATTCTGAAACGCTTTACCCTCGCATTGCAATTGTTTTCAAAGGCTACATAGATTTTTGGCTGTTTTCAAAAGTGTTCCCCTTTTGATAATGCAAAATTATTGATGATATGTCATTAGAAGTATGAGGGGAAAAAAAACATTTAAAAGCCGTGTGACTTCAACATTTTTTTTTTTTTTTTTTTTTTTTTATGTAGTGGAGGTGCAGCGGTGAAGTGTTTCTGAACGCAGGCCCCTGATACATATCTCATTCTAAGGTCCTCGAATTGCTGGCAGTAACATTTAAAACGCCCCTTGATGTGGTTAGCCTCTCATCGTAGTGTTTGTGTTGAGAGGGAATGGATTGGTGATTTGGTGTGTGGTGTGTGGTATGTGAAGAATCCTCGTTGATTATCACCAGAATCGTGAAAACACCCCAGAAAAAAAAAAAAAAAAACACCAGGTTCCAATACACCTTTTAAAAGTTTCTGAGCTTTCATTTTGAGAACATGGACTGTATCTTGACAGTGACCACTGGTCACTGAACTTTTCCAGTGCCTGCAGGTTTTTTTAGACAGTTAAGTCATATAAAGCAGCATCTACCTTGCTGTCATGAACACTGAAAACTTTAACCCCTTTTAGTACTGGGTCGCATTTTCATATTCATTTTGTTTATTATTTGTCGATTTTATACACCTTCAGAAACTCATGTGGGGATTGAAATAGTACAGACACTGGCCATTAATCATCTGACCTCCATAGATCTTTCCAAACTCGTGATAAAAATGCCCCAATATTCAAGGGGTTAACAGGGGTGTCGAGGGTTCCATTCCCGCCACGCCAAACACGAGCCTCAGCCTGGCACAGATACATTGAGAGGCGATCACTGGTGACGCAAGGGGTGTGTCTCGTGTTTGCTGCGTCACTACACCAACGCGAACCACCAAACGCGCAGGAGACACGCACCCATCGAAGCAACGCCGTGTGAGAGCTAAGTGGCCAAGTAATGGAACGCAATAATGGTGGTGATGGTGATGGTGAGGCTTAGCGTGTCTTCCAACGCGGAAACTGACGCAACACCAACACCAAACTGTAACCACGAGATGCCTGGGAATGACTCGTTAAATACACGCAAACCACACACACACACACACACACACACACACACACACACACACACACACACACACACACACAGTTGCTTGCGCTTTCAGATTTTGATAATCCATTTGTTGATTTACATTATAGTACTTATTTTCTGGTCTTCTGTCACTCAGCCTTTTCATCCGTTATTTCGATATTTGTTTATGTTTATTTATTTTTCTCTCTCAATCAGTCTTATCTATCCATCTTTATTTTTCATCTTCCCGTCTTCATTCCTGTCTTTCTATATGATTATTTATTTTTGTCTCTTATCATTCCATCCGTCTTTATGTATAATATCTTTGAGCATTATAAATCAATCTATCGACTTCCGTTTATGTATCATTCTGCATTTGTCTGCATCTATATTTATGCATCCACTATAAATATTTCTTGCACACACACACACACACACACACACACACACACACACACACACACACACACACACACACACACACACACACACACACACACCAAACTTGAGACCAAAAGCAGAAGTTGTCAGGGCGAGTGTGGTCGTGCCAATACAAGCTACCTGGCGGGGTCCATCTCCTGCTGAGGGCACTGAAGATTTGGGCCCGTGTCAACAGAGACTCATAAGTATGATGGTTTAATTCTTAGGCGAATTTCTAGTCTTGAAATCCATCATAACTTTCTGAAATTAGTGTCGTACTTTAGCCATTATCTCACCAGCAGCTTGAAATTTACTGCTGGTGAGATAATGACTAAAGTACAACAACAATTTTGGGAGGTTAGGATGGATTTTAAGATTAGAAATTTGTTTTTTGAAAAAGTCACATACTTAAAACTTTGTCCCGATCGCTATAGAGGGAAAAGAGAGAGAAAGAGACAAACAAGGCTATACACGTTCATACACACAATCACACCACTGATGGCCACGTTCAGCCTGTTGTTCCCTCACGCCGCACACACAGACACACAGACACACCCTGACGCATACACTGCTACCTGCACGGAGGGAAAGTTACGGACGCAGAGGCAATTTTCAGAAACCACTCGGAGAAAAGAAAGAAAGAAAGGGAGAAGATTCAGTCTGTCAGTCACTCTAACCACAAATAGCTTGCTGACTTTCCCTGTTACTTCAATTTGGGTAAGTGTGTGTGTGTGTGTGTGTGTGTGTGTGTGTGTGTGAACAAAGCGCACGCACGCACACACACACACACACACACACACACACACACACACACACACACACACACACACACACACACACACACACACACACACACACACACACACACACCAGCGTAAACAAGGAAGTAATGGACGTGGAATTTCGTGGACAGTACCCACGAATCCCATCAAAATATTTTGTTTTATTATTCATTTACCTCTTGTCAGTTCTCGGATTATAAACAGAAAAGGGAGAAAATAAAAAAACTCGAGAATGTTACTCATACCAGGCCTTTGTTTTGGAGAGAGAGAGAGAGAGAGAGAGAGAGAGAGAGAGAGAGAGAGAGAGAGAGAGAGAGAGAGAGAGAGAGAGAGAGAGAGAGAGAGAGAGAGATTTACATATTCTCAGGATCAGTCGTGACTCAACCTACATGGGAAAGAATAAAAAAAAAGGGGGGGGGGGAGAAAAAAGTCCACATATCAGTACACATCATTTACATAGTTCAGGTTTTTCCGTTCCCTGTCCCTCGCCTATCATTACAGTTCATTACGAGTAGCAGGTACTTCCTTCAGTGCGATCATCTCAGTTACGGTTTCCTTCCCCTCCCCTGCCGCCAAGAAATATATGTATAGTGAATCATGTCTGGTGAATCATTTTGTGGTGGTACTTGCATTCAACTCAACATGACAATTTTCTTGGGTTTTTCTGAATTTTTTCCCCTTTTTCTTGTAGTGGGCGTGGTAACTTGTGTTCTTTTCTGATATTCTTATACTTTTTATATTTTTTTTCCTTTGTTCTTATATTTTAGGTGTTGTTATAAATTTTCTTAAGGTCTTATAATGCTTTTTCTTATGTTGTTATAATGAAACGGACTCAGTACTTATGTTGGTGTTGGGTGAATAGGAAGCTTTAAAGGAAGATTAGATAAGTTTATTCATAAAGATTATTGTTAGAATTAAATAACTATTTTCACACGGTGTATTGCACTTTTCCTCATTTTCTTCAATCAACTCCTGTGGCACCCTGAGGGATACATAGGGCCTCAATGAATTCACGCCACCACCATCTATCCTGTGCCAACTCCTCCAAATCCTCCCAACACTCTTCACCATCTTCTCGCCTCATTGTGAACATCCACGTCTCCTTCGGCCTTCCTCTCCCTCTTCTACCCTGCACTTGCCAACCGGGTGTTCCCCATACAATCACTCCCTCCCTTCTGAAGACGTGTCCTAGCCATTTCCATCGAGACAATCTAACATATTTATCTACCGGTTGCACACCAGTAATTTCTCTCACTCTATCATTTGAAGCCCTACCCCACCACTTAACTCCTAAAATCCTTCGCAAAGCCTTATTTTCGAAAACCACGAATTTTTTAGCCGATGTTACTGTACTATACCACGATTCATGCTCATAAATCAAAATAGTTCTAACCATTGTTTTATAAATTTTTATTTTAGTGTGTACTGAAAAGTTATTATTATTCCACACAGTTTTTAACATGCCCATCGCTTGATTCGC
>CM035197.1:15482389-15504829 GCA_020233015.1 Callinectes sapidus | reverse complement strand
TATATCCACAATTTTCATCTTTTTATTCTTTTTTTACACTCACAATCGTAAACAAAGAGACTCGTGTATGCATAGTATTTCCATTACATTTGGATCTATCAGGAACACTACACTTGAAACACGATTTGTCCCACGCCTACCTTGTGTTGTTTGTATTTTCTTTGGTATCGTCTTGTGTTTAATTCCTGGGTATTCTTGGGTACCGTCTTGTGGGTATTCTGGGTATTCTTGTGGGTATTCTGGGTATTCTTGTGGGTATTCTAGGTATTCTTGGGTATCGTCTTGCGGTTAATTCCAGGCGGATGTGTTTCTCTCTTTATCGCGGCCCTGTCAGCGTACCTCAGGCAGCGTGAGTGGCTGTGTTTGGTCCACTCATGAGGCGCCGTGCTTGAGTGTGTCGACGTTTAGCTTTAATCTCTTTAAAAGGAAATCACCACTTGCAGCAGACGGTTAGTTGCTGCAGCACGAATTATTATTGTGCTTGTTGTTTGTTGTTGTTGTTGATGTTATTATTATTGTTATTATTATTATTATTATTATTATTATTATTATGATTACCATTTTTTATCATTATTGGTATTTTTATAATTTTTTGTCGTTGCTGCTAATGCTGCTGTTATTTATTTAATTTTTTTTTTTGCTGTCGGTGGCGATGACATTAACTGAAATGACCCTAATTTTCGTAATCTAAATATGAGAGAGAGAGAGAGAGAGAGAGAGAGAGAGAGAGAGAGAGAGAGAGAGAGAGAGAGAGAGAGAGAGAGAGAGAGAGAGAGAGAGTTGGTGGGGGGGGGGGGTGTTGCATAAAGCGGGACAAGCCTGGCTCTTTAGAGGTAACAAGGGACTGCCGTACCCTTGATGGCTGGCGTTAGTCTGCTGAGAGTGACACAGTGACCAGGGCTGGGGTGGGTAGCGGGACCTGCAGCTTATCGGCGGGTCGTGCTAGGGAGGGTGAAGGGACTGGGTTAGCAGCAGCAGCAGCAGCAGCAGGGTAGAGGTGAGGTGGTGGTGGAGGTGTTGGGATGACAGGGGCGGCAGCTGACGCGGCGTGGGGCTCAAGTTACTGGACGGTATACACACACACACACACACACACACACACACACACACACACACACACACACACACACACACACACACACTATCCTGTAATCGTATCGCTATGGTCTTGGAAATATGATGAATCGTTTTTATTATTTTAATTTGCGTCAATCTATATTGCTGACAAGTAGACAGCTGTGTTGCCGTATTTATCTTGTCCGTCAACGACTTAATATAGAAAGAGAAAACTGTTTACATTTATGTAAAACAACATTTTTAGTTATGTAAAACTTGAGCTTTTATATTTCTGGTGCCCTTGACATTTTGTTGACATAGAACTTTGCCCCTGCAAATTCTCCGCCCCCCCCCCTCTCTCTCTCTCTCTCTCTCTCTCTCTCTCTCTCTCTCTCTCTCTCTCTCTCTCTCTCTCTCTCTCTCTCTCTCTCTCTCTCTCTCTCTCAGTGCAGTTAGTCGAGGAATTGGGGGAGGCTTCATCAACTATTAGAGTCGATTAATAATAATTGAATGTGCACAGAAGCGCACTGGTGCCGCCGAGCACCTGGCTGCTGGCTGCCGGCTGCCTGCTGGGTCAGGTGAGGAGGGCAAGGCGGGAGTGTCTCAGGTGGCACGACGATGGCTATTGATGAGGTTAATTAATTAAGCTGCCTATTTATTAACTGCTTGAATTTCACGTTGGTGGAAAGTGACGCATTAGCAACACGAACTGGTAGCTAAAAATAAGAAAAATGTGGGTAATGGAGTGCTTGAGTGTGTGTGTCGGGGTGATAGGAGAGGAGTGCGAGATAGATTACTTAGATATGTGGACTCCAAGGGAAGCGGTTGTGTAGATTCAGGAATAAAAGGAAGAGGAAACGAAGTGGTATCTGACGACAGGAAGAAAGGGAAGACCGATGGCGGGAGGAGGACTATAGAGTGGAGCGGAAGTAGCGGTGGGGCGAAACGGGAAGACAAGCAGCCATCTCGTCCACAGCGGCTCAGTGACCCTAATGGCTGCTTGTGTGAGGTGATGCACATCCTGTCAGCAGTGAAGCTCAGCGCCTCAGAGTGCTTGGCGTGTTTGGCGTCGGCAACGAACACCGTCCCCGGCGCTGCCTGCCTTATCATGCCATCCCCCTCACACTGTGGGGTGACGGAGGGCACGCTTTCTCCAGCCTTGGCCAATGACTTCCACGGGATGTGCTTGGAACGGTTTGCTGAGTGTGATGTATACACCAGCCGTTAGAAATGTGAGTCTTGAATGTATGAGTTGTGCAGCTTTGTGTATGCACATCAGCTGGGAATTAAAGCATGAACTGTCGAAAAAAAAAAGGCTTAGTAACTAATATTGTGGTCATGATAACGGATAATGGCCAGATAACATCAAGTTTATACAAAGTATGTTCTTTTATCTGTGTGTGTGTGTGTGTGTGTGTGTGTGTGTGTGTGTGTGTGTGTGTGTGTGTGTGTGTGTGTGTTTTCGCGCGTGCGTGCGTGCTTGCTTGTGGATGCGAGCAGCAGACAGTAGGGCAGCGGAAAGAGGGAAGCTGTGGCTGCGGCGGTAGCGGCGCTGTGAGTGCGAGGGCTGTCTCCCCTGCGATAGCATTAATGACTTTAGATAGAGTTTTCCGTAGGGAACGACCGTCCAGCTGCCTAACTGCGTGCTTGGGGGAGGCGGGGCCAGCTGATGGCGGTGACGAGGAGAAAGCGAAGGAGGGAGAAAACAGGGAAATGGGAAGCGAAGAGAAAGGAGAACAGGAAACGAGAAGAAGGAAGAGGAAGAAGAGTCATTACCATTTTAAAGTAAATGGTTATATGCTTAATCGTAACCCAGTCCGACTCTCTCTCTCTCTCTCTCTCTCTCTCTCACACACACACACACACACACACACACACACACACACACACACACACACACACACACACACACACACACACACACACACACACACACACACACACACACTCCATCACCATCAAGAGGCCAGTGTTCCTCGCCTCTCCTATCGCTTCACCATTCACTGTTGTGCTGCTCGCCACGGAGATAATAAACCCAGCGTAGCGACAGACGCCCACCGAGACTCCCAGCACAGACCACCCTCACTCAGCCGTCAGCACCGTGGTCTGCTTCCGGCTCCAAGCACGCTCTCTGGTTTACAAGGGGGAGGAGAGGAGAGGGGAGGGTTAGGCCCGGCTTCCGCAGGGACCCAACACGGACCGCAGCGTGAGGTGATGGACCACGCCCCTTTGGTGATGTATTTGTTGTGTTCAGTGTTTCGTTCATGACTTACTCAGTGGTGTTGTTTGTTTACTGTGGCATCTGTGGTCTTGCTCTCTCCTGCGATCATTTATACGTAAAGTGAAAGCAAGACTTGAAAGAAAACTCACGCGGGTTGTATTTTATTTATAGCTCCCTGTGCTTCTCTTCTCAGTTAGTGGAGAGTAGTGGAGAGGAGCGTTGTTTCTGGCGAGGCGTTATCACTCAGTTACTTTGTCTCTCACTCATGGGTAGAAATGAATGAATAGATCAATAGCAAAATAAAGGATAGCACGGAAAATCTTCTAATACAAATTTGTATATAGATTTTTCCCATAGAGATGTTTTCTAGTGTGTGAAGGAGCGGCGGTGTACAGAGGCATCCACGCACACACTTTCTCACTCTCTCCTGGACGAAAGGAAGAAAAATAATGACATCAGTCCGTGTATTGTGTGTAGTTTCTCTTGAAAGTGATTTGCAGTCGGTGAAAAGGCGGCTGTGTTTTAATTGAGGCATCCACTCACTCACTCACTCATTAATTCACTCACGAGATGCAAACTTGAGAGAGAGAGAGAGAGAGAGAGAGAGAGAGAGAGAGAGAGAGAGAGAGAGAGAGAGAGAGAGAGAGAGAGAGAGAGAGAGAGAGAGAACACGTATATCAAGATGCCTCTGGTGTGAAATAGTACCTCCCAATCTGACAATCTGAGGGCGTCGTAACCTTCACAAGTGACAAGGCACGGAGGATTGGAAGGTCGGTGGGAGGTGGAGGTGGTAGGGGTGGTGATTCTATTGAACATTATTGGTGGTGAAGATAGTGTTGGCTGCTCGCAGGGGAAGCAGTAGTGGTTGGAGGTGAAAGAGGAGACGAAGGAGACGGCCAGTGGTGCCAATGTTTAGTCTGGAAAGTTGAATGATGTTTTTGCTTACGTGGTCATATTAGTGGAAACTGCTGATGCTCGTCAGACACTTGTGATGGCAGTGGTATGACAGTGTTGTTGTTGTTGTTGCTGTTGGTGTTGTAGCAATAGTAGTAGTAGTAATAGTAGTAGTAGTAGTAGTAGTAGTAGTAGTAGTAGTAAAAATGAATTTCAGTGTAGTAGTAAGATCAAAAACTGAAATACTATAGGGTGTGAGGGCGAGGTATGCAGGCGTTAATGGAAGTGGCAATAATGGTAATCATAATTGTTGTAATGGTAGTGGCGGCGGAGGCAGCGTTCCCGCCCCCTGACTCACGCGACTATCATCAGCCTGATAACTCATGGCGCCGTGCTGTGTAAGGTTGACGTGCAGGTTGGTGTTGTGTTCACTCAGCTGCCTAAATGTTTACACGACTCGCCTCGCGTCTAGTGAAGTGGCCTTGGTCTCTTCGTCAGGCACAATTCATGGTGCTAAGTATCGTGATATGGACTCATTGCTTCCGTAATATTTGGAGCGTTTTTCATAGGGCGACGGGATGAGAGCACCGGTGTTCATCAGGATAAAAGCTGAGCTCCCCCGTCTCTCCTTCATCCCTTCCCCACCAGTGTTGGGTTCCCGCTCTTAGTCATCGACACAGTTGCCAAATTCAAGGTTCCTGTCTACAGCTCCTCCTCACCTTATGGCATCAGATAAGTCACTTTGTGTTATCTCATATACCGAGAGAAGGAGTTTACCGAAGGTTTTCCACCACGGAGTAGTAATAAGCCGGCAGGCGTGAGTGGCGGTCTGCTGCATTCCGATCGTTTCCTTTGGCAACCGGCGAGAAGCTGAGGTACGCACAAGAGCGAAAGAGTAGCAGGAGGAAGTAGTATAGTCGTCCTTACGCGCCCTCTCATCGGCCCCTTTTCCTCTCTCCGGCTCCCATGATGCAACGCGGGAAAACTCATGTGTAACGACCAAGCCGCCATGTGCGCGTGCGGTCTGGTCGCTGACTACATTGCAGTCTTTTCATGGCGGGGTAGGATGATGCTTAGCAAAGGGTAATGACTGATGAAAATTTGAGGTGCATGGCGCGGTACATGCATAGGTAAATATTTGAGGCAAGCGTGATCCTCGACCTCAGGATGAAGACGGTATGACCCCTCGTGATACATACCCCTTTGGTTTCTTGGAAGAAGGTCTGGTCTGTCCTCTAATGATTTTTTTCTATTCTAAAGGGAAAAGTGAGGCAAAGATAGTAGAAGGGGATGAGCGCCGCAGGCAGGTGTGGGAGAGGCAGAAACCCGCTCACGTGTAAAAGCCAGGAAATTAGGGTAGAGAAGGAAGGAGTGTTGATTTGAACAGCAAAACAGAACAATGGGACGAGTGTTGGTCGAAGGGAGGAGTGTTGGCAGAGCTGGTGCTAGCAGAGGCCAGTCATGGAGGAATGCTTGTTGGTGCAGTGCTTGAGTAAGTGAATCACCAATTTATCAAGAAGTGCAAGGTGGTTAGATAGCTTGATCGGTCTTCGTCAGCCGTCACCAGCGTTGGATGTGAGCGTGGTTATGTGTTCATCCCAGTGTGAGTGCGTGATCATTCTGAAACAGGTGGTGGGCGTGATTGTGATCTCTCAGAAAGTATGTGTGGTTTGAGCTGCAGGAACGAGTGTGGTTTGAAGAGGAGGAGGAGTCGTGGTCGGCTGGGAGGGCTGATCCCGCCGCTGGCTGCTCCTTCCCTCATCCAAAGCCGCGACGCCGCCCGCGGGTCTGTGGCTCGCCAGTCAGTGGCGTGGCGCCCACCACAGCGTTACTCTCCTCGCTCCTCCTCTGCCAACGACCTACACCCCTCACGGGTTCACATAGCAGAGTTGTTCTGAAACTTGTGGTGAGCTGCGCCAGTGAGGCTGTGAGGCTGTGCTGTGCTGTGAGGCTCCGCCGCTCGCCGACTAGCGGGCGCCGGTTACCGTTAACTTTTTTTGTTGGAGATACGGGTTCCCAGCAACAAACTTTGTTATTTGTTGTTATGGTGTCAAACCAAAATATTATTGGATATAGTGTTGTGAAAAAATAAATATGTAAAATAGCCGAGAAGAAGCCATTGAGAAGTGTCTTGTAAGAGTGGTGGTGAGATGTGACGGACGTAGTGTGGATCTAGTAATGGGGAGCGGGATCTGGGCGTGACTGAGGGGGAGGTGTGACTCAAGCAGCATGACTCACATGCAGCCGCAGCCACTACAGCTTCCCTCAGTCTGGTCGCCCGCCGAGCTGTACGTATAGGGTAGTGGGAAATAGAGAAAGTGGCTGGGTTAGTCCTAAACGTCAGTTACCAGCCATATAAGGCTTACCAGCGCTAGACGTGGGAGTTTTGGTTTTCTGCTTGAAAGTTGTCACACCCTTTCGTCTGTCAGGCATGAAGGGAGGCCCGGCCCGGCACTGTACAAGGTGCGCGTGAACACAGGCCGGTGTGACTGGTGAGCCCGTGAGCCGTGAGGCGTATCCACGTGGTCTTGGTCTTGTGGGAGGAAGGGGGTTAGTAAATCATTGAGTGGTATGTGTGGAGTCCGGGCTGGTACAGAGGAGGATGAGTGAAGTGTTGGAAGGAAAGAGGCAGCGGATGCCCTCGAGGGATGACGTGAGTGGCGGGATGGATGAGTGAGTGTGCTGCTGCGTGGCTGTCACTGTGAGGGAGCGTGAGTGAGTGAGAGGAGTGTGGTGGAGTCTTCCACAAGTTTGAGTAGATGTATTTTGAGCCACTGAGTCTGTGAGATGTAGTGAAAAGACGGTGTGGTGACCCCCGTCTGATAGTGGGTGTGGCCAAGGGAGGGGGAGCACTGAGGACCCCGGGGGAAGTTGCCTCGCCCTTTCCGACTCCCCACACCACCACCACCCTCCCGTCCCTCTCCTCCCTCCTTCCCTCTCCACCCGGCGGCCAGATGCTGATGTAATCACCCGAGGTCGACCCGCGACTCATTGTGCCCAGGAGGGGAGTGGTTGTACACGCATGCGCCAGCCTCGTTACCCGCCACCACCGGCCATAGTTTAGGGAGCTTTTCCCAGTCCAGTCATTAGAGTAAAGGTGGCAACTACATTTTTTACAGAACAGGTTATAGCTCATAAAGTTGTTGAGTCAAGTGAACATTGAAAGCCGTGAGGTGTGCGCGAGTCCTCCATAGTTCACGAGAAAACGACCCGTCCAAGACTTCAAGCGCCGGCCGGTCAGTTCCTAGCTGGCCCTCGTGGTGCCTCCAAGGCCTCCCCGCTATAGCTGCTCCCTTGCCTCTCTCATCTTGTCCCAGGTGAGTACAGCCCGGCGTGGAGGGAAGGCGTGTGGGTTCCCTCAGTACACCAACCTTACTATTGACTATAGTAGCCTGAATGAAGTTGTGTTACGTCAAGGAGTTTTTATGTGCTAATATTTCAATAGCCATGGCTTATATTTTCTACTCCGTTTACAGTTATGTGTAGTGAGAGTTAAGGTCCATTCGAAATTTTTTGCAGTTTCAGCCTTTGTTTATCCAAAATGTCAAGATTCCTGATATTTACACGCATTTCCCTTTTTTCATTGACGTTCTGTCATTTATGGCGCTTTGCTACTGGCTCCAGGTAGCAGTGCCAACACGTGGAGCGAGGCACACCGGTGGGCGGGTCCTGTCACACGTACTGATGTGTTTGTTGACAGTCGCCACCCATCACCTGATCTCCTGTGTCCCTCCCTCACCTGGTGGCCTACCTGTCACCTGGTGAGAGAGAGAGAGAGAGAGAGAGAGAGAGAGAGAGAGAGAGAGAGACGGACGAAACGAATCTAAACTCTTGACGTTTATTATTATTACTATTAATAATAATAATAATAATAATAATAATAATAATAATAATAATAATAATAATATTATTATTATTATTATTATTATTATTATTGTTATTATTATTATTATTATTATTATTATTAAAGAGTTAATTCCAGTCTATTCCAAAGCGCAATTTTCCAGAGAACAACATTTTAATGCTGATTCTTAACTTTTGTTTTATGATATATAGCTGAATTGGAAGACGATACTGGACAAAGGACACTTTTATTTCTTTCGTGTTCAACATGTAAACAGATTTTGTATAAGGAGAGTTACAGTTATGGTAATATAATAATGGATTCTACAATTGTACGTAGATTTTGTCTAAAGAGCAAAGGTTAATGGATAAGCTCGCCGACTCCATAACTAACGACTTGTAATTAGAGTCTGTATTGAATCATTTCAACCAAGATTCAAATAGATTATACGTAAACGTTGAAAAAAATATATATACAAGACAGAATACCGAAATTTAAACGACTGACCATGTACTTATCTAAATTGTATGCAAGAATATCGTTGCAGCTTCGATATCTCAGTAACTGAAATACGTAGATACAATGCATACTGAATACAAATGATAAATAAAATATTCTAAAAAATTGACAACTATAATGGGCAGATTGCTTTTACAAACATTAGTTCACAATTTTCTGTACTGCAACTTGACTTACTGGCAGTCATGCATGTATCGTGTTAATCCATGCTTCCGCCACCCCTGCACGACAACGGGTGAGGGAACAACACAACACAGCACACACAGAACATCACATCACAGCACATCACAAAGAGCCGGGTGGAGCTGCTGGAAAATAGGTGGACGAATTACATGGAAGTTGCGTGAATGGAAGCAATAATAGAAGACGGGTGGATGGAATGTAGTATGAATGACATGTGTGGAAGTGGAGGCTACGTTAGTGTTAGGTGGGTGATGGTGGTACGTGGCTGTGTGGAGGTGAGGGACGAGGGGGTTGCGTGAGTGAGTGGATGGAGGTGTGGGTATTGCTTGGTGGATCGGGGAGGGGAGAGTGTGGATGAGTGATGTTACAGTGGACTGGTGATTTGGGGAGTGTCAGGATGGGTGGAAGAGAATTGCAAAGCAGTACTTGAAACCTTGAGGAGAAAAAGAAAGTGGAGGAGAAGTAGGAAGGCAGTGTTGGGTGCATGAGTTGGGAAGGCTGGACAGTATTGAATGATTGGAAATTCATATCTATGTTACGTTTCAGTGATTTAACAGCAATGCGTTGTAAAGAGCTCACTGATCATTACCTCCATTATATGCTGATAAAGCCGGGAACACCTCATGATTTATGTGTTCAGTTTTATTGTTAGTGTTTTCAGGGAAGTATGAGTTGGTTATACTCTCTCTCTCTCTCTCTCTCTCTCTCTCTCTCTCTCTCTCTCTCTCTCTCTCTCTCTCTCTCTCTCTCTCTCTCTCTCTCTCTCTCATTATTTATCTGTATGTTTATTTTTTATATTCATACAATAATCACCATGTAACTCCGCAGAGAAAGAGACGTTTTACTATCGTTTCCATAAAATTTTAATGCAATATTCTAAGTGCTAAACAAAAAAACAAAAAAGTGGTGAGTTTTGTCCCTGAGGTAACATAACCATTGGGCGTAGAGCGAGCGGTGCAGTGCCTGTGTGTGTGTGTGTGTGTGTGTGTGTGTTGGGAGAAAGGTAAGAGTTGGTGGGAGATGTGTTCATGTATGTGTTCAGGTACTACGTTACTGTCCCTTCTCCTCCTCATCCTCCTCCTCCCCTCAGCAGCTCCCTCAGGTCTTCATGGCTATACTTAGGGGCTGCACGCTGCGACCTGTATTGGAGCCCCCGCCTTGCCAAATTCCCTGCCCCTAGCAATTGAGCTGAAATTAAGCAGCCAGCAACTTAATGGCATGTTTTTCTCAAGTCGCGGGAACTTATTATTGGAATTGTATTTTCGTTTCCATTTTCCGCCCTCTAGTGTGTGTATGTTTCAATGTTCAGGGTAGGTTTTCCTTTGCCGCTGATTCATTGCCTCCATATCGGTCCCAGATGACGTTATCTCGCTCCCTCTCCATAAAAATACTGCAAAATTTAATCTCACACCGCTTACCTTCCTGCTCTTATTGCTTCAGTTTTCGTTCACTTGCACGGGCCAGCTGAAAGTGTTTGTTGCCACGCCTGGCTGAGGGCAAGGTGAGCGGGAGCATCTTCTCCAGTGCGTGGCGGGGAGACGTGAAAAGAAAAAAAGAAAAAAAACTCAATTCTTACTGCCAAACTTTCCTCCTTACTATCGAAGAGGTCACCGTGCTTGCTCAGCTTATTGCCTGTGGAGTAACACACACACACACACACACACACACACACACACACACACACATACACACACACACACACACACACACACACACATACACACACACACGGGTTCAAGCTTGGTGTAAGTTAGATTTTAAATGTCGATAAAAAGAAATTGTTTTCCCGATAGCGTGGGTGATAACTGGAATAATCTCCCTTATCATGCTGTTAACCGGGTCAATAGGAAGCTTATAAAAGGGATTAGTCGTGTTTATGGAGATTAATTATATATGAACACTGGTATATTTATATTATATAGAGACTGTTACATGTAAGTTTACTCCTTCCTTACACACACACACACACACACACACACACACACACACACACACACACACACACACTACCCTTCTCCTTTTTTTTTTTTTTTTTGGTCCATGTAATATCGTTGGAATATGAAAGATGGGCACCTGCTACAGTCCCCAAATAGTCTACGAAATATGGAAGTTCATATTTGAACAAAAAAAGAGGCGTGTATTGGGGCGTGGAATGTATGATATTGCGTGCCGTATTGAGAGAGAGGAGGTATTTAGGCTGTTAAGTCCCATATAGAAATTCCAGGCATCATAACTGAGAGAGAGAGAGAGAGAGAGAGAGAGAGAGAGAGAGAGAGAGAGAGAGAGAGAGAGAGAGAGAGAGAGAGAGAGAATTTTGCCGGTATGAGTGATTGTCGTAGCTAATTCATAATGGTTCTTAAGGCTTGTAGTAAATAATGAACTTTGTAGTAATGCAGGTTTTAAATATTAAGTCGTCAGGTGTTGGATGGAGCGGCTCGTTTCCTGAGCGCCGCCCCTGAACATCCAATTAATCAGCGCCTAAGTGAGTGAGCCTCTTAGTGTCTTTAGCCTTGACCGTCACTCATTAGGTGTGATGCAGAGAGGTGCCGTAAGCTTATCTATCAGGTTAGTCTCTAGTGAGCTGCTGAGCCAAATGGTTAGTATGTTATTTAGTTTTATTTTTTTCGTATGCTTCCGTTTAGAATCTAATTATAGAAACTTCCCACGTAAATCAGAAAGAAGCTATGATTATACTGAAAAACATGAAAGAACTCCTTTAATTAGCATATAGCTCTTACTTCGTTATTATCCAGCTGTGTATGCTGGGATAACATTCCTTCTTATAATTACTGGAGATTATCCGTCATATGTAATTAGTGTTATCTCGTCTCATCTTCCTTGATGCTGTGGAGAGAGGTGACGCAAGTGTCGGGCAACCCCTGGGAGGAACAGCTCAGGGGCACACCTCCTGACTCCCATCCGCTGGTTTATTCAGTGGGATAAAATTAGCTTTCAAGGTGGGCGAGGAAGGGGAGTGGTTGGCCGGTACAGCGACGTGCCCTACGCGGCGGGGGGCGGGGCAGGCACGCCGAAACAACAACACTGCGCCGTGCCGTGCCCCGAACATTCCCAGCACGAAGGCGCGGCGTGGACGGAGCGAGAGGGGGCAGGGTGAGGATTTGGTTTACGGAGCAGTATTTTTAGGGCGTCAAGATGCACCGTGTATTTCATCATCTTCTACAGTTTATGGTTTTAATGTTTGGGATCGAAATGAGTTAAGTGCGTTTTCAATTTGTTAGATTTAGCGAGATGACTCATTATCTCTTCTCGTCCGTTACACTCCCCACCCCTGCAGTGTACCCAGGCCGGTAAGGCACGGCGTTCCTGAAGCGGCGTCTGCCGGCACTGCATTGCATCGCGTAACTCCGGAGCACGTGAAGGGAAGAATGTGCGTGTGGGGACGATGTGTAATAAATTGCACCACTGTCTGTTTGTTGAGATATTTGGGAGGTGGTGGTGGTGGTGGTGGTGGTGACAGAGAGAGAGAGAGAGAGAGAGAGAGAGAGAGAGAGAGAGAGAGAGAGAGAGAGAGAGAGAGAGAGAGAGAGAGAGAGAGAGAGAGAGAGCTCGTCTTTGTTCTCTTCGAAGAAAACGAAAAAGAGAAACGACACTTTTTTTTTTTTTGTAATATATATATATATATCCCCGCAGCATTCTAGGTGAGGGGGAAAGGATTGCGTCCACTCCACCACGGTCTTGTCATCCCTCCGCCTCCCCAGTGTATTATTGCAAACCTTGTTACTTATTTTTTCTTTCTCCTCTTTTTCGTGGCACAGAGAAATAAAAAAGAAATGTCTGAACCCTAATCTCAGCTAAATTTCAAGATAACCTTTGACCTCTGGCTGGTACCGGGTCAGTCTGTGTGTGGGTTGTCACGGCCTCACTCCAATAACCGAGCAGAGAGGGAGGAAAGGGCGTGATGGTGGAGGAGTGGGCGGCGGTAGCGCACACTGAACCATGACATCAGAAGGAAGCTTTAATCTGGTGAGGCACAAGCGAGTCACCAAGCCGAGCCATCACGTCACTCTCCGCCCGCCGCATCACAGAAATTTCACGTGTTTTACTCGCCATGTTCGAGGACGCTTGTTTGCTTGCAGACTGTCCTCGCATTGTGCATTGTTCCTCACGCGTTGTATTGCTGCTGCAGCTGCTGCGTCACGCCCGCCATCACCTTCCCCTCCACCGCCTTCCCTCTGCCACCTCATGGGGTTCAGGGTTTATTTGGCGTCACTTCCATCATCATCATCGCACCCCGCCCCTCTCTTCTCCTTCCATTCCTCCCCTCCGCCATCTTCAAGTGCTTGCAACACCTCATAGTGTTTGTTATATTTTCTTCATCCTTGATTGTTTTCTGTGTGTAGTGGGGTGGGTGTGTGGGTGGGTGAGTGGGGTGTTCGTTGGTAGGAAGGGTGGGTGGGCTGCTCATAAGTCCAGGAAGAGAAGAGACAGCTCTTGCTCCACATGACTCACTGAAGCGTGACTCAGGGAGGAGAGGCAGGAGGTAGTGACGACGGCGGCGCGACACGAAAGGGAGAGTAAGAGGGAGGGATGAAGGTAGTGTTGTTTTCCTCACCTACTTTCACTGAACCATAAGACGTCGAAGGTTGTTTTTATTATTAGAATATTTTATACGTTTCTCTTCGTATTTGTAAGTTTAGAATAAAGAAACTGACAAAGAAAGGAATGGGAAGTGACTTATTCGTGTATGGTGAAGGAAACTTTTTTGTGCATCAGTAATGGAAATGCCTGTGTGTGTGTGTGTGTGTGTGTGTGTGTGTGTGTGTGTGTGTGTGTGTGTGTGTGTGTGTGTGTGTGTGTGAGTGTGTGTGTTTGCTTGCGTGAGCGTGTGGTGCGTGCTTTGTTAATATAAAGACCTTTATGGTTGGTGATTCTTTACGAGTGTCCTGCATCGCCGGATTATTATTATTATTATTATTATTATTATCATCATCATCATCATCATCATCATCATCATCATCATCATCATCATCATCATCATCATCATCATCATCATCATCATCATCATGATTAGCATTGTCACAACACCACCAGCATGAAGTAGGTAGGTAGGGGTGGCAGCAGCAGAATACATACTCCAATAGTCTCCCTGGAGGGCTTTACTCGGTCCAGCACATCCCATAGTGACGTGGTGGCGTGGAGAGCGCGTGTCCCGTAGGTGGGCGTGGACAGGCCGGAGGGACACGGTATTGAGGGTGTTTGCGTGGTGGTTCCCGAATAGGTGTGGTAGTGAGGCAGTCCTGTTCTGGTGGTTGGCCAGAAGTAATGTGTCGGAGCGTCCGGCCTGCCAACCTTTTAGACCCTTCCTCTTTTCCTTCTTTCCCTTCCTCCCACCATTCCCTTGTGTCCTTGGGAACAAATAGCAACTCTCCTTTGTCGGCTTTTAATCGCTTGGTTATTGCTTATAAAATGACCTTGCCTGGTGCGCGGCGAGAGAGTGTGTCTAGGGGTGCGGGTGAAGGTCTGGGATGAAGGTGGCGGCTGGTTGGCTGGCGGCTGGCTGGGTTCTTGGAGTAACTGGCGCTCTTTACCCTTCCTAACCCCGGGACTCTCCATCCTGACGGTTATTGATGTTTTTCCCTCTCCTTTTATAAGTGAGTGCGTGTACGGTTTTGAAGCTTTTCTTCTTGAGGATAATCGGAATGGCCTAAATAAATGCCGAAAGTAAGTATGTGGAGCCGTGAGCTCGTAATGTCTGGCAATAAAAGGTGTGTGTGTGTGTGTGTGTGTGTGTGTGTGTGTGTGTGTGTTTGAGTTACTGAGGCGAGGAGCCACGAGGCCTAACACAAGGACAGTTTCCTTCCCATCGTCTGGCTCTCCTCGGTGTTCTGTTCGCTCCTTCGTGTTCCTCCCGTCTCAGTCCTCCCCTCCTCTCACGCGTTGTTTATGTTGTCTGGTTTTGATTTCAGCGTTATTTGAAGATAGATTGTTTTTTTTCTTTTATAATGTGATGCCCTTATGGTTTTTTTCTTTTTTCTTTTTTTTTCATGGGTGGTTCAGGACAATGACCAAGAGCATAGGGTGACGTCTGAGGCAGGTGGTGGGCATGTTGTGGTGTGAGGCGTGCCAACTTATGAAATATTATAGAGCGGAAAATTAAATGATGCTGTAGCTGATAAATAACTTAAGCTTTTAGTGTTTTCTTTGATAATTTGATGATATATAACCGTGGTATGGAACCATTTTGACAGATCCAGCTGATGTATGGAAAAATGAATAAGTGAATAGTAGATAAAGTGAGATGTAATCATGTCGACGTATGCAACTGATAAATAGATATCCCGAAATTGAATGAAGCAAACATGTCCATCTGATGAATAGATAAATGAATAAATAAATAAGCAACGGTTAAAATACAGAAAAGCAGACAGGGACGTCAGATAAGATCAGAGAGGCACGGGACAGGGAGGGTTGACCTTGTGAGGGTCAGACTCAGCCAGCTAGTGACTGCCGCATGACCACTGGCTGTGGCTGGTGTCCCTTGTGTCTCGGGGCAGAGGTGACGTGAAGCCGTGGGGGGTGCACGCACAGCCTGGCTATTAGTGCATCGCTAAGAAAAGAACAGGAATAAGATGAGAAGCAAGAATATTGCTATCTCTTGTCGCTTTAGATCCCAGCATGCCTTAGAGATCCTCCTCATGTGTATGTACACTTATGTACCGCGGACAGCCACCAGCCAGGGCATCCAGGCAGCCTGGCCGGCGGCGACTCTGCTTCCCAGTGCTGGGCCGGCCAGTCAGAGGACGCAGAGGTGCTACACCTGTTCACTTACATCCTAACGCCACCTCCTCTACCACACAATTAAATACTGCCTTGTATTATAAAAATCAACATTATAATGAAGAACAGTGATCATCACGAAAAGATGCAACCTTGAGCTGTTTTAGGGAATGTTTGGAGTAGTGTTTTATCGGCAGGTGTTGTGGTGACCGGGGAACAGTATGCGGCCGTCCCTCGCGGGCCCCGTACCCGGTGTTCCTTGCCCCCAACCCCCCAACCCCCCACTCTCCCGCATAGTTATACCTGCGCCCCTCTGTCCCCTCCCTGGCTATCCCACTTTGAAAGTAATTGTTGGGGTACATTCCTAAAATCTATTTTTTAACCATTATGAACTTATACAGTATTCTCTTTTTACTCACGTGTTTTTTCTCTCCTCCACAGGTAAGTGAGAGGGCGAGGCTGTCACCTTGATCAGATTCCTGGTGGGTAAGTGTATGTGGCGTGCCTGACGTGAGGAGCATCTCAGGTGGCGCTCCAGTATGCCACCTGTGTGCTGCTCTAAGACTATCCCACAAAACACATGATAGTATTTTTTCTTCCCTCGTATATTTGTCGTCATCATTTATCAGCCTCAGAATGACGCCACGCTGGGCTGATATCCGCGCAGGTGTTGCTACTACATATATGTTACTGCCTCATTTGAGTCACAATGTGTGCGAAAAAAATATAGCCGGTAAGAAAGTAGGCGTGGTCCTAGCTGGCGTGCTCCCACCTCCACCACCTCTCCTGCTCCCTCACTTCCCTTCCCCATCATCTTTCGGTGAAGGTTACGAGTAGTACTGACCGAGGGAAAGTCTGACCACATCATCTCTCTCTCTCTCTCTCTCTCTCTCTCTCTCTCTCTCTCTCTCTCTCTCTCTCTCTCTCTCTCTCTCTCTCTCTCTCTCTCTCAGTAACCACCCACGGCCTTGCTAAGCTAATCAAGGCCACCACAAGACGTCTTCAGAACCTTGTCCCCAACCTTCTGTCTCGTCACCCCGAAACTCTTAATGTCTTGAACACTTAACATAGAATTATTCCCACATGTGACACAGACGCAGTGGTAGGCATTTGTTCATTGTTTTTGCGTTTTTATGTGTATATGACTTTTTCAAAAATGTGTCTTTATTGTTATAGGTATGGCTCTGTAATAGTTTGATAGGATGAAGTAGCCCGTAAGTTTTTGGTTGAGCTGTATACTATATAATTTCATCAGTGGCTTTGCATTATGTTTTCGTAAGGAAAAGAACAGTTATTTAACACTGGATAAGCGAAGTTGCTCACCTTTAGAAAGTGGGTCATCTACGTAGGTAACCTTGAAAGACTTAGTAGTTGACCGCTTGGTTAAAGAGGAGCCGGGACTCGTGCTTGAGGGAACAGTGAATCACACACCCTTCCTCTCAGGACTTATTGCAGATCAAGCTGTGAAACCAAAGAACAGAATTAAAAGGACGGAACTTATCTTGGACATCCAAAGTACGTCATGATACGTGGGTGCGTTTATCTAAGCAACCTTCAAGTTTAACGGGAGGAGCTCACAGAAACAATTTACTGTCTCGTCCGGAGCTAAGTCAAGTGCGAGGAAATGCCTTTTATTAATTCATCGTCGTGTTCAGGCGGATGGATGAGCGGCATCCGGCGTCTCTCCGTCACATCCCCTCACGCTTATACCTGAGCGTGTGTTGATGCAGTGATAAAACTGATAAGTGTGGCAGCAGGTTTCGTGCGTCCCTCCAAAGACAAACAGGAGCCCTCACAGTGCCAACACAAGCCAGCCCTCAGCCTTGAGTGGCAGCTGCAATTTCTCGAAGTCCCTTTCAAATCCCGTGACTGTCTTGACTACACCACCACTTGCGCAGAGGGTGTGGCTGTGGTTATGTCCCACCACCACCACCACCACCACCACCACAAGCGTCCATATCACTGTACTGACACGTTGAATTATGCGAGAATAGTAATAACGGTTTGGTAACATGGATCAAGTATGTTAAGGTAAGAGCATGCAGGTAAGGGATTTTTAAGGGCGTGGCAAATCTGTGAGGGTTTAACAAGTGTAAGGTGTAGCGGGAAGGGGTGTCCCTGGCGTTGAGAGGAAACACCCTCGGCGGAATCCCTCGACGTGGTACAAATGTGGCTGAGTTTTTTATTCTTTCATTCCTGATAAGCGGGATAGGGTTGGTCTCTGCCGGCGCTATTAATCAAGTCCACATGTGAGGAATTTATTTATGTTGATGGGGAGAGAGTCATCTCGATCCCAGCGTGTGGGGAGCCCTAGCCAATTACTCGTAATTAGAGGATTTATCTCCCAGCTCGGTAGAGGCTTGCTTGGCGCGTCATCGCCTCCACTTGGCCTGCCTCCCTATTTGTCACTCGGTAATGAATAAATCAACAGCGTGACGCGTTACATGAGATTTTTTTCCCTGTTATGCGATGTTGATATAAAGAACGTTGATATAAAGAACGTAGTACAGCAGTTGTACGTAAGACTGATGGGCGTTGTAGTCAGTGTAAGACAAGAAAAAATGAGTTCAGGCTTGATAACTTAAGATGAAAACGAAATAAGAAGAAATCATTCTTCAAAAAGAGCAAACGAGAGATGAATTAATTTGTAAAGTTTTTAGTGAAGAGTAAATTGGAAGTTTTACAGAGTAGACAAATTTGTGGATAGGGATGATAAATGGACATACGTACATATTATACAGGGATTGCTACGTGTAGGCCTTATTGATTTGTTTGTATTTATTTGTTTATTCTTTCAGAAACAGTTGTAGTGCGTGTTAGATACGTTTCTTTCTTTCTATTCATGCAACTCCAACTCATCGTACGCGGCGATCAATACACACCGGAAATCAGCAGCAATAAAGTATGATATGGAGCGTTTTGCATCATTCCACTCAGTCCTTCCCGCTTGATTTGTAGGCCATCGACACTTCCTCCCCGTCAAGCCGAGTCTGGGCGCGGATGACATTGCAAGGCGACGCTTGTTGCGTTATCTTGAAGACAGTTCTTCCACTAGCGGCAGGGTTGGTTTCTTCTCCGGGTGGTGTCAGCAGAATCCGTGATTGTTGTGAAGGCTGATGTTTGATTAGCGCGTGTTGAGAAGGCGAAACAGCCAGAACTGAACTGTCATGTAGGCGATGCAAATGTTGCCAGATGCACGTCGGTGGCACGAGCCTCGGAGTGGTGGCAGTAGTGGCAGGCCTCAAGTGGGCATCCCCGGTAGGAGACCATGAAATTGAATGTTTGTGTATTTATTCGATTGTCATTATGTATACATGATTGTAAGACTTTTTGTCTTCCTACAACTGAATTCATTCCACCTTGCCCAGTTCTGTTTGCTCGTTCAATTTCCAAACACCGAGAAATCAACAACATCGGTGGTTACTTATTTAATTGGTTACTTGTCGGTGTAAACTTGCCTGTGACATATCACTGTCTTCCCGTTGCCATCTTTGTATTCCCATACGTCACTGTGTTGGTTGTGCCTTGCTGAACCCTATGTGGAAATTGACGACATATTTGCCCATTTCTTGTAGTACTTTCATGTTACCTTTCATGTCGCCTTTCTTCTCGTCTTCGTGCCGCCACACCAGTCATTCGCACCCCACGCAGGGACCTACAACTCCCACTTGAGCCGCCAGTGAATCACGCAGGGTGTGTAACCTCGACCCTCCTGTTCACGTGACGCTGCTGCTGAGCTGATTCCGCTGCAGCACACCTCAATGACGAGCCTCTGCTGCCTCTGCTCGCCGGCTGCAGCAGAAGTGTGAGCGTTCCGCCAACTACAGCCCCGCCCCTCCCCCCCCTTCCAGTTCCTGCGAACGTGACGCGTAATTTAATGTAAAGTAAGAAAAGGAAAAAAAATGTTCACAATAGAGGTTAACTTAAATTGTCAGAAAAAGTTGACGGTTACAATTTTTTTCTTTTGGCAAAGTTTTTGTTGATGTTTTGTGGTGGCCTTCAATTTTGGTCGCGCGCTCCTACTTGTGAATATTAAAGGTTGTGTGTAAGAACTGTTTGGTGAAGTCGTCCACGAGAGAGAGAGAGAGAGAGAGAGAGAGAGAGAGAGAGAGAGAGAGAGAGAGAGAGAGAGAAATTATGGTTTAAAATTTGTTTTTGTTGTGTCCGTGGAAGTTTTTGATGTTACGGCGTTGTGGGAGAGGCTGTCTCTTCCTGCCGGCCTGCTGTGGTCTGCTGCCTGGCATATAGGGATGCCTGCCGTCGCACAGTAACTGGAGAACTTTTATTCATTGTACATCTCAACTAACCTCTTTTAATTAAGAGAACGTGATAGTTTTTCTGATATATTAATATTATTGTTCCTTTATCTAGAAACAAATTGTTATTTTTTGCAACGCGTTACATTTGTTACGAAACGATGACAATAATCCTTATTGTTTCCCTCAGATACATTCCAACATAACAGTTTCACAAAGAGAATGGGGGGAAAAATACCACGGATAAGATAAGTAAAGAAGTTAAGGAAAGAGTTTCTCAACATCAGTGAAGAAGCAAAACACGTCCCCTGCGTAGCCAAGCCTGAAGGCAGATTGCCAGAACCTTGCCCTTGTACGTTGAAATTCCTTTAGGTGAATTGCACACAATTGCAGTTTTCATCATGAAACAGATGACGGTGGTCGAAAGTCTTCTTCGTTTAGGTGTCGACCACACGTTGGCAGCAGTGCGTGACGCCTCTGTTTATACTGCAGATGCTTTGAACGGTAACTAATGTTCATGCTGCAGATTGTGCGCTCAAAGCCTCGTTGCGATGGTTATAGGTTCGCTTTTTTTTTAAATGGACCAGAAATATAAATGCATGTATATTGCAATCGTAAAATTTATTACCTCAGCCCAATAACTTCTCCTGTGTACATTACGTTAATTGAGTCAGCCGTGACTGGCTTCATGGAAAAAAGGAAAAAATAATGATACTGAATAATTAGAAATATTTGTTCCACTTAACGCCTTAAGATCCGGAAGAGCTACGTCAGATTATTTTGCAGGAACTGTTCTTCCTGGAGGCACACCTTCCGTAGCGTAATTGAAGCAGCTTCCTCATATCACGGAAGTGTCTTCATGTATGAGTGTACGTGCATACCAGCCAACCTTTATAAAAATTAGATGGCACAGCATTGAATGGGGGGTGTTGCGAGCGTGAAGATGGTGTTTGTGGTGAGGGAAGAATGGGCGGCGTGTGGGTGGTGAAGGTGATTTTGTGTGAGAAGCTAGATGTTGGGAAGCCAGAGTGGATGGGTGGTGGTTACAGTGTGCCTGGAGGGGTGGAGCGGGAAAGGAAGGGATGGTGTGGGAGGCTGGCATCCACGCACGCACACTCGCTGGATTTTTTCTTTCTCTCTTAACCTTCCGCCTTTACACGTCTGTAGTGCCGAGGTCGTTTAGGTAATGGCGTCACATTCCTGGGTTGTTGTGGCGTCCATTCAGGAGGGCCGCGACGAGGAGGAGGAGGTCTGGTAGCCAAGGGTGGAGAGGGAGGAGGCGAGGACTCAGAAGCCACAGTAGCACTCAGGTTGTACTAGTTGCATTCCCTCATCAGGCTTTCTTGATGGAGTATAAGGAAGTGTCGCCTACTGTAATATTTGTAAATTATTAATTTTTTCGTGTGTGTGTGTGTGTGTGTGTGTGTGTGTGTGTGTGTGTGTGGGATGAGGCCGGGGATGCTGGGATGGAGTGGGATGAATGTAAGTGTCCTTCATACTTCCTTTTATTACGACTCGGTTTCACTTTATGTGTTATCCTTGGGGTCTCAGTTTTGCAAGTCTCGCAGTGCAGTACTGGTTATTGCCACGCTTCCCTCATTGTAGAGATGGAGTGTTGTTCACGCTTGAAATGCATAAATTGTCACCTTATGATAACATTTAATGGCCAGGAATCTTATCTAACATTTGTTGTGGGATAATAAACCTATCTATCAATGCGAAAGAAAGAATCACTAATTTGTTATAGTTCCGTGAGCCAGCCTTGGTTGGGACGGAATTTAAATAATGTGACCATGGACTGGATTTGACCAGAGCCGTTTGTGGTCTGACATGGTGAATAACACAGACTCTCCTCTTCAGTACAACACTCGCCAGCTTCTTAATCTGCACACCATCCTACGCATCCTCTGTAGGAGTGAAGCCTCCCGTGTGCTCAGTGCAGTGTACTGTGTGTACATCTCCACCGCGCCGCCAGTCATGCAGCGAGGCGCTTGAGCTGCTCTAATGATGTTGTGACTCACTTCTCCCACTCGGCGATGAGAGACAATCTTCTCGAAATCAGCAGCATGAGTCATCTTTCCTTTAGTGTGTGTGTGCTCAGTGTTACCTCCTCCAGGTCGTCCCCCTCAACACCTCCCTGTGCTGTAACCACTGTCACGAAGCCCCTCACGCTTCGTCACCGCCACCACCGCTGTCTGGGAACACGCGCTTTCTTTCTCCCCTCCCAGCTCCCTCTCCTCTCACCGGCCGCTGCCACTGTTCTCCGCGACCTCGTCAGCACATCAGCTCACAGACTCAGACATCATTTCCGGTCTGGGTTGTGGCTGCTTCGCTCTAACTCTAACTCGCCGCCAACACTTGCTTGTTACTATAATGTGAAAAAAATAATGTTTAAGAGTTTTGGTGGGATTTGTATACTACAGTGCGTCCTGTGCTTGGCGGTTTGTATGGAGTGACGGGGCGAGGCGGGCGGGGCACACCAGGGGCTGCAGGCGGAAGTCATTCTTGCCTGTCACGACTCTAATTACTTTTTGTTTCAAGCTTTAATGAAGGATCTTACTAAAGGAGTGTCGTCACCGTGTTTTGTATGTATATATGCATGTGAACGCCTGTGTGTGTGTGTGTGAGAGAGAGAGAGAGAGAGAGAGAGAGAGAGAGAGAGAGAGAGAGAGAGAGAGAGAGAGAGAGAGAGAGAGAGAGAGAGAGAGAGAGAGAGCGGGAGAGAGGAG
>CM035197.1:15431127-15462829 GCA_020233015.1 Callinectes sapidus | reverse complement strand
GAGAGATGAGAGATGAGAGAGAGAGAGAGAGAGAGAGAGAGAGAGAGAGAGAGAGAGAGAGTTTAGCAACACTGTAGTAGTGGATTTTTATGGTGCTTGTGAGACGATTTTCTGACCCAATATTTCTTTTTGTTTCAGGCGAAACTGATGGTGTAGGCCGGTGCTTGGTGGAAGCAGCGCGTAACAGTGGCTCTGACGACAACATCACTGCTGTAGTAGTGTTCCTGAGACCAGTGTCCACGATCATGGAGGAGGAGGCACAACGCATTGCCCAGGGCCAGGTGAGTGCCGCACACCTGCTCACCGTACCTGAGGCTGGTGCTGAATCGAGTCATAACGGCTGCAATACATCCATATACCCTCTCCTGGCCAGATAGAGGCTTAGAGATGTGTTAGCCAGCTACCAATAATTCCAAATATACCTGGTTTGTAGATAGCAACCAGAAGTGTGCCACCAGGTCTTCGCACGCCAGCATTACACACTCCTTCAATAATCTGATATCTGCATTAATACTCCTTTCAATTATTTTATCCCCAGTCGCTCTCTTATCCTGTTATTTATATACACTGACTAAAGCTATTTCATTATTAGATTACAGTTTTAATGATAAGATATATTTATCTTACGTAATGTTACCTATTTTTTACTGTTGTGTGTGCACCATCCTCCATGCAGGTATCTCCTGCACACTACGTACATAACTTTGCAATATGAATATCTCTAATTAAAGAAAGAATGCATTTCCTGTATCGTAACCCATCAACTTGAGTCACAACACAAAATTTAGTTCACTTACATATTCCATGCCCGCCCCTCCTCTCCTAAGGTTTAGCTACCTTTAAGATGACCATTTCTTATCACCTGACCTTACCCGGGAGGTGTTCTTTCTGTTGCTGTAGCCGTGTATGGCAACATTAACTTAAGTCCTTTACATGTCACCCACCCTCGCCCCTGTCGCCGCCCTAGGGAGGGTTGAGCCGAGGCTCTTCACTAAATTCACTGGACGATGTTCCAGGGCGCTTCCTTCGACCTGCGGCGGGGTCCTTCCCCTGCCACTCTCTTATGATTCTGGGTTCACCAAAGTTTGTGTATTGGCGGCCTTTGCGTGATCGCCGCAGATTGGCTCAGCAGGTACAGACTGTGCCGCCCTTACCTAAATGCTTGCCTTGGATGGTTCATAAACCCTTCACACTTCCCTCCCCCCAACTGGTATCAGGTGGCTAAAGGCGCTTCCACAACCTGCAAAACTTATCCTTCACTGTAGAATTTTTATGTTTTGCCTTCCAAGCTTGACGATAGTGTAGTGAATGGATTTTATCGCTTAGTGTTTTTGTTGATAATTAATTGGAGGAAGAGTGTCCTGCTCGCCACACCCCCGCCCTGTCACAGCAGCCTGCAGGTATATAGCTTCAACTATCCCCGACACCACAACGCCAAAAAATTCCCCTTTGCTGTACATAAAGTCCCCCTTTAGTATTCATAAACGGTATTACAGTTCCATCTGTTGTGTCGTCCCTGGCATATACAATGTAAATATAAAGTTTTGAGGCAGGACAAATCAGCACCGTGTGTTGGGAGTCACCACAACCTGACACAGCCCGTATTAGAGCTGTTGTGGAATCAAGTAATAATCTTAGCACAGTTTGGGTGTTGATCAGTAACCTTCTGCCTGTAGTGTGCACATTGTTCGTGACGGCCACTAATCAGCAGCTCCACTCCCAGGTGCCCGAGCCCGTCCCGGAGGCAGTGCTATGCAAGGACTCAACACCGTCTTCGATCAACGCCATCTTCTCACCCCCGATTAACCAATTTGTCGAATACAACAACGACCAACCGATCTACAATCCATTCGACGGGGAGACTCACTTCAAGATGGAAGCCGAGAATGCTGCCACACCCGCCTCCCAGCTCCTCCAGGTGAGAGAGAGAGAGAGAGAGAGAGAGAGAGAGAGAGAGAGAGAGAGAGAGAGAGAGAGAGAGAGAGAGAGAGAGAGAGAGAGAGAGAGACCACGCACCTACTATTATAATAAATTGTGTGGGTTCCCCAAAATTGGTATCAGAAGGTGAAGATGAGCAAAAGCACACGCACCTCGGACCTTCCCCTTGACACACACACACACACACACACACACACACACACACACACACACACACACACACACACACACACACACACGTGCAATCTTGACCAGTATGTATTCACCTGACAATCAAAGATGTTGTGAGTAAGGTGTGCTGAGTAGACACGTGAATAATTGAAGCCCCAACGGTTCCCTGGAGAGAGGAGGAAGGGGAGGAGCAGGACGACGACGAGGAGGAGCGGGGGGGGGGGGGGAATAGTATAGTGCAGTGACATAACTTGCAGTGTTCAGTAAAACCTTCAACACAAACTTCATTATGATTATTTATTATTTACACACGGGTGATTTTTTTGTTTTGTTTTGTTTTGTTTTTAGAAGTATTAGTAAATCCATCTTATGCTTTGTTTGTTCACTTGGTATCGTCTCATTTTTCGTCATTCGTGTAGGCTTACATGACTCTTATGACTCACCTTACACAATGTGATGTTTAACAAAAGGATATATAAAACTCAAACTCAGACCGAAAATTCATCTTAATCTCTTCCTTACTATGACGCATTTTTGTATCTATTCTTCTCACTATTTGACGATTTTATACAGCTTCAGAAACTTGTGTGGGGAATAGAATACTAAAGACTGCCCATTAATTCTCTGACCTCCAAAGAGCTTTCCTAATGTCAATAAAATCATCTAATCTTTTCCCAAACTGAAAGTAAAAATGCGTCTTTGTACTTAAGGGGTTAACCAATGCGTAGTTAAAAAGTTCTTAGACGGGACTGGTCCATTGGGGAAGAAGTGCTCGATAAAGGGAACATCCTCTCTCTTTTATGAATATTGCTTAATACCAGCCGGTTTAGAAATCAGCCGTGACACTAATGAGGTGGTCACCATTCCTTGCCCTTCAGAACAACTAGGGAAAGTTTTACCAGTGCTTCCCTCTGGTTGTATGTGAATTTTACTGTAGCGTGTGTATCATTTGATATTACTCCTCTTTTTTTCTATATATAACTTAATGGAAACACTTAAAGATGGGATATGTACACTTTTCTCTACCTCCCATGTCTATGTGTGTTATAAAAGTAGCCCCGGGAGCGTGTGGGATGAATTAAATTATTCTCTCTTAATTTTACTCTATTTCTTCTATCATTAACAGGAAACGCGTAAAGATGGAACCTGTACAATTTTTTTCTACCTTCCATACCTGTGTGTGTGTGTGTGTGTGTGTGTGTGTGTGTGTGTGTGTGTGTGTGTGTGTGTGTGTGTGTGTGTAATAAAAGTAGTCTTGGGAGTGTGTAGGTGGAGTGAACAACTAGCCTCTCCTGTCCATGTAACTGTAGATTGATGCTGGTCGGTGAAAGCAAGCAATGCACTGGTCCCTCCATACAAGGCCGTCCGGTCCATAGAGGCGCCCGTCTCCTTATAAGACCATTTGTGAGTCACTCAGCCATATGTTGTGCTCCTGATGTGTGTGTTTGGTTGCTCCACGCTGTCGTTAAGAGTGCCCTTAGACGGGACTTAACGATTCACACGCACGCACGGCCACACACACACACACACACACACACACACACACACACACACACACACACACACACACACACACACACACACACACAGTAGGTATGTGCTTGTATCTGGTCGCAAGGAAAAGAAACTAACAAATAGAAAAATAAATAAAAGTATAAGTTTCAGTCGTTAGTCAAAATACCAACATTTAATGAGCTACGCGTATCAGTATCAGTGTCATGCCTACAAGTGTTTTCTCTCATGCTCCCCACAGAAGCAGGAGGAGCCCATGGAAGGCAGTGAGGCACCTCAACTGTCTGCCCGTGACTCCGACTCCGACGAAGGCATCCCCGCTGCAGGAAACAACGACCAGGCATTTAATCCCCACGAGGCCCCGACGCCCACTGCAGAGGAGGGTGAGTACTCTATTTACACACACACACACAAAAAAAAAAAAAAAGGAGCAAGAAATATTATGTTGTGATTTTAGTTAGATTCCTTGACGTAGTGCCGCCCCTCATCCCTGCCTCACTCCCTCCTGGTTACTCCACCCGTGGCACTTATAAACAAGACACGCAACCCTACATCTTCCTCACCAGTTCGATTCCTTCACCCTTGTAATGTATTTGAATTAGTTTTAGGTTGTTAGAAATACACAAGAACAACAACCAACAAACAAAATAACAATATATGTATTTTTCTGATGGCCAAATGAACAGAGTATTATCCGTAGGTTTTGTTGCACTTTCACAATAATTCTTCGTCCTTGTACTTCAAAGAGTGTACATAATGCAAGTGGTACGGGGTCTCTCTCTCTCTCTCTCTCTCTCTCTCTCTCTCTCTCTCTCTCTCTCTCTCTCTCTCTCTCTCTCTCTCTCTCTCTCTCTCTCTCTCTCTCTGTAAGTGAAAGTGAACATTATTTTTGGTACGTTTATTTATTCTTTTTACTTTGATTTTTCTTCTTGTCCATCGTGACAGTTAGAATACAATTTACGCTCAGAATAGACTCATTTATTATAAAACCGTCATAAATCCATCTCTCTCTCTCTCTCTCTCTCTCTCTCTCTCTCTCTCTCTCTCTCTCTCTCTCTCTCTCTCTCTCTCTCTCTCTCTCTCTCTCTCTCTGTGAACCTCATAAAAAATATCAACACCAATCCAATTAATGCAGCACCACAAGTTGGAAATAACTCGCGCGTCACTCTTTGCCTCATTATGCCGGGGAAAAAAGGAATTAAAGTGAAAGTAGTAAGGAAAAAGACGAAAAATCATCACACGCTTCATGGTCTCCCCCTCCACGGCTTCCCTGTCCCGTGTTGTGCTGCCTCTGATGGCGCCGATAGTTGTGGCTTCTGGCTTCCTCCTTCCCTTTGATGCTTGTCAGTTGTCGGAGTGTGTGTGTCTGTATGTATGTGTGTGTGTGTTTGTAAGGGTGGGGGGGTGGAGAGGGAGACGGTGTGCTTCCTCAATCACCACTATAAGAGTTGTTCGTGCGGTTTGAGCGTTTCATTTGATGTTAGGTGTTATGTTTGGCTGGTGGTATTGTTGTTGGAGTCATTGTTTGTGTTATTTATTTTTTTATTCATTTTTTTTATATAGCTATGCGTTAGATTCATTGCTTTAGTTGGGACGTGATATGTAATAATATTTTTCATACTGCTATTTAACCCGTTCAGTAGTGGGGCGTATTTTCTATATTTATTGTGCTTATTATCTAGCGATTTTATACAGCTTCAGAAATTCATACGGGGATTCAAATATTTGTCGCTGCTATTATTATTATTATTATTGTTATTATTATTCATTTTATCTCAGGCGTTTGGTATGTGGTAGTCATCTTTTTTCCTTTGTGTCCTTGGAAATCACACGAGCAGCAGGGAACTCAGTCTCCTCGTGGGATATATCAGTATGGCGGCATTAATACCATACACGTTAGCAGAGGAACACTTTTTATTCCTGTCACATCGTACGCACCTACCTACATACCTACACACGTCACCTTGCAGCAGCAGACGGACGACCTTGGCGACGCCCTCCTGCCAGTTCCTACTTTTTTGTTGTGTTTACGTATGCTAATTCATAGGAGTGCTGCGTTTGAGGGTTTTTTTTTAATATGATTTTTCCACAGCTGTCATCTCGTGTGTTTAGTTAATATAGGTTATGTAAAAGTAGTGGCAGCAGCGTAAACACAGTATTGTTGCATTCAAGTGGATTTGTGTCTGGTTGTAGTCTCAGTAGTAGAATAACTCTAAATAAGTAGATAAAGTATGTATATACTGTAGGTCGCTGTTCCTTCGTCTCTTCCTCTTCTCTCTCTCTCTCTCTCTCTCTCTCTCTCTCTCTCTCTCTCTCTCTCTCTCTCTCTCTCTCTCTCTCTCTCTCTCTCTCTCTCTCAACAAATATTTCATAATTTCCCAGACTTTTCTTACAGCTAATTTTCTTCTAAGGTCTGTTTGGGTAATGTTTTATACGTAGAACTTGGGTGTTGTCTTCACGGCGCCTGTTTCGATCCACGCTGTTGCTCTCACGACTTACATAAGCGTTCTGGGTAAGACATGTTTTAACACACACACACACACACACACACACACACACACACACACACACACACACACACACACACACACACACAAAGACCAGCAGTGGATTTCCAGTGTCGTAATTCACTCGCCTTCCACGCATCCATCGACTTAGTATGTGATGCAGCGGCGTTTTGTTAGATACATACATGTCCCGGCAGTAGTCTTGTGGATGGTCAAGATGGTAGGCAGGGTAGGGAAGTAGTGTTAACGAGGGGGTTCGAATCGTGCATAATATTTTCCGAGTGAATTCATTGCTTTCCAGTATTTTGCTTCACTTATTTTGTGTAGTATAAGAGGGAAAATTGATTAAAGAACTAACTTCAGAGCACATCTGGGAAGTGTGTGTGTGTGTGTTTGTTTGTTAGTACTACGCCCTTACTCCATAGGTGTTTCCGAATGTCCTGGTTGATAGGAAGACATGGATGAAAGCTAGTCAGCAACAAGACATACAGACACGGGATGGGACAGGAAAAAGCCGTTTCATTAATGGAGTGTGAATGAGTTGGAGATGAGTGTAGGGGAAAATCCATCCTACCAAAAGGTCTTGTCCCCCCACATGTGCCGCACCCAGCTGGCCCACCTGTCTTCCTCTGACCTGATGCTATACACTCCCTTGCCCCTAGGGAAGGTGGGGAAGCGTGAAGAAGGCGGAACACCTGGCTATCACCTGACTTGTTCTGGGACGGCTTTAACCACCAGACCTCCACCATAGTGCCAGAAATGTCTCCATTTTGCAGTTTTTAGTATGACTTTTGTCTTATCTACAGGAAACATTAAAGGCTTGGTGTTAGTCGTACTTAGGCTGATGTCATGCTGATACGACACCGATTAGCCAATTCAGTTACACTTAGAATGGGTTATGCAAGGTTAGATAAAGTTAGCCTGGGTTAGCTGATCCGAGCTTAGGTTTAGTTAGGCTACTTCACTTACATTACACATATATATATATGAAAGGTCAGGTGATGAAAGATTGTATCATTTACTTAATCAAGAATTATTCAGTGTAGATCATTCATCTGGCATACTCGATAGTCGTGTTTGTATGTCAGGCAGGTGTGAAGACCAAAGTTCATTCGTTGCAGTTCATGAATCGTCAGCCAGCTCACGGTTAGCCAGCCCGCTGTCTCATCTCTTTTTCGAGTTGTCGGGCGTGACGTGTTGATTTTATTTTTCACACACATTGTCGCCATGACCTTCCACCCATGATCGGCCAAGCAAGGCCCTCGCCGCCTGCAGCTGTGTCGAGGAGGCAACACTATTCTTTCACTTCCTCGTGTGTGTGTGTGTGTGTGTGTGTGTGTGTGTGTGTGTGTGTGTGTGTGTGTGTGTGTGTGTGAAGTGAAGTGAAGTGAAATAGGCACGTGGCGTACGTTCAGTACAATCGCATTATGAGCAGCAGCGTTGTCATGAGCCGCGTGGTCAGTCTGTGGTTACTGGTGAGCTGGCGGCGTGAAGCATTCCCTCAAGTCATGCCGTGGGTGGCTCGTGGGTCACGCATGGATCCTAAGCATAGCCTTGGGAAATGATGCAGGGTGGTTAGGACAGTACACGTCGGTTGCATTTAGCTCATGTAATTGTTGCCGTCATTACTGTTTTCTCGTATATGGAGGTATTCAAAATGCCTATAAGAATCATACATACGTACATAACCAATACACACTGATAGGCTCTTGAAACATTTATTATTATAAAAAGGGCGAATGGAAAGACAGGACGAGGCATGCAGCATGCAGTATACTCTGTATGCTGGGACAGGGTGTGGTGGTGGTGAAAGTAAAGAGGATTAATAGCCCCGTCGGGAGTGGTGAGTGAGGTTAGCTGTCTGTCCCCCCACTCAGCTAAATCCAGATGCAGGGCGGGTTGGACCTCACTGGCAACTGCTTGCAGTGTTGTGTCTCCGCGTGTAATGCTGATATGGTGACATTGGTGATGGTTATGAAAACTTTGTCCAGTGGTACCAAGAAATGGGAAGCAGTTGTACGATTGTCATCTTGTGTTCACTCACTTGGCGACAAAACAAGTTAGATTACCGTCATTTCCCCTTGGACTGGCTGACCTGACCTGACACTGCTCAGGTCAAACTGAAGCCGGTAGCGACAGCGCCATGTGGTTTCCACCCTTACCTGGTCATTGTGCAGGGATATGCCGTGCATGTTTACGAAAAAAAGGCTAAAATCAATGTTTATTTATCGTTAAAGAAGTAAGGACACATCTCAAGATCTGGAGAGAGAGAGAGAGAGAGAGAGAGAGAGAGAGAGAGAGAGAGAGAGAGAGAGAGAGAGAATAATTAAATAATTGCTGAGATCGTGTTCGTCGTGTATAAATAAATAACAGCAATAGGAGGACAGAAAACAATAATGTTCGCCATTTTACTTGTTCCTCGTATCCCAAATAATAATCATCCTTCACTTGAAAGTGGTAGCGTTACCCTGTGATGCAGCCACATGGCAGCATTATTGAACAACATACAGTACTGTTATGTTTGTCATTATAATATGCGTTATATCTTAGTTCATTTATTATTCAGATGCATTTAGTAATTCTGTAGTAATGATATTAAAGGAGTTAGCTTAATACTTATAAAATGTGGGAGGTGTGGAGGAGGAGAGGACAGTCCGCAGCGTGACTAGGCAGTACAAGGACAAGTGGGGGAGGGAGGACGCCCGAAGAACCTTCTTTGTTATTGTGGCGGTCTGGGACCACGTGGACCATGTGCCCCTCCCTTCTTCCCCAGCCTTGCCTGGCCGCCTCTGTCTTCTCACCACCCCGCACACCCGCTGACCCTCTCCTTTCCTCCTCCTACCACCCCCTCCCAATGCATCCCTCCACGTCATCTCCACCCACAGAACCCAGCAGACCTCTCACATGTCCTCTACCCCCCTTTGTCGTCTCCCACATCTCCCCCATACCTCTGTTCCCTCGTCCCTCTCACGTCCAGCCCGCCAATCCTTGGCCTCTCTTTCTTAGCCCAGTCCACACCCTTCTCACTGCACCTCATTCCCTCCCACCTCCTTCACGTGCGTCTTCCTTCTCAATCCAAATCTCAGGATGCCCATTATTCTTCACGTTTTTCATATTTCTGGCGTCTGTGTAGAAGACATCTCTGTACGTGATCAAGAAATGAGTTAGGATCTGTGCTTGCGTTATATTAGTTTTGTTTGGTTTAGGGTTGCCTTGGAGAATATTCTATATATTTTTTTTTTGTATTGTGTGTGTGTGTGTGTGTGTGTGTGTGTGTGTGTGTGTGTGTGTGTGTGTGTGTGTGTGTGTGTGTGTGTGTGTGTATTTGGAAGAGCGAGACGGAAGAACATCAAAATTGCCAAAGAAAAGCTGAACAGGGTACCCTCGCCGAGTGTCGGTAAGCCTATTACAGACCCTGTGCACAGGGAAATATCGTTCGCATCTTGCCCATTCTCACCATTGTCACGTCCTGCCTGTTGCAGACTTACATAACTTTTTTTTTTTCTTCGAATGATCTATGTCTACATTTGAGTTATTCTGCGCCATTTGGTTCATTAGTTAGTAACGTGGGTTGCCTACTTCACGCCCCACACACTCGACTGACTCCGAGTGAGGTCCATCTCCCCCATCCCGAGTTTTCCTTCCGCTCCCCCACCCCCCTCTTCGCCCCGCCCCACTTGGCCGCTGCCGCCCTCCAGGTGTTACTGACTCCTCCTCAGCAGCAGTGGTCAGAGGTGTGCTCGCTCCTTCATCTAGCATCTCGCCTCATTCACACTCGTGGTGTTTCACTTGGCGGTCATAAGTGTCTCAGTTGTGTGGTATTTGAGCAATAATATATGCTCGAGTCGTGTCTCTTGGACCGTGGATTACCCTTACCGTATTGCGTGTGCCTTCAGGAAATTAAGGACACTGGAAGACTGAGGCAAGCCACCACAAGGCTTCAGCTTCTTGGTAATGTGATTAGTGTGTAAACGACGTGCGTGGCCAGAATACAAGAAAACTTTCAAGAGACTTTTTCACTCGCTGGTGGCAGACTTCATCTTACCTCTGACCACTTACAACGCTCGGTCTGATTAAGTGTTTGTGCACGCAAAAGTGAATTAACGCTTTCAAAATATCTACTGGGGTTTTACTGTTCAGTGTTTTATTTTGGGCTGACGTAAGTGGTTGTATGCAAAGGTGATTAAGGTGCGCACAAAATAGCATCTTTGGAAAGTGAGAGTGACCTTATACTTCAAGATGCCTAGATGCCACCGTGGCCGGAAGAACCCGCGTTTAGCGGGTCACAACAATCTGAAGATCAAAAGTCATGTGACCCGGAACGAAGACGAAACCGCTGCTCGATACGAAAGTCAGACGGATTCCGCTTTGGAGAGCAACTCAACCGCAAGGAGCGGAAGCCAGAGCAAGGAGGAGGCCGGTTCAGAGGCCCCATTGCCCTTGACAACGGGGAAGGGCAAGCGTCACGGAGACTTGCTCTCCCACAGGTTCTCACAAAGTGAAAAAGTCTCAGAGTTTACGCTGTCTAACGGCCTGTCTTCATGCCACGATTCTGCGGTATCCAGTTGTGACGGTATTTCTTCTTGTAGCTCACAATCTCTCGAGGTATTCTCCGTGGAGAGTGGCTGTGCCGACCAGGATAAGATATTGGACCTGTCTGATTCTTCTTCGTGTGCCAACACCACGCCCCTGAAGTTGTCTGAAGGGATCATCTTCACAGGGCGTCTGAGTCGCAAGAACTTAAGGCGCCGACGCCAGAGGAAATACAAGAGATTAATGTTGAGACAGAAACGGGAAATGGCAAATCTCAATTCCCAAAATTCTGGCTGTGAAGATGTGGAAACTGTAAATCAAGAAGCTGAAACAGAGGTGAGCGAAGAAGTTATTCAGTGCAAGGCAACGCCAGCTGTCAATAGAGTAGATGAAAATGATGTCATTGCGATCGTTAACGATAATCTCCAGGACTTGAACGAGTCTGAAAACACTCAAGTGGTGGACTGCATAACTTCCCCTGAAGATGGGGAAGACATTGTGTTTGCAGAAATACTTGAATCCGAAGAAAGAAACTCTGGTAATCATCGTAACATCCCAAAGCTGATAGTGGAAGATGAAGCTGACACTCACGGAATTAGTGAAGTCCCTGGCGGTATGCGTGAAGAAATTGTGCTACACCCTTCTGAACAACTGGAATTGCTTGACGTTATGAAGGCGGTGAGTGATGACGATCCAGACATTGCTATTTTCGAAATTAAATCGAATGCATTGATAGACTCCGAAGACGACGACGAAAGTGGAGTGCACACTGAAGGCAGCAGCGAGGGTAATGGGGAGACTGCAGGAGAACAGTGCCTTGTTAACGAGGTAGTGACCGAACAGCCGGATGTAGAGGAAGAGGTGTCTCCTGATGTCATGGAACCTACAGGTAAGAAGCAAAGACTGCAACATTTTCACAAACATTTCTTCATTCCATAATGTGCAACCAAGCGTTAATTTAATTGTTCTGTTAATTGACCAGCACCTCAAATGTGACGAAAAGTGACAGGAAGGTATCTGATGTTGACAAGATGTGCTGGGGGAAAGATGTACTTCTGACAAGTTTGGGGCAAAATGGAAACTGATCGGCAGACGTGAAAAGGATGTGGCTCCAGCAAGGTGCCAGAGGGGGTTGTATTGATATATGTGGCACGGAGGATTGGCATTAAAGGACAGGTAACGGGAGAAGTGTGGCGGAGAACTCACGCTGACGGTAGGGACGAAGGCTTGTGACAGTCAGAAGTGACGGCGGGAGGCGTGTGGCACTGACGGGTGGCCCGAAGGGTTGGGATTGACAGAAAGGACAGTGAAGGGGGTGTGGCACTAACAAGTGTGAAGGTGAGGGGCATGGCTGGGTGGGTTGCGGTGTGGCAGGGCGGAGTGCATTTCAAACAGGTAAGACGCGCCTACCACGCGTCTTTCCTGCGTGACAGTATCACATTTTTTTCCCCGTAATGATCCCTGAAAAGAATGCCTGCAGTTCTCTCTCTCTCTCTCTCTCTCTCTCTCTCTCTCTCTCTCTCTCTCTCTCTCTCTCTCTCTCTCTCCTACTACTACTACTACTACTACTACTACTACTACTACTACTACTACTACCACTACCACTACCACTGCTACTACTTTTTACTGTATATTCAAACGCCTTCGTACAACTTATAATAGGTTACTACACAGTGACTCGTTAATGATTGCTATATGTAATTGTAGCTTAAAATCAACCACGTCTGGTAAAAACACTTCCAACCATCCATTTGAAAGAGGTTGACGTAGATAGATAATATAAGCACACGTGGCCTCCTTGCCTTACCTGCTTGTTACCTCACCATCCTTATTGTGCAGGGGTCGGGGAAAAGCAAACTATTCAAACACCTCCATTTTCCTTATTATTATCATTATTATTATTATTATTATTATTATTATTATTATTATTATTATTATTATTGCTCTTTTTGTTATTGTTACTGCTGCTATTACACACCTCACCTTTCTTATGTTTGTAGGTAAATCTCGGTGTTACTTATGCGTGCAATAGAATGACACATTTGGAAAGAAAATAATGATGGTTCCCTTGTGAACAAAGGAACCACCATGATGCTACGGTTGTTATAGCGGTGGAACAATTATAATAAAGGTGTAGTACTGATTAGTAGCCGGTGTACGTTTAGAGGGAAGGGGGAGGTGAGTCATGGATTCGTCTCTGCTAGTGACTTCCCATGAGTGATATTGATCGTGGCGGTCCAGTGTAGCGCCCTCTGCCTAGACTCGCTGCGTATTCTTGCCAGGATGCATAAGTTAGCTTCTTGCACGCGTGGAACAGATTGGAAGACGTTTGGCGTAGGCGAAGGTCTTCATTGATATTCAGCTGTCATACGGTGATCTAATACCGCATCGATTTCGTGGCTTGGTAAAGATTAATTAAGCCTTTCTAGTTTAGTACTGCTGCGGTTATTACCTTAACGTTATTGTTTATCTTATTCATTCTCGTTTTTGTTGTCTTTAAAAAAAAAATTATGCTCTCATCTTGTGTCTTAGATTCTTCTACTATTTCTCTTCTGGTCGCCGGCGCTTTGTCTGGCTTCCTTAGTCGTCCTGTCTCTCACATTCTACTTACAATTTCTATCACTTTGTCACTTCGGATCACCTTACTGTTTGTTTTTATTCCCTTCATATACACATGGTTTCTTGCAATTTTCTGTCAAGGCAGAAATAAAGAAGGGCCAGCTGTATGCCGACTCTGTGCCCGTAACATGTTTCTTTACGTAATGCAGCCACAAGATACAACTCCACTCGTTCTGACGCCACGGTACCGAAACATTTGCCGGGATGTAGGGGTTAGGGGGGGGGGGGGGGAAACAAGGCCAGGAGAGTTGGTAGATTAAATCGTAACAATAGTTGGATATTTATACATTTTCTCGATTGTCTGGTAATCTCATGTGTAGTGTGGACACTTGAACAATGTATGCCCGCTTGGCATGGGATGATCGTTTCCATTATGTTACATGCAAATTATTTTGGGGGTAATCATTCGAAAGACTTTTTGTCTTCATCATCCTAATAGTCAAATCAACATAACTAGCACTCGCATGACTTGCTTACGTAGGAAATTGGCTTCTAGGAGGGTTTTTGCTGCTTGGCTGACGAACCTCAACCGAATATATCCTGGGGAACCTAGCTAACAGTGAACCTCCCTTTAAAGAGAGAGAGAGAGAGAGAGAGAGAGAGAGAGAGAGAGAGAGAGAGAGAGAGAGAGAGAGAGAGAGAGAGAGAGAGAATGCATGGAACATCATTTATCATCATAACCTGTAATTGTATGAACTAGGTCGACTTATGAAGGGCGAGCACAAGTAGTATGTATGAATAACCACATATTATTTTGAAGGAGGTCCATTGGTTGTCCCAGGGAGGGTGTGGGACGGCTGTCGTGGGTTGTTGCTGGGATGGTTCATTGCCTGGTTTCCTATTTACTAATGTGGTTTTCTGTATGTCAGGACGCATCGTGACGCAAGAAGTCAAGATAGAATATTATTGCTTTAAATTTGCTGTGATAACCTCGACATTGTATGTATGTGTTTAGAATATTGAATCATTCGTCTGGCAGCGTATATTGTACCGGCGACCCACCGTTAGTTCGTATCGTACTGCAGGTAACCGGCAGTGTTGTCTTGCCAGCTGGAAGGGTAGGGGCTGTGGTAAAATCCGGGGTTTTCATGAGTGTAAGTGTTGTAGCCGGCATATATATCTATATTTTGTTTATTTTTTTTATTAATTTGAATATATCTTCGAAGGTTTATGTACTTCTGCTGAAGCATACTAGTGATCCTTTTTCTTGAAATTCAAATACACAATAAAATTTCACGTGCTTCCAATAAATCCTTTGGTTATTGTATTATGTTCACTTCTTCGTTATCAATGGCTCTCTATGACAACTTCAGGATCCCCAGCTTGCTTTGTGTGAGTATATGTGGATGGCATTACTTGAACCAGTGATAGTTGTAATATTTGCCTAGTCCGTTGAAGGGTACGGAAGGCGGGTTGAGGGTGGCAGCAGTGGCTGGTAGGGAAGATTGTACCACACCAGGAAAATTGTAAGTTGACGGGGTCTCCTGTGCTTAGGGTGAGTGATAGGATAAGGGTGTGCGCTGGAGGACGAGGAAATAGTAGTAGGTACAGTGGTCGTTACAGTAGTCTAATTGGTTGTTCTTTCCTCAGTTGATGCTGCACTCGCTGAACTCGACAGTATCCCAGACGAAGTGTGCGAGTCAGGCGACGTAGAGGAAGAAGACGAGGAGGAGGAAGAGTGGTCATATTACCGCATGGATCTCCAGACACAGCCTCAGGTGGGTGTAGATTCAATATTCATCCACCATCTTGCGCCACGGCGTCATATTCGGATATTCTCACCTATTTTCTTTTAAGTAATCTTTCTCGTTCAAAATTAGTTTCCTCAACGCTAGTGCTTCATTACTTTTACATGGTAATTCGTTCACTTAATTAAATGTATGATGCCTTGCAATTAGATGACTGATTATAACGAAACTGCAGCTAACACACAAGGAGTTACAAAAAGATAGTGCTCTATTTAGTTTCCTATACAACATGTGATCAGGTATCAGCCTCGGCCATTATTGCCTTATCTCTCAAAGCTCTGCACTAATTTGAGAGTCCAATCATGTATTGCATAATCCTATTTGAATATAATTTTATATATTTTGAACTTAATAACCACTAAAACCATCTTCCTACATATTTTTTTCTCATATGATAACCTTAGTTCACCCTCTGCACAATCAACCTATACCAGATAATTGTGATCTACTATTGCATATAGTATGTATACTAGATGATCCATTTGTAGAATGGGTTTTTTTCATGTCAAATTTATCAAGATGTGGGTGTTAGTCACAACTTTAAATTACTGGGTATTGGTCTGTCACTTATTTCCACCCGTTAGTTCTCCTTATGAATATTTCAACGTAAACACTAACCAAAAATGTTTAATTTTTCTATAAGCTTACAATTTTCTTATTCCATTGAAACAAATTCTTGTACAATGGAGGAAGATTATTCCAGATGTTGAAATAAAGCTAACATTCTTTTCTGAGGTTAATACTAACTATATCTATAATATTACATTTCCTTAATATAATGCAGCATGCAGTATCTTCAGAAACTTGTCAGAGCAGTAAAAATTGTAAGACTAAGGTGTACAGTCCTTCTCTTGTAATACCACCAGTGTTCTTGATCTGTTAGTATCCTGATATAACTATGTAATCTAACCTACATGACTTAGATTTAGTTAGGTTAGAGTGCTTGCATAAAGGTCAAGATCATAGCTGTCTTTACAAGAAGAACAGCAGGTGCATTCATCTCTCCTTACCTCACATTTTATTAGTTTAACAAGTGTCAGGAAATTTGTGTATTGTATAGTGCAGCCTTATTTCTGACATGTATTAACCTCAGGATAAGAAGCTGAGTTTATCTCCATATTCCACATAACTTTAGTTAAAAGGATGTATTGCATCAAGTATTTACCAGTTATCAATTTTAACATCCGTGTCATTTCGTAGGAGAGGTGCAAGGTTCAAACAACTTTTCTTTATTAAAGTTTTGGTAACATTGTAGTTTTTAGACTGTATACATTTTTAGGCACTATACACAGCCTTATTAGATACCTTCTCATCAACCATCAGTTTTTATGTACAACAAAGAATATTTGGTCAGTCTACTTTCTCAACTTCATTTTATGTTTTCTAATTTGGATAATCTATATATATTGGCTTGGAAAGGTGTAATGCACTGACAGTGATCTAAAATGGTATAATATGTAATCATACTGAAATTAATTTATGCCACTTGGCAGGGAGAGGATGTGCTGATCCCAGGATCATCAGAGGTGATGGACCAGAAACAAGACAAAGCAAGTACTCCTTCAGGAGGTATCACTCAGGAGCAACCCAAGGAGCTGGAAACTGGAAATGGACTAGGAGTTTCATCCCAGGAGCTGATGGAAGAAAATCACAAAGATGTTGACGTAGCTAATCAACAATCTCCACTTAACAGATCACCAGACTTGTTCCAGACTGAAGAGGCTGCACGATTTAACAAAGAAACCAACTTAATGGAAACTTCTCTCACTAATGTTGGAGAATATCTGGATAATTATGAGCCTTCTTCCAGCCCCCATGCACCTGGAAGTCCCCGCTCAGTGGAAGGATTTGTGACTTCTGTGGAACTAAATACACCTGAGGAAATTGGTGTTGCTCATCCTCAGGATATGAATGGTAGTGGAGTAGAGCAGTCATCAGGGCCTTTCAGTGTATATGTTAGCTCCTCACCAGAGCCTGTAAGCCTTGATCCACACCTTCAAACTTCAGGAGACTTTGGCAATGTATCAGAAATGACAAATGGCCAAGTAGAAAATGAAAATGAAGCATCTGGAGACATCTCACCAGTTGAAATAGTCCATGCACAGTCCACAGTGGAGGTTGTTGCATCTCCTACTCCAAGTGAAAATAGAGAGGGTGAAATGCCTGAGGCACCAACTTCTCCAACAGCACCTGTGAATCAGACTGTTGATGTCACTTTCATTCCTGAACCTGCAGTAGAGCCAACTGCAGAAAAACCAGTTCCTGTGTTTATTGATGAAGGCACTCCAGTATCAGAAGGAGAGCCAGAAATCCCAACTTCTATTTTAGCAGACGTGCATACTTCAGAACCTATCACTTCTGACCTCCTTTCCAAGGAACCATTGGGTGAACCATTTATAATGGAGCAAACTTGCACTGCAGAGTCACCAGTCCCAGAACAATTGCAAGCATTAGTGGAACCAACTGGCATTCCTCATGATGAAGCACCAACCTCACAGCCAATGTCACCAGTCTTTGATACAGCTTCACTGCTCATGGAAAAAGCACCTGTTGAACCAGGGGTACTTTCATCCATGGATCCTACACCTGTTTCTCCCACCCTAGAACAATCTCCAGCTCTGGCTTCCCTAGTTGAAATGACACCTACCAAACCAATGTCCCCAGTCCAGGAACCATCACCTGCACCCATGTCCCCCGTACAGGAGCCTTTACCTGCACCCATGTCCCCCGTACAGGAGCCTTTACCTGCACCCATGTCCCCCGTACAGGAGCCTTTACCTGCACCCATGTCCCCAGTACAGGAGCCTTCACCTGCACCCATGTCCCCAGTACAGGAGCCTTCACCTGCACCCATGTCCCCAGTACAGGAGCCTTCACCTGCACCCATGTCCCCAGTACAGGAGCCTTCACCTGCACCCATTTCCCCTGTACAGGAGCCTTCACCTGCACCAGCATCTCCAGTTGAAGAACCAGCTTTGGCACCAGCTTCCTCTGTACAGGAGCCTTCACCTGCATCACCATCCCCAATTGAGGAGCCAGTTTTGAAACCAGTGCCCCTAATTGAGGAAGCAGTTCCAACATCAGTGTCCCCAGTTGAGGAATCTGCTCTGATATCAACATCCCCAGTTGCTGAGCCAGCACAAGCACCAATACCAGCAGTTTTTGACCATTCACCAGTGCCAGAACATGCAGTTGATCAAGAAACTCCTTCAACATTATCTCCTGTTGTGCTAGAAACTCAAGCAGAATCCCCAAGTGTCATCCCTGACATTATGGAAACTGCTGCAGTGAATACAGAAAAAGATGAAATTCAAATAAATGAAGGTACTGTTGTTATCCCTGTGGTTGCCCAAGATGTCAAAGAAACTAAGCCCGAAGTTGCCAAATCTCCAGCAAAGACCGCAAAGACTCCTGGTAAAACTGTTGATAAAGCTGGAAAGCCAACACCTTCCAGATCAACACCTGGTAAGGCCACACCAACAAGGACTCCATTATCAAGGTCTCCATTGACTAAACCTACAGAAAAGAAACCAACACCTTCAAGTCAGTCACAAAGACCTGCACCTAGACCAGCAGCTGAAAAGACTACAACTGCCAGAACAAGAGTCACACCAACTAGTAGTGCAACTACAAAGCAGCCTTTAACAAAACCATCGACCAAGCCGATACCAAGGACCACTACTACAAAGCCATCAACTACTACCACCACCAAGCCTGCTGAGAAGAGGGCTCCAAAGCCAGCAACCTCTACAGCTCCAAGAGCTCCATTAAGTAAGCCAAATGCAGCACCAAGTAAACCTGCTCAACCTAGTACAGCTGGAAGGACCACTACCCCCACCACAACAAAGAGACCCATCAGTGCTCCTACAAAGCGAGTGGAGAAAACTGACACCAGTAAGGTAAATGGAACTGCCCCTAAGCCATCAAGAACCACAACCTCACGGCCAGCCACAACCTCCACTGTAACACGTAAGCCAGTATCTGCCACAGCCAAGTCTGTACCAGAGAAGGAAACCAAAAACACAACCAACCGCATCCTTTCCACAACAACCAAGTCTGTCCAGAAGTCGTCACCAGGTACAGCAAGATCAGTTACCAGCAGGACAACTGCACTTGCAAAGACAACAGGGAAAGTTGATGGAACTTCATCTGCTACCACTACAACATCCAAAGCAAGGATGACATCTGTCACCAAATCATCTACTACCACTAAAGCAACAGGTAAGAAATCTATGGTTGTAGCATGTTTTCTTTAGTATTATATGCCCACACCCACTGGAAAATACCTTTAAGGGTGACCCCCATGGAAATATCTCCAACTATCCCTTTACAGGCAGACCCTACTAACACGGTGCTGACTTTCATCCTTCACTGACTTTCTTCTGTGTTCCTCCACTATCCTCTAAGGTCACAGGTAATCTCTCTCAGATACACTTCATTTCTTTCATTGAAATTATCTTTCCATTCTGTACTGTACTTGTATGTATTTGTTGGGATTAACAAATACCTTATTAGTTGTCCAGGCAGTTATTTGTAATCTTATGTTGGGAATTCCTGAAAGATGAGTATTACATGATGGAAGACTTGTTGAAAAGTATTAATTTGTAGTTCTCACTATCTAACCATGGATGCTAGTGTGTGTGTATGTGCGCAGTAATGTTATATTACACTCTTGAACTCTTGGTCCTGATGGTTCATAATATGTATAGGCAGCCCTTTACTATTAAGCCTTACTTTACAGTTGGACACTATAGCTTACGTATAGCACAAGTCAACTTGTACTCCTGTGCTTGTAAAATGTAATTTTAAGCTTGTAATTTAGATTTAAAATCTTGTAGTAAGCTGATATAGAAGTTTGTTATAAATTCTTTGCAGGACAATGCTTTGCTTTTCAATTGCTTACAATATCCCACCAGATGTATGAGGCAGCAATGATTTCAGGGGAAATATTGTAATCATAGTATTTATTTCACTTCAGAGTTTATTCTTTCCCTATAATTAACGCTTTTATGTTATGACAGGAGTAGCGGCAAAAAAGACTTTGGTGAGCAAGACGTCAACCATCAAATCTAAGACAGCAGCAGCAGCAACCTCTAGTAAGGTTCAGAAGTCTGAAGTGATATCAGCTCCTGTGACAAATGGAGAGAACAAGATTGCTCATGAAGAAACTAGTGTGGAGGTGATTGAAAAGTGTGCTGCTGAGGATGTGGTGCAGTGTTCCACAACTGAACAGGTGATAAGCACAGAAACGGTTGAAGTTATAGTGAATGGAGATCACTGAGTCATTTAAAGCCTGGGACATTTATTATTACTCATAATTGCATTTTCAATATTAGGGTCCAAATATATTTGCAAGTAGTGGTCATCCTAGTCTGGTATCTCCATTTTTAATAGTCAGGCTAATGTGGGAAGGCATGGATGTTTGGATCCCTGCTTTTGTATAGGCACATCCTTGCTAATATGGAAGATAATCCTGCTTTACTAATATGTACAGTGAATGATTATATGTTGGAAAGAATGATTACCCAGTATTGTATGTTGCTTTCTGCAGTTACTTTATCATAGCCTCATTCATTTTTAGGTTCAAGCAAAACTTATTATAGGTGCATTCATGTCCATAATTAGAATTTAAGATGAAATATATGCTGTTTCATGATTTCCTCACAATAGTATTGGATAGCATTATTCATGCAGTAATAAGATTACAGCTTTAAGTTGAAATAATGTTTGTATTGTACATAGCTATGAGATTGTGTGAGGTGCTAGTTCTGTGTTGCATTCCGGTATTTTCATCGCTTAAATGTTTTGTACTTGAAATTTTCACCCATCCAGGCTTGTAGTCACAAGTCCAGTGAAGGCACCATGTTTTATACTTGTGTATTTCAAGTTAGTAGGAAGCTGGAGTGAACATTGAGCAGATTGATGACAGGTGGGGAATGTGGATTTTACAAGTGGACAAAAGGCCATAAATAGAAAACGTGAAATAAAGAAGTGCCTTTTTCCCATAATTTCATTCCAAGACATTGCTGAAAAAGAAAAAAAACTGAAATATACTTACTGTAACTCTGCCTCAGGCATTATTTATTTTAATTTTTTAAAACTTTTTACTTTATTCAATACTCTGCATTGCCCAAAAGGATTGTATCTTACTAATTTGCTTCTTGTCACTACGATGTTATTGATATCGCACAAGCCTGTGTAAAATCTTAATTATTGTACTCTAATAAAGGTGAATATTAAAAACACAAAATGCTTGATATTAATTTCTACAATTATTATACTGTAGTTACTTTTATTGCTGTAGGATGACCTCAAGCAAGGACCACATGCTAGGGTGTATACCAAATGGACAACACCAGACACTACTGAAAAGTTCCAGTGTAATGAAACAAAACAAAGTAAAGATGTGATCTTGATGGCACTAAGACCTCGCATGGGAACACTGCAAGCTCTGGCAAAGGCAATGATGTGATGTTTGAATTTCTAAGTAATGATAATGACTAATGATAAAAAGAATGGTATACACATACATGCATTATCAGACAACTATGTAGCTCTAAAATTGATGATTAATAATAGAACATAATACCTAGAGTTTATGTAAGGAATAGAGAAAGAGAAATGAATAAGTTTGGTTGAAGTGTCGTGTAAATTAACTAATGAAAATACTGAATTTGTCCACCTGCACATCATTGCATTATCACCACTACACATGGCCTGCAATGTTCTTGGGCTTTCCAGAGTTTTATATGGTAACCATGCCCTGAAACCTGTTTTCATTCTTATGAATGGGAAATGTCCATGTCATTGCTGAATATTTTTATATGAAAAACAGGTTATATTAGCTCATATAGGCCATAGAGAACAAAATCTGCAAGATTCTTGAGCGTCTAAGATTTGTCTTTCCACAGTGTTATATAATGACTTCCCTGATTCTTAAAACCTGTATTATTTCATATCAACTGAAGGTGCGTTCAAGTCATTACTGAAAATGTTTGCAGTCCAAAGGAGTTACATTAGGATGCTGAATTCTTGTGCATTTTTTTTTCTTTTTCTAAAGTCTTGCATAAGGACTACACTTTGATTCCATACAGGTTTTAGTATTCTTGATTTGCATCATATATCTAAACAAAATTACTTGCAATAGTAGATAGGTTCTCATTGTGTGGGGGGATGGTGTGGAGGTGAGTGGCTTATATTTACCAGCTGTAACAAAAATTATAGAAAAGTAAGAAAAAATCCTATGGGGAAATGTGTGCTGTTGCAGGTTTCTAGATTATTCAGGAATTTACTTCAATAGTTTTTAACCATATGTACTTTTACCTTATAGTTGAAGGTAATGTTTTTGTTCAGTTGCTTTTCTCTGATGATGGAGCTAAACTTAATATCTGGCACAATTATTCATGCCTGTACAGATAAGTTATCTTCCCTTACAACGATAGGTTAAACAAACAAGTCTCTTGAAAATATTAAAATAGTTACAGATAATTTTACTCCCTTATCTCAAAACATTTTCGGGTGAAGAATGCTTTAGCAAAGACATAAACATGGGAATTACAGATAATATAATCAGAAAGATTCAAAATTCCCGCTGGTGACATGACGGGATCACCGATCAGCTAGAACGACCAGAGACGGTCTTCACTCTACGGTTGGCGGCACGTGTTGCGTTACGCTAGCTGGCTGAGCTTAGTTCCTAGGAATAAGGACATAATGTCGTTTTGCAAGTGGCCTCCTATATTCGGTAGTGAGTCGAGCTATGAGAATGATATTTAGATATGGTGTAAGTTAACAGATATCCATGAAGAAACCCACTAGCGATGTCCCTCTCCCTGGATGGCCGGGCGAAAGCCGCCATTAGTTACCACCACCACCGACGACTGCAGGGACATGGCTGTCACCCCGACCTTCACCACTGCTAAGAAGCAAGGGCTTGTTGCCTCACCACCCAAGGCAGGACACAAATCCCTCCCTACCACCAGCCTCACCACCCAGGACGGTAAGTATTTACAATGACAAGGTCCTTTTGCTATATATGGCCGTTTGTCTCCTTTGACGTTTCCAGGAAATAGGAATTTTGGTATTTTGTTGTTATAGTTCTTAAGAGCCCCAGGAATTTTGGTATCCCAAACGGGAACAGACCAGTCAGGAAGAGTTCTTACCTGCTGGTTGGCCTCCCAGCGAGGGAACCCCATATGATGGCTAGCACGCCAGCCCAAGGATGATAGGGAGAGGAGTTGATGACAAGTAATGAATGGCCGGAAAGTGTGCTATTCGCCAAAATTAAATGTCAAGGGTTTCACAGCAATTTAATTAGGTCAACACGTAGTAATCTTCCCTTAACCGAATACAGATATAAATTCACAAGACGTTGAGCATATGACATTCTCAAGACCATGGATTCTTTGTCCATCGGCGCTGTACTGATTCGAGTAGCTTTAGGGCAGTGATATAACCTGTGTTCAGACGGTAGATCCAAACTCCAGCAGAAGTGGGCGGATGTGAGTGATGAGTAGGGTGAACGTGAAATCAGGGGAACGGCATAGTGTTGACTTAAGAAGTTGTTGGTTAAACCAGCTGCTTTGGATACAACAGTGAATATCGTCATGGTACCTCAGGTTAGAGTCGACGGTAATATCAAGATCAACAACTTTAGGACTAATGTGAAGTGGATTGCCTTTAATTTGGTACGAAGAATATGGACCTAAATCAAGAATATTACAAAGATGAGCACCTAAACTAATGACTTTAGTTTTACTGGCATTGACTCTTAGATCCCAAGATTCGGGAACTGCTATGAGAGTTTACTCATTCTGGTTCAGTTGTTAGAAAAAGGTCCAGAGTATTACCGGCTCTGATATTATAACGTGGGTTTATCAATTCATTGTGTAAGTCCCGAGGAGAGGAAACAGTCAAGAAAGAGTCTATCAGTAGGAGATACATGAGAGTTAACCACTGAGCCAGAGAGGGAAGGAAGATTGAAGTCACCAATCAAAATAGTTTCTCTACCAAAACAGAAACCTTGGAGAAAGTTAGTCAAAATATCATTGTCCTGAGCATTGTAAGAGGGGGGCCTGTAGACAACAACAGCATATACCTTAAAATCAGAAAGATAAACATATCCCACTTTGGGAATGACATTGTCAACTTGAGACATTTAATGGTGTCATGGAAATAGACAGACTCCATGTTTGTGAGCTTGACTAGGGTTGTCATTTCTAAATAGATTGTATTTAGAAATAGAAACTGATGCATAAAAAATATTGGCAAGCAAATATGTACATTGTTGTTAGTTACAAAATTTTTAACAAAGATTATTTTGTTAAACAAGTTATTACACAACCCCACACTTAGCTGTGTAAAGGGACATTAGGAAGGGTTAGATGAGGCATTAGTAGGATCAGGCTGTGACTGAGATTGGGCTAGAGCTGTGGACTGAGACTGAAGCTGAGCAGTTTGTTGTCTAGCTGGATCATTTGCACATAGATGTTGTTGTCTCTCATATAAGTCTTTACGTTGTTTAAAGGTTAAGTCACAACAAATATATACTCTCTGGTGTTGAGGACTATTTCTCAGTTTTCTAGAAACATTTAGTAGCTGTTGGTACACATTGTTATCTGACATGGTGACTCTGTACAGACCTTTCTCTCTGTTGATACAATACAGGTTGGTAAGTGGTGGGCTAGCATTCAAAAAGAAGTTAGAAATGTTCTTAATTATAGTGAGAGCAGCTTCATTAGTGTCAGCAATAATACTCCTAAAAATCAGGGAATCTCTCCTCTTCCTCCTCTCCTCCAGCTCAACTATCTCTTCATGGATAGTCATGGGAATGTCATCACCAGCCGACCCAGAGACAGGAACACTGGGCTGGGAGATAGTTTACCAGGAAATTTTCTTTTAAATTTTATTAACCAATAAAAAGATGGACCTGGTCCAACTCAGCCTATTCATTACAACCAACGTGTTCCATTGTGACTGGCAACTCAGCCCACCTTTTGCAGTGTCAGTGAGTAACCTCTAAAATTATCACACAACCATCTCCCGCCCGTCCCCATGAAAGCCGTTTAGTATTTTAATTATCAAACAAATCACCACCTGTAATCATCGCACCATCACCTACATGTCTCTTTGTAATAGCTGTGTTGCATATGGAGTTTGAGGCTTTGAATTATTTTCAAGACAACCATAACTGGTTGGGACCTTCTTTTAACTGGTAGACTTAAAACGTACAGCACAATATGGTTGACCAGTATCTGATATGTAGTGAAACTATAAGTACCGACAGGTAAGATTTTATCTTCAAAATAAGTAGTACTTACTCCCAGAATGTACTGTCCGGTGGGAGATGTAGTGTTCTTTTGTTAACCCTAACGGTGCCAAATTCAATAATTTTCACTTTTCAAACAATACAATATGGACTAAAAATCTGTCATGTTCTTAATTTTAGCTTGTTCTACATACTGCTCTTAAAAAACTATTGATTTTAATGAAGTGATGTACTTGCTGGTGTGTCAGATTTATTTTCCTGTAACCTTGAATGAAGTTCACTTTCGAGCAACAGTAGTAATAGCCTGAGGGAAAGGCAGCAAGCATGACATAGAAGCAGGAACAGGAGCAAGAGAAATGGTGAGTATTGGCCTCAGCAGACATCCTGTTCACCCAGTGTTTCACTCCCACACCTGCGTCTTCCTTGGATACTTTGGTTTCGGGCAATTATTTCACACTAATGGTCCTGCTAACAGCAGCAGCAGCAGCAGGCATTTGCTGCTGCCTGTGGCCAGCCTGCCGTGTTGTGCACAGTTTCCTTCACGCTGCTGGCTCTTTATTGCAGGACGACAACATGGACTGCCCAGTGTGCCTCACCGCTCTTAACGACATTCTCAGGTGGCCACACAACTTGTCTTATGGCCACACAGTGTGTATGCCTTGTATTAATAAATGGAAGGAGCAGGATGCAATATTTATTTTTATTTATCTTTTATTTTTTACTTTTTGCATTAATAAAGTTGTATTAAAAATGTTAATTTGGGGGTATCGGTTGCAAAATTCTTGAATTGCAAAACTTACAAAATTCACGGGCTTACTGTATATGATTTGACAGACATTGGTGTAGTTAAGTTGTTGTAGTTAAGTGGTGTAGTTGGTGTCCTTAAGTACAATACCACACAATAGATTACTACAGTAACAAATATATAATTGAATAATCTCTCCATAACTGATGTGGCTACTATTATTACTACAGAGTTGTCCAAAGCACAATGATTGAAGATCATCCTGGTGGAGAAAAATTGGATTGGGTCATCTTGAGTTTCAAGCATGAATGTCCTGCTCTTCAACTAGTTTTAAAGATGGTTGCTGAACCTTCACTACTTTCAGTAAGGAAAGCAACTGTGTGTGAGGTATGGAATTAGTTCTCCAGTCATTGGTAATGTACAAAATGTCTTATTAGTAATGGAGTATATGCCTAGACTTGTATGAAATGATTTAGAATTCCCAAGAATGTAGCATTTAATCTTAAATATCAGCTTGATTACTAGAAGACATTCTTTACTGAAAGTATACCATTTCTATATGCTTCTGAAAAGATTTTTAGGAATGCAGCATAGCTCATAAACTTTCATTGTAAGAAAAATCATAATTCTGATTACATCTTTCTCTCTTTTGCCTCATCAATTTATATACTCTTATCTTCTCTGTACATCAACAATTACTTCTAACTTATGCATGGGTTTCTCTTCAGCTGTGACAACAAAATGACCAGTCAGTTAGGATGCTTCACTCAGGGCAGGTTTGACAGGCAGCAGAGTTCATCCTTTTCTCATCTTTTCAACTCTTGTTGTGACAGAAGATTGACAGGTAGCCGAGATCATCCTCCACACATCTCCAACTCTTGTGATGATGGAAGTCCCAATTCTGCCAAGATCCCAAAGGGTTAGCAGGCACCAAGGTTCATCATCCTCTTCATCTCTCTTTCAGCAGTCCTTAGGGCTTCAGCTCCTTCAGCTTGCTCTACTCCTTGGCATTGATCACCTCGTCCCTTAAAGGGCTGGTGGGCTGTGGCAAGAATCAGCTGTCAAAATAGAAGGTGGTAGCATTATCTTTCTTGCATCTGGTAGTAGAGGCATATAAAAAATATAGTAGTACTACATTTCCTAACAAAGCATTTCTACACAGAGTACTCTAAAACAAAGCAGCACACACATATCATAGAATGCAGACGAATGAACTACAGCTGGAGGTGTACTACTGACTCATACACTCTGGAAGATAATGTATTACAGGGGAAGAGGGAGTTAGTGTTCCTATCACCAGAATTGTAGGCAAATTAGCCTATTTCTTTTTGAGACAATAAAACAATGAAAGAGGTGAAAAGTATAGATGGCACCACTGGCTGTTTAACAGGGCAGTAAGATGCCTTTTGGAATGAGGCAATTAAATTATTTCTTTTTGAGACAATAAAGCAATGAAAGAGGTAAAAAGTATAGATGGCACCACTGGTCGTGTAAACAGGGCAGTAAGATGCCTTTTGGAATGAGACAATTCCCTGAACATAATTTTCAGGGTTTAGAGATAAAGGAATCAATAAGAGGAGGATGTAATATTAATGGAGAAAGAGATACGGTATATGAGGGAGATGATAACCGGAATACTTGACAGGTAGAATCAGCTGTTTGTAGCAAATGAAATTAAAATGTGGAAATTTATAAAATACTGTGAAGATGAACAATGCGATGAGGGGCTAAGGGAGGAGGTGGACACTAGTTGGGGACATGGGAAGGAGAGGTGTGTGAAACAAAACCAGAATAGTGGAAGAAGGCATGCAAAAAAAGAACAAGATGAAAAAGCTTCCCAGAGACACTGGTCAACAATTTTTTACTTTTTGAATGTTGTCTTGATTTTTACAAATGATATAGGGTAATTTTGCACTGCTGAATCAGGAAATAACATCCATTTGTCTCCATCAGGTCAGGTTTTTGTGCTAAGTTGATTTGAAAATATCAGATCTTGTGACAAAATCGATTAAATTTTTCTGGCATAATGAGCAGATTTTTGTCAACACATATCATAAATGTTTTTAAGAAGAAAAAAAGCTTTCTTCAACAACATTTATTAATTACCTGATAGAAACATTGACTACTTTAAACTGAATGGTGTGCAATGATAGAGGTAAGTATACATAAATTGCATGTTGTTTCACAATTGTTCAAACTTTAGGGCTTGAACTTCCGTTTCTTTGAACTCCTGGAATGCTCAGCGGCAGGGAGGTCTCTCTTCAGAGTCCAACAGTAGTCAGCCATCATGACTGCGTCCCAGCGACCCTGGTACCTGGTACCATCTCTTTCATGTCCTGATGGAATCTCTCCCCCTGCTCATCACTCATTGAACCCATGTTCTCAGGAAACCGGTCCATATGTGAAAACAGGTAGTGCATCTTGACACTCATGTTGCAGCCCAGGTTTCTGAAAGCAGTCAGCATATTGTTGACAAGTTCTGCACAGTTTATGGCCTTAGTGTTGCCAAGAAAGTTTTTCACTACCAGAACAAATGCCTTCCAAGCTTCCGGTTCCACTTCGTTCATTGAATTTTCGAACTCTGGATCTCTGATGAGCTGACGGATCTGAGAACCGTCAAAGATGCCAGCTTTCAACTTCTCCATGGTTAATCCTGGAAAAGCCTGGCACAAGTAAGTGAAACAGTCACCATCATTGTCCAGAGCCTTGGTGAACTGCTTGATTAAGCCAAGTTTGATGTGCAGAGGTGGGAAGAGTATTCTGTCTCTGTCCACCAGAGGGTCGTTGATGGCGTTCATCTCCTTACAAGGCACCAATTCCTCCCGCACAGGCCAGTCCTCCTTCGTGTAATGCTAAGCACGGTCTCTACTATCCCACATGCACAAAAAACATGGGTACTTGGTGAAGCCAGACTGTTGTCCCAACAAAAAGTTCACCATCTTCAGGTCAACACAAATAAACCACTTATGCTGATCATAGCCAATTTTCTTCAGTACGTACTTCACTGCTTCATACTTCTCCTTTAGCGTAGTCGTGTGGGCAATGGGTATTTCTTGGTTTTATGACTTTAGACTGATCCCTTTTTGACATTATCACCCAAAACTAATGGACCTGAATATTTCTTGTCATTAAAACAATAATTTCCAATCAAAATAATTATTCCACATCGCATTTTACCCCACCAATTTCTTCTAAAATGCTCCACACGTGTGTATATGTGAGCAAAAACGTAGAAAACGACACGTGGCCATAGCTCAAAAACTTGACCTGATTGAGCAAAACCAATGTGATTTTTGGATTCAGCGCATCAGATTCGTCCTAAATCAGCTGAAAAAACTCAGACAACAAATTTGCTGTTTAATTATAATTAAACAGCAAATAAAAGAAAAACAAGAATATATAGATACAGGTGAGTTGAGAAAAGGAAGAATTAGTGAGAGACACAGTGGATAAAGGCTAAGCAAGTGTATGGTTATATATGGATTACAAGAGAAGAAAAACCTAAAACCAGGCTAAAAGGAAAGAGGAAGAACGAAGTGACGATCAATGAACAAAAAAAGGAGCTTATTGATAAATAAAAGCAAGAATTAACTGATCTTGCAGCTGAGTACTGCATGGTCAAATCTACTGTAGCAATCATATTGAGGAGCAAGGAGGCCATTAAGGGAGTTGATATGGTGATGGGTATGAAAAAGCAACTCAAGCAAGCTATGGTAGTGGAAGAAATAGAAAAATTGTTTATTTAAAAATTTACATAACATTTTTTGTAAACTTAAGGTTTTGCTAAGATTAGAATAAATTACCCAAGTTATAGGTATTGGTAATGAAATTCTTTGATACTTGAACATGTTGAGTAGTAGTAAGACAAATGAGTGTAAAGTTGGTAAGGAAAAACTTGGGCTAGGTCAGGGATACTCTTTACTCCAACGTTTTGACAGAATGTCTTCAGAGAGTAAACAGTATGCCTGACTCAACCCAAGTTTTTCCTTACCGTCTTTATACTTGAACAGCCATTTAGAAGTAATTAAGTTTGGCTATGGTCTCTCCACTGTAGTATGTTGCACATTATGTATAACAAAATGATGACAAAGAAGAAATATAACTAGTTTCCTTCCTTGAAATGCTATGAATTTTGAAGATTGTGGTTCACCTTCAGGATTGAAAACAGAGTGGGGTCCCATAGAGTTGTGTTCATCAATAACAGAAATAAAGTTACAAGAGGGTGCAAAAAGTTTGATGGGTGAGGCCAATACAATGACAGAATGAGTAAACTAAGAATTCATAATTGTCATCCTTTACACACATTGATACAGGTCAAATCCTTTAATCCAGAATTCTATGATCAAAATCCTCCAAAATGATCAAGTTTTGATATTTTTTCAATAATTCATGAAATTTTTTATGCCAATATTAAGGAAAATAATTATGTACCAATATATGCAGTAATGCCTAACATTTCAATCTCTCACTTAAAATAATTCCACTGTAAAGAAATAAAAACTTTGAACACTAAGCACAGATTCTAAATAAAGCTATTTCAACCTTTGTACATGAAAGAAATTATTTTTGCATGTACAAAAAAATGGTTTCTACTTGACTACTACACAATATACTGTAACCATGCACAATTTCTAAAAGACAGCAAAGGCATCAAAATTTTATACTCAAGGTGTCAAGTTCTCTCATCACAGCTGGTGTATAGGGATGGCTGCCTCTGCCCTTGCTCCTGCTACCTTCTTTCTTTTATTCTTTCTTGTAGTCCTTCAGCAATGCTTCAACTTCACAGCCGATCTAAGGCAGTAATATACAATGTGAACAAGTACTTATTGGAAGAAGTACTGAGAGAGAGAGAGAGAGAGAGAGACTCTTAAAACCACCCTCTTGAAATAAATTATGTTTTTGTCAATCTCATTAATAAAATATTAGTAAGTATTTCATAATTCTTTCCTGTGTTTGACCCTAAGATCATATGTTTATTAAATAATCTTTTAACAGTAGATCACCTGCTTGCATCTCCAGCATCTTCCTCACCCAGTGCTTCTCTTTCTCCTTCACACTTGATGCTCAACCTAAAATAAGAGCTTTTAGTCACCTAAATGGAATAGAGGCACCAGATAAAAATTGATAATTTCCATGTGTCTTTTATGATATTTAAACTGTTTTGGAACAGTAGCTACGAGATAAGTATTTCACTAGTTTAAAATCATTCTCAATAATGGTTACATGCTCTAGCTGGCCTAAACCCTCCGAAAGGGGGTTTATGTGTAGAATATTCAAATACAATAATATGGAGTACAATAGACCAACTTTTCTGTATATATGAAATTGGTGAATATGGCAACACCAACTGGAGTTTGATAATACCCTATCCTCTCAGTGCACACTTGCATCTCTAAATCCCATAATTTATTGTTCAGTCATAACCTAAAATGTGGCGTGTTAGCTTGTTTGGAGCTCATCCACTGCTTATTTCTCTCTCACGGTCTTCGCTCTTCTCGCTCTCACGGTCAAACACTCACTCCACCTTTAGACCAAGGCAGTCTCAGTAAGGTCCAGTCCCACCAGCCTACTCTCTAGTTCAGTGGTTCTCAAACTGGGTGCCGCGGCACCCTGGGGTGCCACGGACAGCGCCTAGGGGTGCCACAAGATTGCCATGAATTTT
>CM035197.1:15258317-15265966 GCA_020233015.1 Callinectes sapidus | reverse complement strand
GAGAGAGAGAGAGAGAGAGAGACGAATCCATTTATCGATCATCATGTAAACTTTTTTTTTTGGATTAAAGGGCAGAGAACAACTGGCTTACGTGACTTTCATGTTAGTTGTACGATAAACAAAAGTGCAAAACGCAAGCAACGCACGTTCATTCATTGCTACGATGAATAAGTGGCTGCTCTTTCAAACGGCGAGAAGAAAAAAATAATCGTCCTTATTCTGAATGCGATGTGGAGGGTGCCAATCCCTGAGGAGCCGATGCAGTCACGGATGAGTCACGGTCGCTTTGAAACTTTCGTAATAGCGCCGTAGGAGGAAAATGAATTGCGCTGGCTTCCTATATACAGCGAGCAGGGGGTCAAGGAGCTCCAGTCTCTGTGGGATCGTGGGGGAGGGGGGGGGGGGGGGATTGAGTACGCTGCAGGGTAAGCCTATAATCAGTTAGTATTACTGTTAAGAAGCACGTCCTCTAGAATACACCATGCTCCCATGACGCTATCTCCTTTTTTCCAATCTTTCAAAGAAAATAATAGTATGTAAAGGACTATTTGCAAAGTACGAATATCTGAATACCTACAGCACTGTGATTCAGCGGTTATTTCTTGCTTTGCTTTCAGAGCGCAGACAGGAGTTTACAGCCACGTCCTGTGAGCCACGCTTTAAACATTCACTCTTAGCGTCGCCAAAGGAGACAAACCATTAATCATAAATGTCTAGATCACAAAATGTCCACGTAGTGTCGCGATAACGGATATTTATGGCTTTCAAACTGAGTATTATGTCAAAATATGTAGGTATTAGTCACAGTAAAAAAAGATTAAACTTCCACCAACAAATGTACATCAAGAAAACCATGATTACTGTTTGTTATTCGGATGTCAAGACGTGCTACAATCAGACACTTACGGTTCACGGTTCATATAGCACAGAGAAGAGCAGACGAGTAACTCCTATGCCGACTGGTGAGACGTATTTCACACAAAATATTATCAGAATATCCAAAAAGGAATAATCCGGTACAAACTAGAGGAATTTTTATTACTTTCCTCGCATATGTATAATGTGTGTGTGTGTGTGTGTGTGTGTGTGTGTGTGTGTGTGTGTGTATCTATATTTTTCCTGTCCTGCTCTGCAAATCTTGAGTGTGTGTGTGTGTGTGTGTGTGTGTGTGTGTGTGTGTGTGTGTGTGTGTGTGTGTGTATGTGTGTGTGTGTAACTATATTTTTTCCTGTCCTGCTCTGAAAATCTTGAGGCGGCGACTCTCCTCCCAAAGCACAGGATTGAGGTCGTCTTTGGTATCTTGTGCGTCTCGACCCAAGGAGTGTTACTAGAACAGACCAACACGGAAAGCCACCACAACGATCGCACAGAGGGAAGAACCAGTACTGAGATACCTATGTATTAGTCAGTCTCTCTCTCTCTCTCTCTCTCTCTCTCTCTCTCTCTCTTGTCAGCATCTTTCTTTGCTGAAGTCAGGAGGAAGTCTCACCGCTTTCTCTGATCCCTAAAATGAATTATTCAATTGAGACCAATAAGTTGAGTTTCCTCCCCTTCATTGCCCGTTTCCTCCAGTCTTTTCTCTTCCTGCTACCATATTTCCATCCGTGCTTGATTCCCTCCAATTCCCTCTTCTCTCGCCTGATTCAGTATCCTCATCCCTTTAGTCCCCCATGTCGTCCTTTTCTTGGTATATCGTTTGCCCACTTCCCTTTCACTTTCTCACTCGTCTTATTTCAATTTCTTTTTTTTCTTTCGAGGAACACTCTCTCTAGGTTTTCCCCATGCCCTGTGTTCTTTTCCCTCTAACATGGAATCCCTGCTTCACACTCTGCCTTGTCACCCTAACCTCACCTTTCCTGACGCTGAATGTTTCTGCGCTCCCTTCCTTTTCCATTCCTGACCCTTGTTGTACACCACAGGCCTCCGTCACATGCCTTGTCTTCGTGCCACATTCCTTCCTTCCCTCCCTCCCTCCCCTCTGCCCTGCGATTCAACCGGGTACTCATCAGCTAGGAGACAATTTGCATATATTTTGCATACTAGTTCTGTTGCCCATTGCTTCGTGGCCACTGTGATGGGATAATTGAAGCTGATGAGGCAGTTTTAGTTCTTTGGTCATGTTGGTTAATTTTCTGCTGTCTATCTTTACTCCACTCGATGCTTCACCTCACCCAGCCTCAACTTTGCTATCTCCTCTTCACACTTTACTCCTCCCCCTGGGTGGATTGTCACGCTTGCCTGACTGTGTGTGTGTGTGTGTGTGTGTGTGTGTGTGTGTGTGTGTGTGTGTGTGTGTGTGTGTGTGTGTGTGTATCTTTCTGTCTGTTTGTCTGTGTGTCTGTGTCTGTGTCTGTGTGTTTCATGTAAAAAGAGGTAAGCTCGCCAAAGGCAACCTAAAACAAACAAACAAAGCAAAACAAAAAAGACTCACTCAGTCGCCAGTCCCTTTGTAGATCGGAATTAGTTGTGCAAAAAAAAGTGTTGAAACCTTTCTCTTAAAATATAGTCAAATCATATGAAATTGGAAATAGGGAATCAGTTAGAAAGTTCCAGAGTTTACCAGAGAAAGATATAAATGATTGTAAGCACCAGTTAATTGTTGCATCTGAGATGTTGAAAGAATATGAGTGAGAGGAAGAAGGAAGTTTTGTGTAGTGAGGCCACAGGAGGGAAAGCATACAGTTAGCAACATCAATAAAGCAGTTAGCATGAAAACAACGATAGAGGATAGCAAAAGATGCAACATTTCGGTGGTGAGGAAGAGGTTGAACAAAGTCAGTGACAGAAAAGGAGTTGGTAAGATGAAAAGCTTTGATTCCATCCTATCTAATAAAACTGTGAATGGAACGCCACCATACACGTGAAGAATACTCAATCTATGGACGGATAAGCTCCTTGTATAGAGTTAGCAGTTGAAGAGGTGAGAACAACTGGCGGAAAAAGCCTAAGAACGCCTAACTTCATAAAAGCTGTTTTAGCAAGAGATGAGATGTGAAGTTTTCAGTTTAGATTATAAGTAAAGGAGAGACGGAAGATATTCAGTGTAGAAGAAGCCGACAGCTGAGTGTCATTGAAGAAGAGGGGATAGTTATCTAGAAGGTTCTGTTTAACTAACAGATAAAGAAATTAAGTTTTTGATACATTAAACATGATATTTTCTCAGCTCCAATAAAAAATCTTAGAGAGATCAGAGGTCAGGTGTTCCGTGGCGTCCCTTCGGGATTTGTAACTTCCTGAAAGGTTAGTCGTATCTGAAAAGACGTAGAAAAGGGAAGGGTGTTATCATCAGCGTCAAAATTGTCAGGGCAAGTAGTTTGGTTCAGATCGTTAATGAATAATAGGAAGAGAGTAGATGACAGGACAAAACGCTGAGCAGCACAACTGTTCATAGATTTAGAAAAAAAAAACTGTGGCTGTCTACCACAGCAGCAATTGAATGGTCGAAGAGGAAACTTGAGGTAAAGTTGCAAAGGGAAGGACTAAGACCTTAGGAAGGTAATTTTGAGATCAAAGCGCTGTGGCAGACTCTATCAAAAGCTGTTTTTTTTTTTTTTTTTGTGTGTGTGTGTGTGTGTGTGTGTGTGTGTGTGTGTGTGTGTATAAAGCGTTCAGTCTTAATGATCATGTGTTGAGGCCTTGATTACCAGAAATTTATTTTGTTTATGTAAGAAGGGAAATCTGACCAAGGAAATCCCCCCCCCAAAAAAAAAAAAAAAAAAAAAAAATAATAATAATGATAAATAAATAAAAAAGGCCTACTTAGATGCCAGTTCCCGAGCAGGTTTGAGAGACTTAGCCAAAAGGATGCGTGCGATAAATCTCTTAAAAACCCACTCTTAAATGAACTCAGGTCAGTTAATAGGGAGACGAAAATGCAGAAAATACTACGTACAAGGCAGTGACATCTTACACACATCACAGACCTAATCCTCTAATTGACAGCAGGAAAAGAAAGACTAACAAATATTTAACAACTATACGAAGGCTCAGTTGCATGCAGGGATATTACGTTTCATAGATTGCCGTGTGTGTGTGTGTGTGTGTGTGTGTGTGTGTGTGTGTGTGTGTGTGTGTGTGTGTGTGTGTGTGTGTTCAAGCGTATTTCCTGCCTCCCTGATTGACCGCCTCTCTGTTGGTCTGTCAGTCTGTTTGTCTTTGTATGTGGAAATGTATGAAGCGTGAAAACTATAAGGATTTGTCTATCTATGCTGCAGGTGTATATCTGAGAGAGAGAGAGAGAGAGAGAGAGAGAGAGAGAGAGAGAGAGAGAGAGAGAGAGAGAGAGAGAGAGAGAGAGAGAGAGAGAGAGAGAGAGAGAATTATGTAGGACGTATGTGTTGTGATTAAGTGACCTAAAGAGCTGTGTGGAATATGAAACTATATACTTTTGACCACAGGAAGTCCATTACACACACACACACACACACACACACACACACACACACACACACACACACACACACACACACACACACGTCAGATTCCTCTCCAATGAGTTCTCGCTTCCACTTTAATTTTTTTTTTCTGGAGATTGCTTTTTGAAACCATTATTTTTATGGCCACTTCTTTCAGGTATAAGTGTGAAAATGCGTTGAGATTGTTTGATGTACTTTTAGTTTCAAAGGAATAGAGATGGGAGGATAAAATGGAGGAAAAAAGTGAGGGTATATTATCCTTTCTTCCTTCCTTTTTTCCGTCTTTCCTTTTTTCCTGTCTATTTTTCGTTCCCAAATCCTGTTCTGTCTTCCTTCTCTCTTTCTTAGTTTTATTTTCCATTTCTGTCTTTCTTCTCTCTTTCTTAGTTTTATTTTCCATTTCTGTCTTCCTTCTCTCTTTCTTAGTTTCATTTTCCATTTCTGTCTTTCTTCTCTCTTTCTTAGTTTTATTTTCCATTTCTGTCTTCCTTCTCTCTTTCTTAGTTTCATTTTCCATTTCTGTCTTCCTTCTCTCTTTCTTAGTTTTATTTTTCCATTTCTGTCTTCCTTCTCTCTTTCTTAGTTTTATTTTCCATTTCTGTCTTCCTTCTCTCTTTCTTAGTTTTATTTTTTCATTTTTTTTTCATCTGTACCCGTCACGTTTCTTCTTTCCTGCACTTCTCCTCTTATCATCACTGCACTTTGTTCATTCCATTCAATTGGCCGTAATTTTCATTTTTCCTAACACGTTTTCTTCTTCAGCTCACGTTTCCTTTATTCATTTATTTATTTTCTTCCATTCCTCTCATTGTTGTTCTTTTTCTCTTATTCTTTCCTTTGTTCTCCTTAATTTTCTTCTCATGTGTCGGTTTGTCTGTTTCCTCTCCTTGTGTGTGTGTGTGTGTGTGTGTGTGTGTGTGTGTGAGTTTCTTCTTCCTGCCTATTTTCTACCACCTTCTGCACTCTTCCCTTCACTTTCATCTTCAAAGCTCATCGTGGCTTCTTTACGTGTCTCGATCCCTGCCGTCCCTCCTTCGCGGTTTTTCCTCGTCCTCCTCGCCGCGGCAACAGACCCTTCCCTCTAATTCAGTGGTAAAAAGAGAAACAAGCAGCTCAGGACATCAAGAGGTTAATGGTCTATATCAGAGCTTTAGTTGAGACTTAATGATTAGCATTCAGAGGGAGAGAGAGAGAGAGAGAGAGAGAGAGAGAGAGAGAGAGAGAGAGAGAGAGCAAAATAAAATAAAAAGCCAATTCCTTTCTTCCACAAAGAAAAAAAATTCCCTACCTCTCAAACAAAACACAAGTCAATGCTTTTTTTTAAGACAATTATTACTCTCGTACTTGTTCCCAAGGCGCAGAAATTCTCCAAAAGACAGTCGTGTTCTCGCCCCTTCCCTCGCCCGTTACGATCCACAGGAAATAGTACGAGGAAATGCTCAAGTGTCCACGGAGGAATATAAACTGGAACATATGGTTGGGAAGAAGGCGAAAAAGTGACAAGATAAAAGAGACTAAAGGGATAATAAGATATGAAGGACGGACGGGACGGGAAGTGCAGCAAGTTACAGTACGTGGAAAGGGAGTGGCCATATTGTACCTGGAAAAGATTACCGTTTTTATCAAGCAAGTTCTGTTTTTTTTATTTTTTTTATTGTGTGTGCTTTTTTTTTTTCCCTCCATGTTCAACCGTGTCATGCATATGTCAAAAATATTATGTCTGTCTGATTGTTCATCTCTCTCTCTCTCTCTCTCTCTCTCTCTCTCTCTCTCTCTCTCTCTCTCTCTCTCTCTCTCTCTCTCTCTCTCTCTCTCTCTCTCTCTCAGCTATCGCCGTTATCACGTCCGGGATAAGTTTCGCAATCTTGCTACTAAAAATACACACACACACACACATACTACATACATCTCTGCCTTCCCGTCTGTGCATCCGTCTGTACTGCATTGAGTGACATCGAGACAGGACTCCACAATACCAAAAGAGTGCTATGGGCTGTGGACTGTAGTTGTCTAGACGTTCATCTCCCTGTCTGGCGTTGGTGCGTGTGACGGGTGTGATGGGTGTATACGTGACCAAAGACTCCTCACGCAGCCTTCCTTGAACCAATTAGCAATAGAAGTGGAAGTCCTGGTCCATAATACTAAAAAATAAGTGATGACTCTGCTGCTACATTTGTATTCATCAGCACGACTACAATTACAAAGCTGTCTGTTCACGTGCTATGCGAGTATGATCATGAAATGAAAGATTTTGAAAGTTAATTCCACGTGCATTTTGAGGATTTGCTGAGTGACGGTGTGAAATCCGAGTATGGAAAGATGACAAATACAAAAAGTAAGCCGGTTTTACAAGTTTTGGGAAATTAATCGTAGTAATGACGAACGAGTGATTTACTGATGAACATCGCATAATGTTAGCATGGCTGTAATTAACAAATAAAATAGTAGACCAAACTATGTAACACATTGCCTGCCTAGGTTTGGTGGGATAAGGGCTCAGACCAGCAGCAAATCAGCTCCTTGAAGTTTCAAGCCAAAACGGTGACCGTGAATACATTTAGATTATTGCATGACTAAGAAAAAAAGTTGCCAAACGCAGAAACTCGTGTTACATCCTGTGTAACCTTAATGTATGATTAATTAGACACTTTGTTCTCAGTAGCAAGAAGTAACAGTGTTCTTTGTCATTTTTCGATCCAAAGTTGATGACCATTTCTAAACTGAGCAAGAAAGAATAAGTGATTTGTAAGGTAACATGACGGTCATATACTACTGCACATCATAAAACATCAAGAATCTTAATTTAAAAACATTACTTCCAATAGCTAACAATTACACTATTAATCTTCATTAGGAATCCATACAAAACTTCACTGAATACGTCATTGCAATCTAGAAAATGAACACGGTATTGTATCATGGAATTTAATCAGGGCTGAACTCAGAAATTCAGATGTTTTCATATTTGATTTAAAAAAGTAATTAAAAGTGTTTCTAAAAGAATAACAACAACCTAGAACCCAATGGAATAATACAGCACTTCACAAATTTCTAGTTTAAGAATTCCCTCACATTAACAAAAATAAAACACAACACATTTTATGACTTACCCAGCCTGCCATATAAAAGGGGAATGAAAAATTATGGGAGGTGGTAAAGAAGGAGCAGTAAAGGAAAATAAAGAAAGGCGGACGACGATAAAAAAAGGAACAAAAGGGAACAAAAATTAACGAA
>CM035197.1:14996883-15001883 GCA_020233015.1 Callinectes sapidus | reverse complement strand
TAAAACCGAGTGACATTATGATATAAGTGATTTATTGTGAAGTAATGAAGGACCGAATAATCAAACACAGACCAGTATATCGTGAAGGTTAAGGTTCTTGTCTTGAGATGTTTACTTATTTAGTAACCTCGCTTGTTATTACGTCAGCAGGTGGCTTATATTTATTTATGTATTGTCTTACATAATTGTGGCGGAGTCCGTTAATGAAGAGCGTTGGGACAAGTGTAAGTGGAGGAAAGTTTTTGGATTTTTTTTTTTCTGATACTAAAAGTCACAAGAACAATTATTGAATTTCTAAAACATTTTCCTATTGGACGTTCTTCATTTTTTTTTTTTTTTTTCCATGTGAAGGAAACTGATTAAGTGCACAAAGAAAGGAAAAACACGGAACAAAATAAATTAGAAAAAAGGCTGCTAAACTGCTGTCCCTTGAGAAATAAATAGTGTTCGTCCACTCATGAAAGATGAATAGGGTATGTGTATCGCCAGTGTGTGTGTGTGTGTGTGTGTGTGTGTGTGTGTGTGTGTGTGTGTGTGTGTGTGTGTTTGATACAAGATCGCTAATATGGCTCTTCTTCATTCCTTGTATTTTTGCAGGTTTTGATGATGGTCAGGGTCAAGAATAATCTTCAGTGTGGGTAAATCATTGATTGGAATCCTTTAAGAGTTGTTAGTATGGTTCGGCATTTTTGCTGAGCACGGGGTACTTTTGTTTCTCCATTACCCTCCTTCCTTTGATTAACGTGTACCTGTGACTCCTGTGTTTGATGATACCACCAGTCTGTACTGTATTATTGAGCAGCCCAGGTGAATAGGTGATTCTTTAGTTGAGATGAATGATATGGAGATGGGATTAGAAATTGTGTTGAATTTTTAAACCAGGATGTGTTGTGGTGTGCTGGGATGTGCTTTTGAAATTAGTGTCGTGTACATAACTTCTCTTTTAATATATACATATATGCGGTAGTTATTGTAGGACTTCCTGACGCATGAGGATGTACCACCTGTTCTCCACTGTGAGTGAAGCATGTTTGTTGGCGCTGTTGATTAAAGCTGCGGTTGTTGCATGGAATGGCTTCTCCAGCGGCAGTGGTAGTGATGGCAGTGGCGATAATGGGAGACACTGCCGCCATGAAGAGCAACGATCACTAGCAGTACGTCTGGAACACCTCCACAGCATGGAGGAGCGTGGCGCGGGTGTCCCTCAGGATGATGAAGGCTCTCCGCCTCCTCACCGACATCCTCTCCTCGTTGTAGATGACGCGGCCCAGCTCTGTCGTGAGGCTGTGGTCAGGCTTCAGGCCTTCATCCACCAGGGTTGTCTTCAAGTGTCCCGTGAAGATATTGAGCTGCCTATCCACTGTATCCACAGACTCTACGTGTGGGTGGACAAAAGGAAAGAGCACCTGGTCCAGCGACAGGTGCTCAAAGGCCAGCAGACAGTACTGCAGCAGCCCGTACTGTCGCACCAGTTCCTCATGGAAGGTGCCAGGGGTGTGGGTGCCTGCTGGGGGAAGTTGCGGCAGGTAGGGAGCCTCCATCTCCCCAATTGGATACTTGGAATCAGCAGTATCCCAGGAATAGCCCACCGTGTCCCGCACCTGTGGCACAGATGGGGACAGTCAATTGTCGTTACGACGCACGCACGCACGGACGCACACACACACACACACACACACACACACACACACACACACACACACACACACACACACACTTCACGGAAAAACAGCTCTCACAGTATCACAGCTCCACAGTCCCGCATGGCACAGCCTCACACACCACAACCCGACACACTAGTCCCTGGCATTCTGCTGCCCTCACACACTTCTGCGCCTCTAGACGGGCGTCACTTGCATCACCTTATCACTGTGGCATCCGAGGCGTCAGTGTTTAAAGCACCTTGAATGTGGCTTCTCTTCGTCCTCAAGATTGCTATCTCCTTTAGATCCGTGTGTGTGTGTGTGTGTGTGTGTGTGTGTGTGTGTGTGTGTGTTTTCCAAGACGACAAATTTTTGGAGCTTAATAGGAGTATGAACCTCAGCTGACAAAAGGAACTCAAAAAGGGATTTGAATGATGTAAGAATATCGTATTATTCCCGGTGCGTTGAGACATCTGCTCGTGGGTGTTTGTGTGGCGAGGCATGTAACTCTCAGCTGCTTTGCGCCGTCAATCCTGAAGTGCCACCCATAGTTTAACATTCCTTGAGACCAGTTTAGAGTGATTGTCTACCTAAAGTTACTGCATTTTTCCCCTAATACTTGATGTGCGTGTGTTCCTAAAACGTAAGTTGCCATCTCAACCATGCACGAGGCAGCCATGGGAAGCTCTAGCGTGAGTGTACTTACAAATCTGTCCTTCATGCTGTCGATGTACTCCAGGCAAATGTTCGCTTTCTTCACTATAGTTCGACTCCGGGAGCACTGGAGATTTGTGAGTTCTGTACCTGTTGCCAGTCCCGCCAGTGCTGCCGCTGCTATTACTACGCACACACCTGAAGTGAAGCAAGAGAAGGCTGAAGTCAAGCGACGATTCCACAACTAGATACGTCCATATCAAAGAACATATCATAAGGAGAAGAAGAAATCAGTTGGATTGTATTGATACCCGTACATTATATCCATCTTTCTTTTTCCTTCAATCTTCTTTTAAAGCTGTTTCTCGACGCAGCACTAGGAGGTACATCATTCTTGTAGTACTACATTTGAGAATCGTTATAAATGTATCTTCATCTATTTTGTAAAGCTGGAATTCGTTGCTTCTTATTCTGATCATCGCTGAAGAAGGGTTTTCAATGCTGTATACTCAACAACACAAGCTATGGTTTCGTCAGAACCGGAAGGGGGAAATGGAGGGAGTGACACGTAATGGTTGCCATCATTAACAGCAGTGAATCAGAGTTTAGCAAAGCGAAACACTCACCCATCTTAGGAAGGCAACTGGTCCTGTGTTGAAGTGAGTAGTAGCAGTAGGTGATGATAGCCTGTCCCTGGGAGGCCGATTAGCATGTCTGGAAAGTACATAAAAATTTGGAATTCTTAGAGACACTGACTTACTGATTGTCTTGTTTATAAAGCTCCGTAAAGACGACGATGAATTATGAATATTATAGTTTGCTAGGCTTTTTATCTGAATAATTTTGCTTATAGAGTAATATATTTCTTCACAAGAGTACGTAGTTGTAGAGGAAACATGTGATTTGTGTCGATGAGTCCTCATATGAGACTTGTGCAAGGAAGGAGTCAATATTGGAATATCGAGGAACAAATTTGCAGCTTTGTGGTATCCTTTGTGCGGTGAACAGACGTATAAGCTGCTGACGGCGCTGCAGATATTACTGATACTGCTTGCTTGGGTTGCTGTCTTTGTTTATACCGGAAAACTTGTAGCCTTTCTTTTATCACTGGTTCTTCACTGTACTACTCCCAAAAGCTCGACATACCAATCAACACAGTTATCTACTAGTTTTGTTTATGAATTTATCAGTCAATTAATTTATTTACCTATTTATTTGTTTTTCCTTCACCAGAGGGGTTTGACATTTATTTGCTTTGCACCTTGCTGCTACCACGACAATGATGTTATCATCCCTAAGATTTACTGAAGTCTTACTGGTTCTTGTCTGAGTAAAGAGCTTATTTGACAATAATAAAAATAATTCCATTTTCGGCACTGTCACTCTTGCATTTTTCCTTTTTTCAGTGGTATGATAGTAAGGAATTTCTTTTATACTTTAAACTAATGATTATGTTGATAACGCTGTATGTTTAGGAAATATTTGCTGATGGTGACGGTGGTGTACTTCAGAACTTTACTCCTTCAAGTAGATTGATAATTCACATGTTACTCGACACGGCTCCCAGTCTCTTGGTAATTATCACTGTTATAACCCTTCGAGCCGTGACTCAATGGATAGACAAACCTACAGAGAATCTTCAGTTCTATTGGATGACTTGAGGGAGTTGCATGAATGTGTCACTGATTTCGCTGCGACAGGACTGGTGCTAGAGATAGGTGTACATTGCCCACACTATCAACTTTAGCCTTACAGTCCATCATTAAGGTGCTGCGGTTGTAACGCAAGACCACGGTTTTACGTTTAATAGTACAGTATTTGTCAGAAGCTGAATAACTTGCCACGCCTACTTCCATCGTGTTCATCGTTTTTCCTCAATGAGAAATCCTGTAGCCGGCAATTAATCTATAAACTAAATATCAGCGATCCCGGAAAACGTAACAATTCACTGGAAGTAAGAGCGAAAGGTTACTGGATTCTTAACTGCTACTGTATCATTCTTCGATGCTTAATGTAAATTACTTAAATAAAACCTACTTTTCTTAGTCTCGGTTCCGCCATACCAGCACTTGAATTTTTGTGGAGATCTCGTCAGCAAGAAGACTAATTGTTTAAATCTATAGTATAAACTTTCAAGTTATATTTAGTGCTTGATGATTACAGATAAATGCACAAATTCTAATGCGGGCAAGACCATAGTTGAGTGAACCTTACCTTTACTCTGTCTGACGCTCTGGTTTCTCTCCCTCAGATTATATAGCAACTATTACTTGCATTACGTCACGGCTTCGGAAATTCCCTGGCTTGGACGCCTTGGCTATAGTTTCCTAGAGTTACGTGATCTAATTGATAGCCAGGAATATAGTTTTCCGTAATAGAAGACTTACGAGGAGTTCCTGGAGTCAGAGGCTGGGACTGTAAACTTCCTGTCGTCCCAGAGGCGTCAGTAGCAGGCTCTCGCAGCTCGCGGGGATGCTATGCTGAAGCTGTAAAGGTTTTCTTTTCTCCTATATCGCCTTGCAAAAAAAACAATATGAGTAAATAATCAGTTGGAGGAATTAATAAGTCTACGACTAATCATGTAGTGATAGTAACACTATGCTCTGTAAATGACAACTGAAAGGTGTTGGTGAGTAACATCGCGCTCTTACTCTGCTCCGTATTGTTCACGTTTTTTTTTTTCTTCTCATGATTAAGGCCTCT
>CM035197.1:14953047-14966109 GCA_020233015.1 Callinectes sapidus | reverse complement strand
AGAAGAAGAGAAGAAGAAGAAGAAGAAGAAGAAGAAGAAGAAGAAGAAGAAGAAGAAGAAGAATTTAACAATGACAGTGAACATTTTTTTTAAAAACTGAATAAATCAAACAACAACAACAACAACAATAACAATCGTGATCCCCGTGCAGCACTCACAGCAGGGAGGTGGAGGGTTGGGATGGCCGGAGTGGACTGGAGAGGACAAGATAAGTGAGGTGTTGGTGACTTGGGCAAGGCGACAAACCTGAGGACATTCGGAGTGACGATATGCGGAGGTATGAACAATCTGCCTCTGGATTTAGATAGAAAGGATTGCGTGACATTATCAGTTCCTGGTCTATGATCAATCGTTACAGTGCCAGGTGGAATTGCTAGGCGACATGAGGTGATAAAGAGTTTAATTAGACATTCCTATAGAAATATTTGTTAGCGTGACGTTACTCGTAGAAGTGGGGGTGGAAGGAAAGGGGAAAGTTCGGAAGTAAACTATATGGAACAGCTTTTTATTCAATCATCTATTATTGTCTCCATTTCTGTGTTTATTCGTTCATTTATTTACTCATTTATTGTTGCTATTGTTATATAGTGTTCCTTTTGTTGTTGTTATTGTTGTTGTTGTTGTTGTTGTTGTTGTTGTGACCTTTATTGTTATTACTGGTCTGAATTTGGTTGGTGGAAGTGGAAGGGAAGGGGAAGGTCCAGGTGACGTGATGTTGTGATGCAAGGAAAGTGAGGAGGTAGTAATATATATTGAACAGGTTATTTTATTCATTTATTTATTGAACATTGTTGCCATTTTTGTGTTTACTCGTGTATTTACTTAATAATTATTTTTACTGTTATTTGTTGTTGTTGTTGTTATTGTTGTTATTGGTTATTTGTTGTTGGTGCTTTCGTTCAACGCACCATCTGTCATCGTCACTCGTATGTTCATCCAGTCTCCTCTTGGAATGTACCTGGAATACCTGGAGTAAACTTATCAAGGGCGTGGCAAATGCGTATAGATACTTTCAAGAGAAGTCCAGCTAAGATGTATAAATGATGTTGACAAGTTATATTTATGAGTTTTTACCCCTTCAGTACTGGGACAGATTTTTACCATGGTGTTTTGGTTATTTTATTAACATTAGGATGGGTCTATGGAGATCAGAAGATTAATGACCAGATTCTGCACTATTTCAATCCCCCACATGAGTTTCTGAAGCTGTATGACATGTCCAAATGATAAGCTGAATAGATATGAAAATGAATCGTGGTACTTTATGGGCTAGGTGAACAGGAGTTATATTCTTTACTCCTATGTTCCTCGACTTGAACTGTTTCTAGTGAGGAGTGTCGAAATATCTCCAGAACAAAGCTGAATTCCAGTTTGCTAATATTTTATCTGTCTTTTTTACTTTTTTTTTACTATTCTATCTTGTTTTCTAACTCATTTTCATTATGTGTATATGTATTTTTCTTTCTTCATTTATTTTGTTTTATTCTCATTTTTATGTGTTTATTTATTTACTTATTTATCTATTCTTATTTTGATTTTTGGTTTTAGTTTTGTTTATTTTCTTTATTTCTATTCATTTATTTAATCATTTATTCATCTATTACTATTTGTTTATTAGTAGTTGTTGTTGTTGTTGTTGTTTTTTTTTTTTTTTTTTTTTTTGTTCTTGGCCGGTCCTCTCCACACATGAAAACAGTATATGCTATTAGTATTCTCCTCATTTTCTCAATGTGCTCTATGAGATTAAGACTAACTCTGTCTTTTGTCCGTCTAGTGTATGACATCACGACCAGTATATCTTATCATGTTATCAAGAGCTGCACCTTCTGAAGCTTAGCACGAACACATGTCTTATCTGTTATGCGCATGACTTAAGCTGTGTGTCGTGATTTGATTTCTTGCCAGCAGGTTATAATTGATGTCACTGCCCTTCTCTCTTCTAATTTTCTCTTTTAACTCTTTCACTGCTACACAATTTTGTTAATACCGTCACTTACATAATTGTGTAGCCCGGGAAAGACGATGTTCATCTCTTATTCTCTCTATTCTTTCCTTACTGTTAATGTAGGCAATTGCTACAATCCTCTGAGTCTTAACAAAGGCGACCATAGGAGTGAAGAAATGAATTCGTATCAAACATTTCGAAATATCATGATAATCAGCAATATTCAGAATTACCTTGAATATTAAGAAGAAAGTCATTAACGTTCAGAATCACCTCAGAGTTAAGAATTAGTACTCCTAACATTCAGAATTACCAGTGTCACAACGCCAGCTTTCATCATTTAACATTACATTGCACTAAACTGCGAACACTTAAATAACTATTCAAAACACACCTGAAGTCCGCCACATTTGTATCTTATTTTTCATCTCTACGATTATGATATTATACAACTGCATGTTCAACACCGCCTTACACATTATGCTTATTTACTCTATCACTGCATCTCGTCTCAGTTGTCTGTATTGGTTTTCTGTAGTATACTTGTAGCCTGAAATCTGCAGGTGACCGCATTGTTTATGTAGGAATGTACTGTAGATGTTACGGCGTCCTATTCTGAATGTCTTTAAGAGGCTCTTGTGGAAGTTGAAAAGTGGTCAAGGTTTTTTTTTTGCTATTCTAGTGAGAGTTTAATAAGAATTAGGCATATTCATTAGGACAGACAGATATAAATATTTGGCTAAACATTAAAGTGTCACCTGTAGAAATGTTCGTGACGAGGGGACAATATGTTTCCTATTCTTTTTCCATGACTTTCCTTTATATTCTTTCCTCAGATCAGCGCCACATGACACCGATATTGCGGCATCTCCAATCACTCAATCTACAAATATATTCCCTATTAGCTTTCTCCGCTATCCTCTTTCTGATATAATCGAAATATGATCCTTCCCGCTGACATCTCCGGGAAGCAGCATCTCTTCAACCTCCACTGTGCTCCCATATTGACCTGTGTTCCAGTTATAAAGACGGCAAGTTTATATTTATCTATATAATACTTCGTTATCGTGTGTTCAAAGGCTTCGGTTCCTTCCCTTATTCATATCTCGACTATTTTTAACACGCTGCTATTGGAACGTATTGAGGTTTTGAGGTGTCTTTTCTTACGATTCTAATAATAGCGTATCAAGAATTATTCATAAAAACTTGACTATTACATATCTGTGGTCTTTTTAAAGTCCCGATTGAAGGAGAAAGTGCATAAGAAATTAGTGTTTTAAGAGTTGTCATGGTCCTAATGATAATTTGCATAGATTTTCTACTATCGATGAGAGGACGCACTCATGGAAACCATACTAAACACCTCAGCGTCCTTACAAAACAGTTCTCATGTAGGAACAAAGCAATCCAAAACAGAAGCCCTTCGCTGCTTAGTACTTCGCTTCTGAGCTCAGCCTTGGACCATGGGGCTTTGTGGTGCACTTATCACAGTGCTCTCGACTAATATCTGAGTGGGAGAGGTAGCTTTGTCATTTAACTGTAACTTGCGCTACGTGATATTGTTGTTTTAGTGATGTGGTACCATAATGAATTATCTATTTGAGTTTAAAAAAAGGTCTCGATGAATATATTTAAGGGTAGAAACTGGAAAAAGAAAAATATTATCTTGTCCAACATATCAGTAACGGATGTGAGAATGTGATTGCAAACATGTAGCAGAACAAGCGTAGCAAAAACTTTTTCAGGCCCATACATGGAAATTTTATAGGTTGCAATAAGGAATTATTTCCATTTACTTATTCATTTATTCATCCCTTCTTTTATCATAGTATTCCGAGTTTTTTTTAAATATCTTGATTCTCACATATCACACACACACACACACACACACACACACACACACACACACACACACACACACACACACACACACACATCTGATCTCTCTGAAATTTCTGATTGGGATAGATAAAATTAGTAGTGTTCAATGCTTCAAAATCTCAATTCTTCCATCTTTCAATTCGACACAACCTTCCAGACAACTATCCTTTAATGACACTCAATTGTTCCCCTGTTCTACAATGAATATCTGTTGTCTGTCCTTTATTTATAATCTAAACTACATCGCTCACATTTTATACCTTGTTAAGACAGCTCCTTTGAAGTTAACCTCTTCAGTATTTGGATACATTTTTACTCACATGTTTTGGGCATGATTAGACGATTTCATTGGCATTAGGAAGTGTTTGTGGAGGTCAGGAAATTGATAGCCACAGTCTGTGCTATTGAAATCCCCACATGAGTTTCTGAAGAAATGTAGAATCGCCGAAAAAAAAAACAGCAGAATAAATATATATATAAAAGCCTCCCATTATTGAAGTGGTTGAGCGTTCTCAGTCGTCTTTCCCATTTTTCTAATGTGTTCTGAGTCACTTCGGCCAGTTTTTTTCACCCTCCCCAACTTATCTACCATGTATGGAATATTCTTTACATACTGCTCTCTTGATTAGGATGGAATCAAAGGCTTTACGTCTTATGAACCTCTCTTTTCTGACTGACTTTCTTCAGCCTCTTTCTCATCGTCGCAATGTTGCATTTTTTTCCATCTTCAACCGCTATTTTCATGTTAACTGTTTTTCTGATCTTTTTAACTGCATGTCTTTTCTCTCCACCCTACTCTGTTCACGTCTCTAAAGCAAGAGTTAACCAATACTCTCAATCCTTTATACTTTTCTGTGATAATCTCTGGAACTCCTTACCTACTTCTGTATTTTCATCCTCATATAATTTGAATTAATTTGAGGAGGAGGTTTCGAGAGATTTATCCCATTATTTTGGGCTATTTCTTTTGACACTTTTCGGGGACTGGCATCTCAAGGCACCTATTTGATAATCGTTTTTCCTACCCTTGGTCAGCTTTAACCCCCTACATAAGCACACACACACACACACACACACACACTCTAACATTTAACAACACTTCCCACAACACTAGTACACAGATGTTACGTATTTTCGTCATCTAGGAGAATATTAGCACAGGCGAGGGCGGGGTTTCGGGTGTGTGGGTGATGAAGCACCAGCGCCCTGCCCACCACCACCGCCCACTCCGGCCCAGCAAGAGGCAGCCACTCATCTGTCCACTGGTGTTGCCCCGCGCTCCAGTCGTCTCGCCTGCCGGGAGGGGAGGAGTAGTGATGAGGAAGGGAGGGAAGGGAGTTGAGATATTGTGCTGGCAACGCCCATCAACGAGTCTTGGGTTAGTTGGGTATATTAGTCGCGGCAGTGAAGCGATGAAAAGGTGGGTGGATGGCTGTGCGATTTACGATGGGCGTGAGGGGGCATTACAGAGAGAGAGAGAGAGAGAGAGAGAGAGAGAGAGAGAGAGAGTGGATGGGGGTTTAGTGTGGGAAAGAGGGAGCAGGTAGACTGGGACAAACAGAAAGGCATAGAAATAGATGGAAAAAAATAGTCAGGGAGAGAGAGAGAGAGAGAGAGAGAGAGAGAGAGAGAGAGAGAGAGAGAGAGAGAGAGAGAGAGAGAGAGAGAGAGAGAGAGAGAGAGAGAGAGAGAGAGAGAGAGAGCAGTTATTTGTTAATGTATGAGTCTATTTGTGTATACGTGTTTGTATGTGCGTATATATGTGTTAGTGTTCAGTACTCCAAATGTTCTTCAAGGGCGTGAATAATGCGCTGCCACACTTACGCTGTCCAGGGCCCCGGGATAGCCAGGTGTCCGTGCTTCCCGCTCAGATCCCCCACCTGAAGTGCGGCATGGGGGAGGCTCAGGCCGGCCACGATACCTTCGCCGCCCTGCCCTCTGAGGGGAAGCAACACAAACACACGCCTCATATAACATAAATCAACATCAAGTGAGTGTTGAAGTATAGCTGTTACTCATGTATATGAATCTAAGAAATGAGAAGGAAGAAAATAATTTAATAACTCCGAAATATTAAGGAAATTACAATAAGCTATTTAGCCTATATGTTGCAATCTCTCCATGGAACAAAGCTACATATTTCCATGCACTATCTTCATCCATGAATTTTTTAGATACTTTTTTTCTCTTTCTCTCTCTCTTCATGATATATCAATGTTATAGTTACGTATCGTCCAAATCCGACCTTCTTTCAAGTGAATAAGGGGAAAGAAATGCTACTTAGATGATTTTACTGTTGGATTCCTAAAATTTCTCTTTGAAACGTGTTATATAAGTTACCATACTTTTGTGTTTCTTTGTAAGTCTTTCCTCGCTGTGTTAAAGTCCGCCAAACAACTCACCTATCGCTGAGGCTCATAGCGAAGGGATCGAAGTGGCCTCCGACGAAGGTGCAGTCATTGCCTCTCTTCGCGTCTCGCTCATGCACGTGCCAGAGATGTCCCGCGGTGTCCGGCCCTCCTGAAGGAACACCAAGCTTATGTCAGTTGTTACTTATGAGAAACTTCAAGCGTTCTCTTTTGGCTTCAAAGTCAGTTGGAGAAAATGTGCCAGACATAGAGAGTGTCCCTTGAACAGAATAGCTTATGGACTGAGCTAAGGTGAGTGGTCACCTGAGTGGTGGAGACGCATGTACACGCTGGTCTCCGAGAACAGCGAGTCTGCGAACTGTGCCAGACGCAGCTCCCCGCTAATATTGCCAGTGAAGTATGCTGACGCTCGTACCTGCCTTCCCTCGGCCACCAGGTCCGCACAGCCCAGGACTCGCCACTCGGGGTCGTACACAGCCACAGCACGACCTGCGATATTCTTCCTCTTTTGTAATGTATAAGAGATTGTTTTCACACCTCGTCATATGCAGATTTTAAGAAAAGAAATATTTATGAAGAAATCAACAAGAAATGTCGTGGTAACTGCACTGAGAAGAATGAGTACATGTCGCTCACTGTAAAGTAACTGTACGGCACGCGAGGGTCGAGGCTCACCAAGCACACTGTGTCTCTCGAAAAGTGTGATGGTCGGGTCCACCAGTGTAGCCACAGCCGCCGCCAACCCTTGAAGTGTGCCGAACTTGCCACTCAGGTCTCCCGCCGGGTACAAGTCCTTGGTGCCTTGCCTCGGGACGGGCGTCAGGTCCAAGTCAACGCCCCAAGGCTCGTAGAAGCGACGGGATAGTCCACTGCAGGAGAATCTGTTGGCGAGAGTGACGATTGATTGTTGTGGTGAAAGATGTAATGGTGACTGTAGCTACAATGTTAAGTTGTTCATCGTTCTCTAATTATGTTGTAATTATCAAGCGGCACTAATTTTGTTGCCTTTATTACACGATGATTACAGGTTGATTCCTCTTTGCTTCCGTGCATTCCTCCCTCGTCCTGTCCTTCACCTCACTCACTTATCACCAGAAGCAAAATTATCGATTCCAAAAGCCGCGGCATCCCCGCCAGACACCGTGAGGTTGATGGTCAGCTTGACAGGGTCGAGTGGGGACACTTGGTACAGCTCGATGATCCCAGCCACTCCTCCATTGCCACCTCGCCTCACGCCACCCTGGAGTAGAGCGAACTGTAGGTACTTACTTGTTGAGCAAATACACTAAACAAAGGTGGCTGTCAGGAAAGAGTAACTTCAAAAGAGGAGTATCAGTACACATCCAGAAGAACACTGGCCAATTCTTTCACTGGTTCTCGTGTTCCTTTATAAGAGTGCCGTGGCGAGTGAGCCATTTTAAGTATTTCATCCATGAATACACACACACACACACACACACACACACACACACACACACACACACACACACACACACACACACACACACATCAATAATAAAAAAAAAACTTAACTATGAAGAGGAAGAGAAGACAAACACGCTGAACACATATCATCGTGCCGTTGTTTTTTAAGTGCCTCTTTTTCCCCCCCGGTTTTCATTTGTAAACATAGTACTACCACCACCACCACCACCACCACCACCACCACCACCACCACCACCACCACCGCTACAACAAATGAACCCACCACGTATGGCCTGAAGACAGCTGAGGCACGGCGAGGCTTGGGGCGTGTGAGCCTGGAGCATGCCACCACCCGCTCCCCGTCATACACCACCACGTAGACTGTCCCCTTCCGCGTCAGCTGCACCAGAGACCAGTCATTAGGAGGGACGCGGTTCATGTTCAGGCCGTGTAATATTGTCTTTATCCACCACATTTTTTTTCCGTGTGAGAGGGAAAAGCTGGATAAGGTCAACATAAAATGGAAAAAAGGCCCACTAAGTTGTCAGTCCCCATGCACGTCCGACAGCTTAATATTTTGATGAGAGAGAGAGAGAGAAATATGTTCGTCTAATTGTTTCCAGTTTGTTTAAATTCAGGGAAGCTGGCAAACTTATTACTGCTTTTCTTTCTCAATTACTGCTTTTCATTGTGTATTTTAATGTTTTTAATGTTTCCTTGAGTATAATCTTATTCATACAATTTTTTATAGTCCTGGATGTGTTTTTGATGTACAAGAAACGGAAGGAATTGCCACTGTATTAGTAATGGAGTGAATCATTGTATCTATGAATCTATTGACTGTGCATATTCCGCTAGCCACAGTATTTGATGTATCCTATCCTTTTTATTATTGTTCTTTAGTGTCCCCTTTTAAAAGATTGAGTTTCTTTGAGAGAGAAAACTCTTATTTGGAGGGGAAACTACTGAATCACAGTTTGCTCCTTTACTTGACAGCCGTGTTTTGAAGCCAAGATTTCTACCAACGGTTGGAATCTTGGCATTATCCTAATATCACCCTAGTCTTATTACGATGGATGCACGGCTGACAGGGAGAAAAAAAATTCGATAATTATTCCATTAATCTGTTTTACATGTCTTCTTATTATGTGAAAATTGACTGACTTCCACTCGTCACCACAGCATCCAGCACCACAAGGCTCTCAACGACTCACCGCATTGAGGTCTGGCAGTCGCTCCAGCTGGTAGTGGCGCGTGTGCCTCGCTGGGTGGCCGTGGATGGGTATGGGCTGTAGGGCCTCGTGCACCAACGTCCCCGGGAAGGGAGCGAGGGAGGAGCAGCCGTCCCTCATGTGCTGCAGCGATTCGCCCTCGCTCTCGTGCTTCCTGCAGGAGGTGAGTGTGGTGTAGCCAAGGAATATCACCATCTCTCACCATATATCAGTTGATATACTGGGAGTTGGACAACTACAGTAAACGTTCAAAAATTTAACCTCTCAAGATGCACGTCAAAGAGTGTTTCTAGTATTTTGCTGTTACATTATATTCCAAACAAATGTACTCAAATTTATCACAATAGCTAAATTATCGATTGCTATTTTTGTTTTGCCTTAAGTTGTTTGTACTCAGGATGAATATGGTTTATTCTCTCAGACAACCGTATGTATGAAAATGAGACGTCTGGAAAAGTAATCTTGAGCCTCACCTAGCGAAGAGCCTCCACTTGAGAGTGAGGGGCGGCATCACGCGGGGACTGACGCCCACCATGTTGATGCGGACCCCTGTCACCGCCGCAGGCTGCAGCTCCACCTGAGAGTCATGCGTGCCCCCAACACCATGGTGAGCAGGTGCACAATAATTATTTCCTCATTATTATTGAATGTTTAACTTTTATTGTTAAATTAAGTGTGACAATGATATTTCTTTTGACCTTAGAACTCATTTATTTTATAAATTTAACCAGTTAACTGCTATGGTTTCTCAGGTTAAATTTAAAGAAAATGTCTAATGAAAGGACAGGGAATGAATTTGAAAACCTTTCATAGCAAAATGAGTGACCAGATCTTTTTGGAGTCATGATTTTGTTTGTTCAATAAATTTGTCTGGGATTGCTTAAAAGTGCATGCAAACTCTTCATGTCATACATTTTTCTAGATACCATAGTTGCCTGTTTTCTAGAAATATTCTTATCATGTGAAGAATCAAACCTAACATTCACTAAACTAATCCTTCAGTCTCTTCTTTTCTCACCCCCTACTTTTAACGACTTCCTTGTCATTCTTAACTATAATATCCTAATACCACTTCTTGCCTTGATATTGGAACCCATTTAACCCAACTCAATTCGATTTACCTGTCTGAAGAACATGGTGCCAGCAAGGGCGGCCACGAAGCGAGCGGTGTAGGTCGTGGCGGGGGAGGGGGTGGCAGGGGTGAGGGCGGCACACACGACCCGTAAAGTTAAGAGGGACTTCAGCACTAGAGGGCGATCCAGAAGGCGCCACAGCTCCAGCCGTCCCACACTCACCACACTCTCGCCCTCCAGTAGACCGTGGGCATTACTTAAGTCCAGCAACCTGAGAGACAGAGAGAGAGAATCAACATAAAGAGCTGATTAAAAGTAAATCTTCTCAAATTCGATTCCAAAGCTAGATAGATATATACAGAAAAGACAACCATACATACACACAGTTCTTAAACATACTCGAGACTCATAGGTAATATTATACGAACGAATATGCTTTATGTCACAACAGTACGAGTATACCGCCGTGTCACATCGGCCGTGAAGAAACACTTGGAGGAATATAGTTTTTTTTATGTAAGAGGGAGGAGCCGACCAAGGGTAACAAAAACATTGAAAACAAAAAAGCCCACTACTATTGCCAGTCCTCTGAAAGAATAAAAGAGTTAGCCGAGAGTTAGGGAAAAATATCTTGAAATCTCTCTCTAAGTAGAGTCAAGTCATAGGAAGTTGGAAATACAGAGGCAGGCAGGGAGTTCCAGAGTTAGGTTCAGTTGCTCTTAATGTATGAGTTCCTCCTTTTGCACACTGAATGGGACTGAGTGGGAACAATGCAGTCATCACCGTGTTAAGGCAAATTGTCCAGGTGTGTGCAGAGCTTTCCATTAACTTTCTAAGGTGGGAGTGTCTGCCAAACAATACTGGTGCAGATTGTACTTGATCACTCGGCTTGTTGACGAGAGAGAGAGAGAGAGAGAGAGAGAGAGAGAGAGAGAGAGAGAGAGAGAGAGAGAGAGAGAGAGAGAGAGAGAGAGAGAGAGAGAGAGAGAGAGAGAGAGGGAGAGAGGATGAAGAGAGGAGAGAGAGAGGTGAGCCGAAACTAAAACTACAAATTATGAAACGTTAAAATGCGAAAAAATGGAAGAAAGTGCCATTCGTTTTCATTCATTCGTTCATTCATTCATCCATTTTTCTTTCTGAGAGAGCCTGAGCACAGTCTAGTTATCTCTTTATTTATCTATGCTGACATTCCAATCGTGTATCTCTATCTATACTTCTATGACCACAGATCTGTCTAGAGAACAATAACAACAAGAGCATTACCCCTTTGACAAGCGCACGATTACTACAATGCGGTATAACAATAAGGAGAAAGAGAGAGAACGGCGTGTCTTGTAGCGCCTCCAGACACAGACATCGGAAGCAGAACACCGGAACTTGAGCGGTGAGGCGGTGAGGAGGCAATGAAGTGCGCGGGAACATAGAGAGCGGCGCGGCGAAGGGGAAAGTGTGTCTCGTCTGCTGCGCTCATAGGGAGTGACAATGGAGGAATTATGGCGCAGTGACGAGGAGGAGGGAAAAGGTTAATGCTATCACTCTCATCGGAAAGTGGGGAAAGTAGAAGTGAGGTATGGGAGGTGCGAGAGGTGAGAAAGGCAAGGACAGGTATGGGACGAGTGGTACGGGTTATTTTTTCACATTTTGCGTTGTGTTAGAAAAGGACGCTACCCATCAGAAATAAACAAATAAAATAAGATAAGAAAACAAAACAAAAAAATAAAAGATAAAAGGAACATAAAATTTTCATAAGGCAGTATCAAATTTACAATCATTAATAGGACCTCTTTTATACGAGATGCGCAGTAGCAGCCTGTACAACTGATAACACACAACACTAGCCTGCCATTCCCTTCAGCCACCCGCTCCTCATGCACTCTGAAGAATAACTCCCTTTTACTTGCATTGCCATCTAATTAATCGTAATGCAAGAAGGAAAAAAAACTTAATATCTATACGTTCATTAAGGGACGGACAACTCAGTGAGCCTATTTTGTTTTAATGACATTTTTTTACCGGTGGTCGTTTGCCATCTTACATAGAAAATAATGATACTTGTGTGTGTGTGTGTGTGTGTGTGTGTGTGCAGGTGGGTGGCTGGGGTGGGAGTGGCCGTGCCCTAGTCACCAGCCTCCCATGTCCGGAGCGTCTGCCGGATGTTAGGTTTGCTTCAGCTCGACCACAGTTTGCTCAACTCAGCCTCGTAAACTTGACTTAAAGGTTCCGCTGACCTGGAGCTTGGAAGGTGGACTGACTCTCTCTCTCTCTCTCTCTCTCTCTCTCTCTCTCTCTCTCTCTCTCACACACACACACACACACATTAATAAAACTCACTCTGCACCGTAGTTCTCCGGGACACATGCCTCGTAGGGAGCCACTGGGGTACTGTAGACCTTCCACACGAACGCCTCTCCCTTCACGGTGCCTTTCACGCTGGCTGCCACTACCACCTCTCCGTCAGAAGATTCTAGGAAGCCCACTTGGCCCCTCAGTCCCTTCTGGTCGAATTCCGCCACTAGAGAGCCCCAGGACCTGTCTGTGGGAAGGCCGGGGAGGAGGGACGAGGGTTAGAGGTGTTGGAGAGACGATTGGCAGGGCAAGGAGAAAGATAGGTAAATAGGTGTGTGTGTGTGTGTGTGTGTGTGTGTGTGTGTGTGTGTGTGTGTGTGTGTGATAATATTTCGGTTTATTTGAATGGCAGCTTATTGATTCAGCCAAAATTTCTATATATTTTCATTCACTTCGACTTGGCTGGCTGTGTTGAGGTTTATTCTATCGTTGAATGCTTAGTTTATGTATTGTTATCATTATTACTCGTTGGTTGAATGATCGCTATGCATTTTTATTCATGTAATTATTCATTTGTTTGTTTATGATTTATTTTTCTTAAGGGAATGCGTGTTGGAAGTTGTGATTAAAAACGAAGTCTGAATTAAGTAAAAGAAAAAAATGCACGCCTAATAAATACAATTTCATTCAATTTTACTGTATTTATATTCCAGCTTAAGTGACTACAAATAAAGGATCTCTCTCTCTCTCTCTCTCTCTCTCTCTCTCTCTCTCTCTCTCTCTCTCTCTCTCTCTCTCTCTCTCCTCTCTCTCTCTCTCTCTCTCTCTCTCTCTCTCTCTCTCTCTCTCTC
>CM035197.1:14933843-14952954 GCA_020233015.1 Callinectes sapidus | reverse complement strand
AGATTTGAGAATATCACACTTTACTTTATGTTATTATTTTCCGTCGTTGCAGAGGATGTCCACTTTATAAACAAAACAAAACAAAAACAAAATGTAGGGAATAAGTATGGAATGAAAATGAAGAGCCGTCCCTGACCCGCGTGTCTTTCCCGGCAGACAATAATGTGTCCCATACCTGACTGATCATCGGTATTGTCTCGGTGATCGGCCTTCACCTTGTGCCATTGTCGCCTCAGTGTTGTCGATCACCGCCTCTTTCTGCCTCCCTACCTTCCTGTCAGCCGCGAGTATTTCAAGGAAGGATTACCGCCACTAACCTTCAAGTAATTTTTCTGACGCTATTGGGAACGCCTTTCATTCACTTTTCCAAGAGTGATTGATAAACAACCTTTTTTTTTTATCCGCACTATGGATATGATGATGGTGATATAGATTACCATGATGCGATTTGCAGGAATGGATTTAGTCTTGATAACTTAGACTTAAAAAAAAGAGTGAGGGAAACATTGCTCTTAAATAAGGTGATGGAGTGTTTCTTTCTTGATGAATTGTATTATGATCTCTCTCTCTCTCTCTCTCTCTCTCTCTCTCTCTCTCTCTCTCTCTCTCTCTCTCTCTCTCTCTCTCTCTCGTTCATAGGATCATAGTACATAACAAACTAACTCGTCTTTCTTTTTCTCTCTTGTTCAGCCTCTATTTTACGTAAATGAACATTCAATTTACATTACTTGTCATAACACGTGTCATCATCGTGTGTGCCACAGACGTGTTCTTAGATTTATCCTGTCGCTCTATCACACCTGTGGAAAGTTGAAACACCTTGCTTGTGTTGTTGTATTGGAATCCCATCGATAGGGGAGGGTGGTTAGCTATCACAATGGTGGGAAGCGACGATGGGTGTGACCTTGGGGCTCGATTGGAGGGGCACCTATAACTACTCTATTTATAACGTACTTATTGCTGACTTTTGCTTCCCATGGCTTCAGCATTTGGCGTTATTTTCAATATTCAACTTGCGCGCGCTTTTATGCATGTGCTGTTGTACGCGTGGTTTGGTGTTCGTGTTAATAATCCACCACAGTTATGAGTATCACGTTTTGGATTCATGGCCGACTGCTTTGACATTCTGGTGAGAGTTAACAGTTTACGCACTTTGATCTAAGGACTTCTGGCTGTAGTTTCGATTACTTTTCATGTTGGACACTCACTTATCAATGAAAACCTTTGCAACAATAAAGTTATACTATACCCTGTTTTGTGTGTGTGTGTGTGTGTGTGTGTGTGTGTGTGTGTGTGTGTGTGTGTGTGTGTGTAATAATTCACCACCGTCGTCTGCTGGTCACCCAGACATTCTTTCCCCTACGGGAAGACCTCAGAGCTCCTATTGTATATTGTTTGTGATATTTTAACTGACTATCTGATTATTTTATGTAGGATGGTCACTGATTTAGAGCAGGAAAGAGGAAAAAAGGGGAAAAAAGGTTCATTGAGGTGTTAATCCTAGATTTTCAAGGAATTCCTTCATCATACTATATTTACTTATTTTTCTACATACACACTAACAGACTACAGAATTTGAGCGCGTACACACGCACACACACACACAGACACAGACAGACACACACACACACACACACACACACACACACACACACACACACCTGCACAGCCGCACAGTAGTAGCCACAGGATCGGGAGAAGCACAGCGGTGGCACAGGTCATCTTGGTGACGTCCCCTAGGCACGCTCCTGGCCCACTGCAGCTGGCCTGCCTCGCTCACTCACTGGAGGCCTCGCGTGTGGCTCCCTCCAGAGTACATTGGGAGACGAGAAGAACATCCACTAAACCTTTTTTTTTTTGTGTGTGTGGGGGGGGGGGTAGCGTGACGACGCGGTAAGGACTAGAGTGAGGAAGGCAAGCACTGAGATGCAAGCGTGGCGGAGGACGCTCCACGACTGGCGTACATCTCTGGCTTACTCCTACCGCGGCTTGGCTCGCCGCCCCGCCCCTACCTTCACCTCACACTCCCACGCCTCACCACTAACTACAAGGTCTGGCACCTACCGGACGCTGCCGAAGCCATGTTCCGATAATGAAGCGAAGGTTGGCTCATCCGGAGATTGCCTTCTTTCGGCCAGACTCCCTTCCCTGCACGAGGTCGCGCCATATGCCTTTCTGCCACCATTGTTCATTAAGTCAAGGTTAAATGTCGTTCATCCATCTGCATATAAAGTGTAGTCACTTGTTCTACGTAACGAGATGTTTTACGAGCAGAAATGCCCAGTAACATGTGCTGAAGTCAGTGATGAAGATGTCTTCCTCAGTAAAACCGCGCTTAGTATTCAGTCTCACCCAGCCACTCGTTTTAATGGTTAGAGCCTTGGAAAATTTATGTGCTGCTCTATGCAGTTCCCTTTCTTTGGTGTTTGGTTTCACTGAATTTCATGGCATGTTCCAAGTCTAGAGCTAAAATTTTCGTTTTAATTTTTTTTATTTGAGTTATATATTACTGATTACCTTTTTATGCCACTATCGTCCACTATCGTCTTGTAGATAGTTTGTACCTCCCTGTATGTATGTTTGTTACGGTGGCAGCTACATCAACTTTTTAAAAATCTGTTTTGATTATGTATTTTGAGATGGTTTTGTTACACCAGTCTTCTCGGTGCCCAGTCGCTGCCCTTGTTCTTCCACTGAGTCCTCCTGTCTGTCCTGTAATGGAACGCCGAGTCTGTCCTGTAATGGAACAGAGTCTTTGTGGCTAAGTAGTTTACGCTTATGACAGAAGTGGGACGAGTGTCTTCATTCCCCCATTGTCATTCACAGAGTCACGTGTCTCAAAGCTGCAACTCAAACACCACCTCATGACACACCTCGTTCACTCGACACACTTCGCTTGCAATGCACAGCCATCCACCATCTCATCTCCTCTCATCTAACCTTTCTACGTACATCTGCCTTGGCACACTTCACCTCTGTGCCTCATTCTCCCTTACATCTTTCTTACGTCATTCCTTGCACCCATAGCCTCTTCTCACTTTACTGCCGTCTCGCGTGGCAGCCTCAACTTACCAACACACTGACGTCTTCCTCCACACTTCACCTATAAGCTGTACAGGAATGGTGGCTTCTTTTACCTTTCCTCCTCCTTCCTGTCTGCACTTCTGGCGTTCCTTCCAATGGTAGAGGACTTAAAAATAATGATGGGATGGAAAGAGAAAGGAATTGTTGAATCGGAATTTTTATTTGATCTCTTTGTCAAAATTGCATGGAATTGCATAAAGTAGAATTTTACATGTACTAATTTATATTTATTTATTTATCTGTTTATGTTATGTTCTAGGAGAGTCAGAGGAACATCAGGAATTCTTGCGTCTTTGAATAAGAAAAGAAACAATACGAAATGCACGCTTGTGAAGAAACCAATTTGAATATTGCTACAGCACTCTGCCTTCCAACAATGGCGGACCTAAAACTCATTGTTGCGTTTATCTTACATTTTGTTTTTATTTCTACTGGTCGGTGACTGTGCGACACGATAAAAGTACTAAAACAGTGCTCTGTACACAAATACGCAATGAAAACGTAAATGTAATACCTGTCCAAAAATAGGTAATAAATGTAAAGGCTACAGAGAGAGAGAGAGAGAGAGAGAGAGAGAGAGAGAGAGAGAGAGAGAGAGAGAGAGAGAGAGAGAGAGAGAGAGAGAGAGAGAGAGAGAGAGAGAGAGATGGAGAGAGAGAGAGAGAGAGAGAGAGAGAGAGAGAGAGAGAGAGAGAGAGATGCAACAAATAAAAGTTCAAATCATATTGTCATCAAAACTACTAATAAAACCATTCATTCAGTATGATTACATTTTGGACGGATGTTACGATGTGAAGGTGGGAGGGAGTGTGGTGTTATGTTACTGTGTTGTGCTGCTGTTGCTGCTAACGGTGGTGGTTCTGGTGGTGCTTGGGTTACTCCTCATCTTGCAGGCAGACACACAGACAAGAAGGAAGTACGGAATTCCACCAGTGTTTTGGTGGTCAATAATGCGAGTGGCTGAAAGTAGGTGGAATTGTCTCTACTGGGACAACAAGGAGAGAGCGACTGTGTTTACCTGTGCAGCTCTATCACAGGAAACAGCAGAAGGTATATGCTAAGCCAAAAGTTCTCCGGATGAAGGAGATTTATACCTCACATGTACCAATGTAATCCTTTCAGTTCTACGGGATCTTTCCTAAAGCTATGTGCAACGTTTCGGCTAATTTTGTACAAAAATCTTCTTAAACCGGTCTGGAGCATAAAGAAGACAAAGTTTGCTTTCGTTATCATCATCATCATCATCATCGTTATTATTATTGTTATTATTATTATTATCATTATTATTATTATTATTATTATTATCGTCATCATCATCATCATCATCATCATCATCATCATCATCATTATCATCATCATTATGCAAACCATTTTGTTTCTTTCATTCGTGTAACAGTTGTTTCCAGTGTTGATAAAGGGATGGCCACATCAGTGAACTCATTAAATACGGATTCACACACCACACTGGTGGAAGGTAATGGTTGTGGTTGCATTCAATATGATTCAGAATATTCCCTTTCCATCGTTATCTATGGTATGACGTTATAACTGTTTTTGTGTTATTGGAGTCAATCCTGTAACGGATATTGTGTATGAAAAACATGAAGGGGCAAAATAAAGTAAGGTGACTGCAAAAAGGCGATGTGACTGCTTCTGAGCATTTAGGGCTCACCATCTACCATATTTATCAATACTAGCTAAAATTCCTTTGAGGCTTTATAATGTCTATGAATCTGTTTTACCCTTAAAACCTCATTTGGAAACTAATATCTTGTTACCGAAGCTTCTTGTGCATGACAGTGGTGTTGCTCTTATTGCCGAGATCATTTTCCTGGTGTCACAATCTCATAACAAAGAAAATAAAAAGTTGAATTCGCTCGAAGTTTGTAGGCTTACACTATCAGTAAATTCATCTAGTAATTTCTAAAGCTATCTATTGACTAGCTCTGCTCACTTTCGTTATGCTAAAGGATGTCACTGGCGGCTACACATCCTGCTCCTTAACAGGCTTGACTTCGTTCTCGTTTTCCGGTATTTCCCCGCTGCAGTACTGGACTGTGGTGATGCTAAAGAAGAAGATAACAGCCAGGAAGAAAATAGTGCCGTAATAGACTATGACAATGGTTATGAGGTAGAAGAAGGATATGATGACAACTTCCGTTACTTGCATCACGTCACTGCAGGACGCTATTCCCAGGCAGCTATCCTCACGGATGTTTATCGACAGAATCATGCCTGAAACACACGTGCACATACAGTACTGGGCAGAGGCAGAGAACGCATGCATGAACTAAACATAACTTGGGTGGTCACAAAAATATTATAGAATACACACACACACACACACACACACACACACACACACACACACACACACACACACACACACACACACAGCGTGATCGTAACTAATATCTGATTAACTCACCGGCAACCCACAAGGTGAGCATGAGGAGGAGGAAGACGAAGAAAGGCAGGACGAGGTAGCAGGTAGGCGAAGACCACATAGTCAAAGTGTCTGGGCGGTACCGCCACCAGAACAGCCCGAGAATCACTATAAAGACTTTTGCCGATCCTGAGAAGTAATCCATTCCAGTACAGACCCGAACACACACACACACACACACACACACACACACACACACACACACACACACACACACACACACACACACACACACACACACACACTTTTGTAAAATGCTGATTTGCTTAAATAACTTACATTAGTGTTTACTGAGCTTGTACTATTGTGAGGAAAGTATTCGCTAACGTATAGTAACATACTATTTGATTGCTTTCTTTACTTGTGACGAATCATTAAAGGTTTTCTGAACAGCGTGTTGCATCTACTAACTTCAAGCTCTTGTGTTGAATGAAATCGTATACTTTTAATAAGAAAGGTAAGTTTGTGTTTGGTCTCATATTGGATTTTCTTACACCTAAACTGTTGGTTTGCATTTATTTATGTTTGTTTGTATTTTGTGTCCGGAATTTATCTAACAATCTTAAAACTCATTAGTTTGTCATAGTTCTTAGGAATAGTCTTAGGATAGTCCTTCACTATGACAACGCATTATATGAATAGTGTTTTTTTCACTGTGACGTAATATATTTTGCCATCATTTTGACATAAGACAATGCTCTTCGAGAATTCACTGACCGTAGACAATAAGCCATATAGTGCCCCAATCCTGAGGGTAGCAGTTATGGAAGTTGGTGGCGCCCACGGCGATCGCTATCACTGCTATGATGAGAGCCCCGACGATAAATGCCACCAAAATCCACCAAAAACTGGGATCTGAAGGAAGTCGCTTAATTAAGTAGAAAGACACGAACTGCTTGGGAGGACTGTTAGTATTGCAACATTTAGAGGTGGAGAACCATAATTGGGTTCATGTTTGTAGCTGTTTTGATGTGAGAGTAACTCTTTTGGTATGAGGAGGAATTTAAATGTTGTTAGTGAAAGAATGACATGAAGAGACACGGAAAGCCAGACTAATACTGCAAATTAAACAGGAAAGCCTACTCACAAGAGATCGTGTCTTCTTCTTCAGTGTCAGGGCCCCAGTTACAGGCCTGGCCGCACAGCATCTGAGGAATAAAATGTGAAATTCTGTATACCTTATATAACCTTTGGCCTTCCATTATTGGTGCAAGAGAATATCCAAGCATGCAAAGGTCATGATTTAAATAGAACACCATCTGACAGATCAGTCAGCACATACCGCCAGCAGAATGATGTAGAAGACATCAAATATGATGACAACAGCCAACATAAACGGCAGGAGGTAGGATGAGCAGTCAAGAGGGAGGTTAAGATATGCATCAGAAGAGAGGGCTCCGTTACAGACCGAATACGCGAGACCGATTTGAATGTTACCTGGAGGAAAGACCGACTTTGTTTACAAACTGATTGCAAACAATTTGCGTGCAAAGTTTGCATTCATTTTTTTGTTTTGAGATAAATAGTCTAACTTAATACAAGCAGTCCTACTTGGGCCAATAGTCATATTATTGACTTTAAAATTTATTTCAAATTCTGTAGAAGCCAAGAACTGGAAAAAAGAGATAGAGATTAAATAGATGTTTCCAGCCTTGACACCATGCCCTTCCTCAATACTAATGTCGCAACAATTTCTTCAACATACCATGAAACTGAAACAATTACATGCAAGGAGGAAACAAAACTTGAGTGAAGGTTGTACTTTGGTGTTCGATTGAGTGAGGCGAAGACTCCCCATGATGTGCTGACTCACCTAAAAGCAGCCAGCCGAGGTTGAGGAAGATGAGGAAGGCAGTCAGATAGACCAGAGCGTTAATGTGCCATCCTGGGATAGGTGACATTCGCCACATCATGATGCCCATCAGCGCACCCAGCGTGATCACCCCTGTCACCACAGAGCACAGAGGTCATCAAAGTCACCAAGTACTCTATGAGAAGCTGACCAATGCTCACACTCCAGATATTATATTTCACTGTTCAGTGTTCTAAACTTTGCCTCACGGAAACCTTTCTAAATATTTCCCCACCGTCCTGCTGACTATCAGAATGAACACAGATAGATGTATACAAGCAAGTTTCTTCAGTTTATCGTTTTTACTTCATGCAGCGTTTTTTTTTTTTTTCCCTTCTATATTATTTTTGTTCAGTAGTATGACAATTTATTACCTGCATATTATGTTCAGCAATGTTTTACACACACACGCACACACACACTCACACACACACACACACACACACACACACACACACACACACACACACACACACACACACACACACACACACACACTCAGCGGGACACTCACCGTGAAACATAAGCCAGAAGTCAATCCAGCCGTTCACGGTACATTGGTGGAAGGTGAAGGAGCCGATCACTGCTCCCACGGTAGCCAGCAGCCCCAGCAGGGTGGCCACCACGATCTCCGTCCATCGGTACGCTCCGCATCCTGTCTCCGTATACACACACACACACACACACACACACACACACACACACACACACACACACACACACACACGAATGCATTAAAAGGAATACATGCCAGAAAATGTTTCAATGTATTAATAAACTACCCTTAAGATTTGATGAGGGAAATACATACTTGATTGGATTCACAACAGTTTGCAGATAACTATCAACTTAGAATAGATTATTGATATATAAAGTTTTCCTCTTGCATTCATAATATTACCATGGTTAAAACCGGTGATAATTATCCGTGTTGTTAGACGCTTCCTTTTCTTATATGAAGTGTTTATAAAAATCAAGCAAGATATTAGCATGTTAGCTAGGAATTACTTTTTTCTATTAATAAAGAATTTTTTTTTTAATATTCTTGAAAATTCTCAGTAACCTTCATCAAAACCTTTTAAAAGTAATCAATGTAAGACAGAAACATATGAGAATCCGAAGTATATAATGTGGTATAGCAAAATATTTACTTATCGGAGGCTGAAAGATCTTTGGAAACAAACACAAGTATTTATGATTAGTATAAGAAATTCATTGATGGATTTTGCAGAATACCACAGACAATCATACACGTTCTCTTATTCTCAAAACCAAACAGAAAACTTCCCAATGCCCCTTCACTGTGCCAGTGTGGGGCTATTGCGTCAGGCCTCACTCCACCATCTGTCTGCTTCCCCCCAACCCCTCCCCCTACAAGAGTGAATAAACCATTCATACCTTTCAAACACTTATGATACAGTAAAAGATGGACTTGTTAATACTAATACCAATTCAAGATTTCATAAGAGGGTTAAGCAATTGAAAAACAAACAAACGGTATTTACTTCTAGATGAAAATATTGTTTACACTTACCCATGTATCTGTGTACCAATCTATATTTATGTCTATCTGTCTATTCATCTATTTATCTATCGATATATTTACCTATTCATTTATCTATCTATCTATATGTCTTTCATGTAATGTCTATCTATTCATATATCTATTATTCTATATATTTACCGGCCTATCAAACTTTCCGTGTGTGTGTGTGTGTGTGTGTGTGTGTGTGTGTGTGTGTGTGTGTGTGTGTGTGTGTGTGTGTGCGTGTGTGTGTGTGTGTGTGTGTGTGTGTGTGTGTGTGTGTGTGTGTGTGTGTGTGTGTGTGTGTGTGTGTGTGATGATTTGATTTGTTTATCACATATACTTAAAGTCATCGCCCTCTGCAACACCTCTCCGCATACTGGGCTACAGTGTACTGGATCTACTACCTGTATAGATCATATCGTGCCACCTGAGAGCTGAGGCCGATGGAACGCTGATAGAAGATAGAGGGGGGTGGGTAAGAGTAGGGGGAGTGAAACAACTATTTGTGCATAGAAAATAATAGAGAAAACCAATGATAGTAAATGATAGTAAAACAAAAAAGGAAAAAAGGAGAAGAAAGTAAAGAATACCTGCAGAGAGAGAGAACACATTGAGAAGAGGAAGGAACAGTAATAAGAAAACAAATTAAAGGCAAAGAAATGAGGAGAAGGAGGATGTTGAGGAAGAGGATGTGGTCGAGGAGGCTGTGCTGTGCCCGTCAAGAAAGAAAATGGGAGAATGGGAGGTCACAAACCATAAAACCGACGTCTATTACTGTGGCCTTGTGTGTGTGTGTGTGTGTGTGTGTGTGTGTGTGTGTGTGTGTGTGTGTGTGTGTGGCGGGGCTGAAAGTGTGAAGGGGACACACACACACACACACACACACACACACACACACACACACACACACGTTCATCACTTACCCATATTGGCGAGTGTGTGGGTGTGTGCGTCTCAGTAACTCTGTGTGTGCCTGTGAAAGGATCAAGAACAATTCCTGCGGCAGACACGGAGTAGTGATGTGGAGGCTGCGGTGCAGGAGGGTGCAGACTCAACCTGCACGCGATGCTCTGACGAGATGATCAGAAGATTTGTGTCACTCTGTTTAGTTAGGTCAGTGTATTGGTGTCATTCTTAATTGCATAATCTTTGGAATACAGATTTTCATGTAAATAATTGATACATTAGTAGAAAATCAGCATATGTATAATGAATCAGGACAAAACTTTACTGCAACTCCCAAAAGGAAGTTAAGGGAGCAATAGCGGTGGAATTTGGTTATTTCCAGTATAACGAAACACTGGTGAAAGGTGTAGAGATAACTGATGATGAGTGGGTTCTAGCATTCCTAACAAATGAATCTTAAAAAAACTAACCTCGTCCTTCTAAATCTCCATCATCATCATCGTCATCAACATTTACTTATAATATTTTACAATTCACTCGTGAGAATTTCCTCATTTCTTACTGTTTTCTGTTATGACTTTGATAAGAAAAGTATTCTGTTCCTCATGTTTGGCTTAAGAGTGAGCACCATATCGTCAGTACACAACAGGCACACCTTTCTGCTTGCAACCCTTGCCTGTACGGTAGTGTGTCTCATGGCTGAATATTTATTAATAGAAAACTGTGCATTGATTAGCTGCTGGTTAATGAATGAATATAGTAAATGATACATGTTTAGTGAAGGTTGAGAGAGAGAGAGAGAGAGAGAGAGAGAGAGAGAGAGAGAGAGAGAGAGAGAGAGAGAGAGAGAGAGAGAGAGAGAGAGAGAGAGAATATGTCTGCGCGTGCCTTCACTCACGCATGTCAAACTACTAATCTGGTGCATTGTATTTTCTCTCCCGCCGGAAATAGAAAGCAACACTATATGATGGTAGAGTAACCAGACAATTTTACTTTTCATCCTCACAGTGAAAAAAGGCGCTGCATGAGCCACACTACAAGAACCTATGAATTGTTGGATTCACGGAAATACGAAAATGTGGCGATAAACTTTAGTGGACAAGGGAACCTGGAGGAGATGACGAAATACACCAAAGTAAGCTCATATAGTAGTAGTAGTAGTAGTAGTAGTAGTAGTAGTAGTAGTAGTAGTAGTAGTAGTAGTAGTAGTAGTAGTAGTAGTAGTAGAAGTAGTAGTAGTAGTAGTAGTAGTAGAAGTAGTAGTAGTAGTAGTAGTAGAAGTAGTAGTAGTAGTAGTAGTAGTTGTTGTTGTTGTAAAAGTGGAAGCCGATTCTCTTCTTGTTGTTGGTTTTGATGGTGGTGGTGATGGTGGTGACGGTAGTGGAATATTTATTATATAATACTGAGTAAAGAAGACGAAGATAATGAAATATTGCTCGGGTGGGAAGGAAGAAAGAGATGAAATAGATATAGTGATAAAACTTTACGCAACGTTATGAACTCTTCTGCTGCATTTTTGTCACCTCAGAACTCAGAAATATAACACTGTGAATGCGCGATGCTTTTTATCTCGCCTTCGTATGAAACTTTTCGTAAATTTACTTTAGTATATCCGTCCTACCTTAATTATTATGTTAGTTACCGTAACATTTGTATCCTGATAATGTGCTACCTTGCCAATCAGAAAGAGTCTTGATACGAACACGAAGTAAGCTTATCGTGCGTCTCAAAACAGGAGATAACAACGTATAGCAAAACCAACTAGTGTCAGCGTCGCCCAGTGGAAGTGTTATAATGTGAAGACTCTACAGCGCCAGAGTTCGTAACACCGCGCAGAGTTCAGCTCCTTACCTGTTCGTGTGTGGTTGTGGTGTGACGCCACGGGACAACAGCGCAAGCCGGACTGAGGGTTGACCGAGAACTGGGGAGATGCGCGCCACGAGATAATCCCCTTGTTACTGGCCTAGTTGTTGTTGCTCTCTCTCTCTCTCTCTCTCTCTCTCTCTCTCTCTCTCTCTCTATCTCTTCTCGCGCTCTCTCTCTCTCTCTCTCTCTCTCTCTCTCTCTCTCTCTCTCTCTCTCTCTCTCTCTCTCTCTCTCTCTCTCTCTCTCTCTCTCTCTCTCTCTCTCTCTCTCTCTCTCTCTCTCATACATACACATTATTACACATTAAGTTTCGAAAAGCTTAATCCAGAAATCCTTGACATATGTTCTTGATTGGTTCATTATCCTGAAACATAAGACTGGAACTGTCGACAAATGATGTTATATAATCTGTGTCGAAATGCATTCCGAAGTCATCAGCCTCTTGATGGGATCGAGGGCAGGCGGTGATTGAACGGCCAGTACGTGAGAAAGATAAATTTAGTGTACATACATGCATACTAATTCTTGCAGGTATACCCTATATGTACGTGGATCGTCTTTTGATCTTTTTGACACTGGTTAATTTCTTCTTTGTTACTTGATATTATGTATGATAGCAGTCCACTCGGTGATGCGTCGTTGTCACTATCCTGCAGTAATCAGTTTCTTTTAAGGCGATGGTTGGTAAGTGCCCTGGATGGTTTTAGTCAATGTGGAGCAACACTATAGATGTAGGGTGATCGCCTTCATTACCTATCGTCACATCTTTGGAAGCTGTCACTTGCGGCGTGCGGTTCGTTCACCTGCCATTCCTAACCTGCTTTAACTTATCATCTTCTCTCATTAACCTGTTGTCTTTCATTCTTCCTTATTCCATAATGTATTTTTTTCCTAATTATCTGGATTGATTTCTCTACGAATCATGTACTGGCTGTACCCTAATTTTTTCTCTAAATGTTTATCTATTAATCACTTCATCATAATTAGTTATGGTCAAACTTTTGTTTTTTTGCTTTTGATAGAATCTGGCTAAATTGTTTTCTTTCTAAACAGGCCTCTCGCAATATTCATCTACTTCTCTAACTTTCTTTCATGTTTTCTTCCTAATTGTTCTCTGGCTACATTTCGTAGATGGCCACTGCTTTTCTGAATTTATAAAGAGATTAAATCAATTGGAAGCTTTTTCTTATTATCAGTTTTCTAGCATTCATGAATGTTCTTCACTGTCAAACTTTTTTGCTCCTTCCATTATTATGATAGTGATTCTAAATTACATTTAATTCGATGAGAATCATTATTCAGGGGAAAAGATGCATATTCAACAGAGTGCATAACTACTGAACTTTCAAAATGAGAGAGCGCAAATATGTATCGACAACCTCAATTCCTTTACTTATACACAGTAAAAGGCCTTTTATTTCTCCCCAATTCCAATTAACAGCTCTATGGGCCCAGCATAGAGTACGGCTTCAATGTATGGAAGCCTTCACTCATACTGTTTTACTAAACAATGAAGGATGAAAACCTTCTCGCCTTACAACTCTTTTAACTGTCTGTATACTATTTACCTGTCTTTAAACTCTCACTCACCGTCCCAGTGTTACATGTCTCCTACTTTTCTTCCACTGTTATTTATATGACTGTTATTTTTTTTTTACTTGCTGATTGTATACTTCCTCATTTTCACAAAATATTCTTATTGCGTTCATCTCAATAAGATAAAATTTTTCCGGTATCTTTATTCTTTCCCCCTTTGCGTTAATGAACACTTGAGTTTCCTGAATGACTCTGTTCTTACTTCTCTGTGACTCGAACTGTTCTAAGATCAAAGTAAAAGATAAAGTAAAGAGCAAAGTATGTATGGAGTACTCTTCGCATGTATGGGGGGATTCCACTCACACAGCTCTGTTGGATAAGGTGGAATCAATAGCTTTTCGTCCCATCAACTCCTCTCCTCTGACTGACTGTCTTCAGCCTCTCTCTCTTCGCCGGTCTATCTATCGCTATTTTCATGCTGACTGCTCTTTTGATCTTGCTAGCTGTATGCCTCCCGTCCTCCTGCGGCCTCGCTGCACAAGACTTTCTTCTTCCTCTCACCACTATTCTGTCCAACTCTCTAATGCAAGAGTTAACCAGTACTCTCAATCATTCATTCCTGTCTCTGGTAAACTCTGGAACTCCCTGCCTGTCTCTGTATTTCCAACTTCCTACAACTTGATTATATTTAAGAGGGAGGTTTCAAGGCCTTTGTCCCTGACTCGGCTTCTTTCGAGGGACTAGCAATAATAGTGAGCCTTTTGTTCTCATTGTTTTTGTTGCCCTTGGTTGGCTTCCCCCTCTTACATTAAAAAGGGTATAGCTGAATTTACCAACACTACTGGAACCTTTTTTTTATTTACTCTTTAGAGAGCTACAATAGTACTGTGTTTGTTTGTTCCACTGTTTGTTTATTTAAAATATCATTGTCTCTGGCCAGTCATTTTTCCACATAAACAAGAGAAATCCTGCCTTAAATCTTTCTTAGCTCACACACACCACGTCATTTCCTTTTCACTTTACTGTTCACTTCAGGTCCCGTGCCTGTCGTGGTCACCTTACCGCATCAACACATTCACGTCTTCCTGCACAGTTAATTAACCTCTAAAATGTATAGGAATGACGTCTCTGTTTACCTCTCTGTCTCCTTCTTGCAGTTCAGGAGTCCCATTCACTGGCTGAGAACTCTAAAAAATGATGATGGATTGGAAAAGAAAAGGAATAGTTCGAAATAAATTTTTATTTGGTAACTTTTATATCAGAAATACAAATGGCTGCAAATATTAAACTGTTTTAATGTTTGATCAAGGAACCAAAGATGAGACTAATCATTGTTAGGTTTACTATTCCACTAAAAAGATTTTTTGTGCAAAAGAATCATGAAACTTGAAGTAACAATATTATGACCGCAGCTTTTACAGAAAGCGGAATAGTTGAGTGGCTTACTATTCCACTAATAGAAAAAAAATGGAAGAAATCATGAAAACAAAACAACGTAATATTATACGAGTGAACGATGAACGTAAACCTGAGGATCAATAAGGTACAGTGACCTTTGTGTTGGCGCTCATCTGTGTCACCCTGAAAGTGTTGGCTCCTCCCTCCCCGCCACTGCTTCCACTACCAATCCCGAGAGAAAGTTGAATAGTCAATACCTTTTGCCCTCCCTGTTCCTCTCTAACGTGAACTGCATGTGTTGTTTGGAGAGAAAAAGGCAACTCAGGGAGAAAAAAAAGTGCGGTCATGAAAAAACATTACCAAAAACAATGAATTGATAACTTTCAGAGAGAGAGAGAGAGAGAGAGAGAGAGAGAGAGAGAGAGAGAGAGAGAGAGAGAGAGAGAGAGAGAGAGAGAGAGAGAGAGAGAGAGACTGTGTGTGTGTGTGTGTGTGTGTGTGTGTGTGTGTGTGTGTGTGTGTGTGTGTGTGTGTGTGTGTGTGTGTTGTAATTTAATGTTTGAAGCGATTTTCAAACTATTATATTTCTCTTGGCACAGAGATGGGTCTGAGAACACGTGGTGTGATGCGGGGAAGAAGGCATCCTACTATGTTCTTTACTGGTATGGCGAGTCTGCGTGATAAACGTGTTACTCTTATCACTGAGAGTTAGTTTTAGTTCAGTTTATTATTGACTACATTGTACATTATAAGATAATACAAAATCACCATCTATCAGTCATCACGGGTGTTGCTCACTTTCTCTCGTCGTGTTAAGAAGAAACATTGGCGGATCAACACTTCATGCTGGTGACGTAACTTCGTTCTCATCTTCTGAGTTCCCACTGCAGTAGTAGAACGTGGTGACCAGGAAGAAGAAAATGGCAACAAGGAAGAAGATTACGCCGTAGTAGAGTAAGACGATAGTGATGAAGAAGAAGATGGATGTAATCACGATCATCGTCACCTGGAGCACGTCACTGCAAGCCGCTAGGCCGTTGCAGTTTTCCTCGTAGATGTCGAATAGCCGTGGATTGACTGCATACAAACATCATATATTTAGTAACGATGCAAATATGTATAAATAGACAGCAGGATATAAAAGAGGATCTAGTAAAGAGTATTAATAATGAAAGATGTCGGAGTGGAGATTGAAAGAAAATTGCACACTTACACACACACACACACACACACACACACACATACACACACACACACACACACACACACACACACACACACACACACACACACACACACACACACACACACACACACACACACACACACACACACACACACACACACACACACACACACACACACACACACACACACACTTACTGGAGGACAAAACAAGGAGTTGGAGGAAATAGAAGACTAAGAAAGGCAGGAGGAGGTAACAGACGTGCGAGCCCCACATTTCTGAGGCCTCCTTGCGATACCGGATCCAGAAGAAAGCGAAGATTATGGCAGCGATCTTCGACACTCCTACACAAAGACCAGTTTGTTGATTATAGATCAGACCAGATAAAAATGCTAGCATACGATCATACATGAAAAACTAGATAAAAGTGTAGATATCATATTTAATGGCAGGTTATGTTATGAAGATTCTGTTCCTTATTGGCTGTGTAAAGAGAGGACAGTATTTACAGTGTTAGTGTTAGGCTGTAAGTTACTTCCTTCCGTTCCTTGTACTTAGTCGTCAAACGCGTTCTGAAATGTGTCACAGGAAGACATGCGTTCAGAATGGTTCACCAAATCACAGATCTTAAATGCAGTGAGTGAAGAATTGATAATTATTATGGATTCAAGCTCCTATGGTTTGCTCTACAGGCTACAGTGTTTCAGTCAGTGATCTCTCATTTTTTGTGGTTAAAAGGAAGCAGAATTCTAATTCACTGCAGAGTTGACAAACCTTTCAGAACGAAGGACGAGTGTGACGGTAACTTAAAGTGTAAGACAACAGAACATATTATATTTGTTTTCACTGGACTATTATGTAGCAAAAAGCTGCTATTTTCCACCGAGCCAGGCATGCAGTCTTTTGAGTAACACTGTTTTAATTGAAATTCATTGTGCAAAAATATAATGATTTGCTCACTATAATTTCTCATAACACAAAACGATGACAGTATAGTAATATATTTGTCAATCCACTTTCAAACAACGTTCATTCCTATACAGTAACGAATGGTATACGGAGACAGCACAGAGCACAAATATGACTGACCGTATAAAATAAGCCATGAAGCGCCCCATTCTTCATCGTTGCAGTCTTCAAGGTAAGTGGCGCCCACCGCGATGGCTACCCCTGCCGTGATCAAGAATGCGATGGTGACCACCACTGCTATAGAACATCGACTGACATCTGACGAGAGGCACATGGATAAGGAGTTAATACTGACTATAAAACCAAAAATCGTGTCAGCAGCATTTTTGTATGGATACTCTAGGAATGACCATCAGTATTGTGTAATATTGTACTGGAGCAAAGGGTCTTACAACTCTGTTTGTGAGAGTTATATTTGAAATATGTTAGAAAAATTTAGACAGCAAATGACAGATGATGGCTTAGGGTGGTAAGAAAATAAAACAAGACAAACAAACTACTCACATGGAACAGTTTTCTCGGTGTCTTCTTCAGGTTCGTGATTCCAGTGGAAGGTTTGGGCGCAGAGCATCTGAGACAGAATGACAGAGTTAAGGCTTCTTAGTATGTACCTTTTCCCTTTCGTCTAGGGTAAGCAAACAGTCCAACACATCAAGATTCCACCTTAAATATGTGTACCAGTTTACTTCAGCATCCGCATACCACCAGCAAGATGACGTAGAACACGTTGGATACGATAACGACAGACAACATCAACGGCAGGAGTATAGAGGAGCAGTCGATGGGAATGTTGAGGTAGACATCCAGAGAGTTCCCTGCGTAACAAACTGAATACGCAAGACCGATTTGTACATTGCCTGAAAAGAGAAAAACCGACATTTGGATAAGACAAGACGTGGAGCGGTCTTCTGGTGGTGGATGGATTCTATTTAGGTGAGGAGTGAGTAGCCTCCACCTCCCATAGCTCGATCCCCCTCTGTATCTGAAGTCTTTGCCTCTTCTTTTGTCTTTTGGGGCAGACAGGGATCTTCGCTCAGAGATACATGTAACTCTACCCATGGCTGACCTAGTTGGTTGGGATGGTTCTTGCAATCCTTCCCCATTAAAAAGTCGCCACGGCCGCCACCAGAGGTCGGGGTCAATGCTCTAGGTGTGGGTAAGCCTCTAGCCACTACCCTCTCCCTGTTTTGTTTGGGGGTCACACCGTACAGACCCCCTCTGATGTATGAAACTGAAGAAAAGGAGGTGTTCTATGCCAAACTCTACTCTGTATTGGACCAATGTCCCTGCCCTGATACACTCACTGTCTTGGGTAACTGAAAAGCTGTCACTGACACTGAGAGAGCTGGGTACAGCTATCCATGGCTTTGGTGCCAGAAACAATAACACCTCTTTTCATCTGAATTTTGCAAGATCTGGGTTGAAAATTGCAGGTTTTTTGTATCAGAGACCAGCACTGCACCACTGAACTTGGCATAAAATGTCGGAGGAGTAGCGAAGAATGTTGACCATAAACTTGTTAGTACTCATTAGCAAATGGCACCTCCCAGTTTACAACAAAAACAATGTGACTCCACAAGATATTTCGTGTTCCCTAGAAAATAAGACAGTGAAGTATGGAAAAAGTGGTTTAAGAAATGCATTTTTGCTGGATATCATACCTTTGTACAAACTTTTACAATCACTGGAATTGTTACATTACATCTAGAGATTGGAACTACAAGTAGTTCACTAAAGCATTGTATTACACTTAATACTAGTCCATTAAACCTTTCAGTTGAAATCACAATTGGTTCATTAAAACTAGTGAAATAAGCATCGATATTAAATCTTATTATTCCATCAAATAGTGAATTTAGCACTGCTACTCATCCATTAAATCTTGAATTTTAATTGTAAATGGTCCTTTACTATCACAGCAAATAGTCCGCACTCTTATTTTCAATTGAACCCATAACTAATCCACTATGTTTTCAAAATGAGGCCACAACTGATCCCATGAATCTGAAAGATAGAATTAAAGATCAAATTAGAGGGATATCTACCTGGTGTTTGGCAGAGTGAAGGCGAAGGCTCTCCATAGTGTGCTGTGACTCACCTAGGAACAGCCAGCCAAGGTTAAGGAGGATGAGGAAGCCAGTGAAGTAGACGAAGGCGTTGATGTACCGTCCGGGGATGGGTGACAGTCGCCAGACCATCATCCCCAATAGCGCCCCCACCGTGATCACTCCTGCCCCCCACACGGAGGTGATTAAGATCAAAAGATACCGTTATCAAGACCACTCTCTCTCTCTCTCTCTCTCTCTCTCTCTCTCTCTCTCTCTCTCTCTCTCTCTCTCT